>CM039515.1:21714149-21760230 GCA_022432975.1 Begonia masoniana
GACCAATAAAATTCAAAAATTGCTTAATATCTGATTTTTGCTATAATAAATCTACAATCATTAATTTCGTAAAATCTTTCAATGTTTCGAACCCAATAGCAATTCTTATAATATAACCATTGTCTTTCATAACTCTTAAATCATACGAGTTTATCAAATAAAACTAGTATAAAAATAACTCTAATTTAGGTTATCATATGTTCTAGTGATTCCTAATGGACGTAATCGCGATGACTTAAGGATTGTTGTTGCTGCCCAAACCCGCCAAGAAATCATGATCTTGTCTCGTCAGAAACGAGTTCGCCAATCGCAAGCGTGTTTCAATTGTAGTGACTGTTGGAAAGAAAGCGACATCTAGATCCGTCTTTGGGCAGAGAGTGGAGGCTCCCCGAAGATGGTGATGCGAGCCAGTAGAAGAGGGCTAAGGTTCTTCTAAGGCTGGACAACTTTTTTTTTTTTTTTTTTTTTTTTTTTTTTTTTTTCATCACATCCTCCTGCGATTTCTACACTTCAAAATAATACATCTCCTGCCGATAGACAAGTACTTTCATCTACCGACTACTGAACATTAACCTAACATCTTCTTCTTCCGGTAGACAAGCAAACTTCATCTACCGATTTCTAAACTCCATAATAACACTCACACCTTCCGATAGACAAATACATTTCGTCTACCGGCAGCACAAACATCATAACTTCAAACTTAATACCGGGACACCAACAGAATAAACCACAGATTCATTAAAACTCATACAGCGGATGACGTCAGCCGGAAGACTAAACCAACAAACAACTATCCTTCGGCATCTGCCGATGACGTCAGCCGGAAGACTAAACCATCAAACAATTAACTCTCGACATCTGCCGATGACGTCAGCCGGAAGACTAAACCATCAACCACTATTCCTTCGGCTTCTGCCGATGGCGTCAGCCGGAAGGCTACCTCTTCCAGCTTTCGTCTTACGGTAGAGAACTCTAAATCATCAAATGACTCCTTCCAACAGAAAGAAAACACAACTCATTCAAAATGCATATAGCGGAAGACTTAAGCAACTGACCATTTATAAATCTATATAATCATTCCCTGACTCAGTGATCCACTAGACAGTTTCAAAGCTCAACGTTTTAAATAATCTCATCCTACTTAAACTACCATATTCTTTAACATACTGTAACATAAGAGTCTTAACCAGGGGTCATAAATCGCCTCTCCAGTCCCGCACTGTCACCTTGAGCATCCTCCAGCAACCAGCCTTAAGCATCCTCTTTGAACATAACATCCTCACCTGAACCTTCTTCACCTACACCATAAGGTTTAACTATAAGCCTAATGCTTAGTAAGGAATGCATGCTGACAGATATACATGAGTACACAATTTAAAGGGACATAAGTTCATAAACCATTCTTCATTCATGTTCATCTTTATCCTTTACATAACATGTATTAAGGCAGGGAACGAGGGAGGAAGACTGGGGTACATAGTCATTTGCCTATCGCGGCAGTCGTACATAATCATTTGCCTATCGCGGCAATCATGATACATCACTCGGCCTCCCCAGTGGGAGAATTCGCGAGCCATACATATCATTATCTCGGCCTCCACCAGTGGGAGATTTCGCGAGTCATACATATCATTACTCGGCCTCCACCAGTGGGAGAATTCGCGAGTCATACATAGCATAGTCTTTTCCCCGTTCTGCACTTAATTATGGTTACATTTACTTTTCATGTTCTCTACTTAATCATAAACGTGGGCATAATGCATAGACATGAGGTTCACAGAGAAAAGTCATACCATAAGGACAAGTAGGACATCCTGTAACTTTACATTTACTTACACAACTTCTTCATATCGTGGAAATAACAAATCATAGTCACAAGTTAACATTTCAGTGATTTCCTAATACCCTTGCGGTGTAGGGCCCTAGTGGCCGGAAATCTTAACACATTCACTTACCTGGATTCCTTAGCAATCCGAGTTTCTTTCCTTTAAACTTCTTCACCTAAAACATGTACATTACAGTAGTTAAAACAAAGTCCTAATAGTCCTAATCATAAACCATCCTAGGATCTAATAGCTAAAGTCATTCCGATTCCTCTGTTGACACACTGCAGTCTGAAATCCGAAACTAGGTGGACAGGTTTTACCATTGATTAAATCCGAGTTGGTTACTTAAAATGCTCAGAATCGATTCGGGATGACATTTCTTGTAACACCCGACATTTCGGCCAGGTGATTTTCTGACCATTTTATTTATCACCCTTTTATTTAACCTTTATGATTTAAATTTGATGTTAAGACAAATTTATTACAAGTTGAGTAAAACTAGGTTGGGTGGCAGAATTGTAATTAAGATTGATGGATTAAGTATAAATAGAAAAAGGAAACCTTAAATCTCATTTAAACCTCACTGTAGCCGACACCCCTTCTCTCGGCGATTTCTTCTCTCCCGAGCTCCTGCTCTCTGTTACCGGCGTTCTCCCTCACTGACGACTATTTTCAGCCTGCATTTTCTCTGCAAGTTTGTACCCGAGGTATGCAATAGACAATGTAGCTATCTGTTAGTTTATCAGCTCTGTTTTCAGCTCAGCATCTGAACTTGGAGTTTATCAATGGCCATGCCGTTTTAGAACATTTTAGAATCCGAGAGTAGTAATGTCAACCCGAATAGATTCTGGTCATTTTAAGTAACCTAACTCAGATTTAATCAATAGTAGAACCTCTTTGTTCTATTTTGGATTTCAGATTCTGCACAGAGCTTTAGACTAAGGATTCGGAGATGACTCTAGCTATTAGATTCTAGGATGACCTATGATTAGAACTTTAGGATTTTATTTAACTACTGTAATGTGAAATGTGTTAGGTGAAGAAGTTGAAGAGAAAGTGATCCAAGTTGCTAAGGAATCCAGGTAAGTGAATGTATTAAGTTTCCGGCCAATAGGGCCCTACATCAAAGGATTAAGTTAGATTTAGTGAACATTGTCTGCTATATGTTTGATGAAATGTCGATGGATATGGTTCTGTTATTCTCATGTACTCCCCTGTCTTAGTTCGATGATTAAGTGCATTTATGTTATGCATCATGTTTTACTTCTCAAGCATATGAAAATGTTTTGAAATATGTTTTCTCATGAATAAGGTAAGAAGATAAAACTTATGCAACGTGGTTAAGTGAGGGTTGGGGGTGGTTCGGCGTATGTCACAGTCCGCAGTAGGACATATGAATACGACCCGCAGTAGGGACCATGATCAAACTCACTGTCGAACCCCCTTTACCGGCACAAATCCTCCCTTAAACCACATAATGTAATGAAGAATATGAATGATGAAAGGAATGATGAATATGAGCATGTCTACGAATGATGATTATGAACAATGAATACGAGATACGATTATGAATGATGATTAAGATAAGTACATGAAAAGAAAAGACTTATGAGCATGTTTTTCTCCAAGTTATGCATTCATGAACTCATAATAGTTTGCATTCCTTACTAAGCCTTAGGCTTACAGTTACACCTTATGATGTAGGTGAAGAAATATCAGGTGAGGAATTCAAAGTTGATGAAAATGTCTGAGCTAGGTTGCTGGAGGTGATCAGTGTGAAATCTGTGGCTGGATGGCAAATGAGTAACCCTGGTTAACGTTTTATGATTTAAGGATGTTTATAAGTTCTGAAGTTTAAGTAGTAATGTTTATGATTATGGAAGTCTAAGTATGATGACTTTACTTTCGAATTATTGAGTTCTGAGTTTGTCTGGTATGAGTACTGAATCTGAGGATATTTATGAGGATATGAAATGAATTATTAAGTCTTTCGCTGTATGAGTTCTAGTAAGTTTATGGTTCATTCCGCTTGAGTCCTGGTTATTAAGATTGAGGCTATGAAGTTTATGTTATCTAAAATCTAAGTCTGAGAAAAACCAGGATGTCTTCTGCGAGGGACGCTGGAGGAAAAATTGTTGTCTTCCGGCTGACGTCATCGGCAGGAGAAGTGTGATAGAAGTTGTATGAGTTTGCCTTCCGGCTGACGTCATCGGAAGGGGAAAGATGGTTGTCTTCCGGCTGACGTCATCGGAAGAGGAGAATTGTTGTCTACCGGCTGACGTCATCGGCAGGAGAAGTGTGATAGAAGTTGTATGAGTTTGCCTTCCGGCTGACGTCATCGGAAGGGAAAAATGGTTGTCTTCCGGCTGACGTCATCGGAAGAGGAGAATTGTTGTCTTCCGGCTGACGTCATCGGCAGGAGAAATGTGATGGAAGTTGTATGGGTTTGCCTTCCGGCTGACGTCATCGGAAGAGGAAAATGGTTGTCTCCCGGCTGACGTCATCGGAAGAAGAAAACGCTATTTTGTCGTCTAGTGACCGGTAGAGGTAGTGTAATTCTCTACCGGAAGACAAAGATGTTATTTTGTCGCCTAGTGACCGGTATAGGTAGTGTAATTCTCTACCGGAAGAAGTATATCACACGAGTAAATTTAATGAAGCACGAGAGAGTCACGTGTCCACCAGTAGATGTCCCCTACCGGATGAGGTTTTAATGAACACGAGAGCTGCACGTGTTCATCGGTAGATGTCCACCACCGAGCGAGTTTTAATGGGTCACGTGTTAAGCTCATGCTCACCGGAAGATGTGAACTCTAAGCTTGTCGTTTAGCGATTGGCTGAAGTGCTTGCATGGCTCGCCGGCAGATGCTATGCACTTCATTAAAGTTACGTTTTCAAAAAAAAAAAGAGTACAAAAATGAGTTTAAGTTTAAGTAAGGTCAAGAATTTCGTGACGGTCCTCCTCGGGTCGTTACATTTCTACTCTCAGATTTTAAAAAAGTCTAAAGCTACTCGGCCACTGCTAAAAATATCCGAACTCAGTGCCGAGCTGAAAACAGAGTTCTATTTACTAATGAATGACTACATTGTCCATTTTATACCTCGGGTGTGGATTTGCAGAGAAGAGCAAGCTCGAAACCGGTCGTCGGCAGAGGAAAGTTCTGGTAGCCGAGAGCAAGAACTTGGAAGAGAAGAAATCGCCGAGAGGGAATGTCGGCTACAGTGGCAATAAATGAGATTTAAGGTTTCCATTTCCTATTTATACTAAACCCATCGATTTTAATTTACAAAACTGCCACCCAACCTAGTTTTACTTAACTTGTAATAATTTATCTTAACATTAAATTTTAAATCGTAAAGGTTAAATAAGAGGGTGACAATGAAAATGGTCAGAAAATCACCTGGCCGAAACGTCGGGTGTTACAGATTCAGGTTGCTAAGGAATCCAGGTAAGTGAATGTACTAAGTTTCCGGCCAATAGGGCCCTACATCAAAGGATTATGTTACATTTAGTGAACGTTGTCAGCTATAAGTTCGATGAAATGTCGATGGATATGATTCTGGTATTCTGATATACTCCCCTGTCTTAGTTCGATGATTAAGTGCATTTATGTTATGCATCATGTTTTACTTCTCAAGCATATGAAAATGTTTTGAAATATGTTTTCTCATGAATAAAATAAGAAGATAAAACTTATGCAACGTGGTTAAGTGAGGGTTGGGGGTGGTTCGGCGTATGTCACAGTCCGCAGTAGGACATATGAATACAACCCGCAGTAGGGACCATGATCAAACTCACTGTCGAACCCCCTTTACCAGCACAAATCCTCTCTTAATCCACATAATGTAATGAAGAATACGAATGATGAATATGAGCAAGTCCATGAATGATGATTATGATCAATGAATACGAGATACGATTATGAATGATGATTAAGACTAAGTACACGAAAAGAAAAGACTCATGAGCATGTTTTTCTCCAAGTTATGCATTCATGAACTCATAATAGTTTGCATTCCTTACTAAGCCTTAGGCTTACAGTTACACCTTAT
Source organism: Begonia masoniana (assembly GCA_022432975.1). Taxonomy (NCBI): domain Eukaryota; kingdom Viridiplantae; phylum Streptophyta; class Magnoliopsida; order Cucurbitales; family Begoniaceae; genus Begonia; species Begonia masoniana. The sequence goes on from CM039515.1 coordinate 21,720,032, forward strand.
GATGTAGGTGAAGAAATATCAGGTGAGGATTTCAAGATTGATGAAAGTGTCTGAGTTCGGTTGCTGGAAGTGATCAGGGTGGAAAATCTGTGGCTGGATGGCGAACATGACTCTCTGGTTTAAGCTTTTAAGATTTTAATAATGTTTATGAACAAGGGAGTCTAAGTATGATGAGTTTACTTTCGAATATTGAGTTTTAAGTCTGTCTAATATGAGTACTGAGTCTGAAAATATTTGTGAAGATATAGAATGAGTTATTTTACCTAAGTCTTCCGCTGTGTGAGTTTGAATGAATTTATGGTTTATTCCGATGAGTTTTGGCCATTAAGATTTAAGTTATGAGGTCTACGTTTATCTAGATAGAAGTCTGAGAAAACCAGGATGTCTTCCGCTGAGGAATATTGGAGGAAATGAGTTTGTCTACCGGCTGACGTCATCGGAAGAGGAAAAGTATTTGTCTTCCGGCTGACGTCATCGGTAGAAGAAATGTGATGGAAGTCGGGAGAGTTTGTCTTCCGGCTGACGTCATCGGAAGAGGAAAAGTATTTGTCTTCCGGCTGACGTCATCGGTAGAAGAATTGTGATGGAAGTCGGGTAGGTTTGTCTTCCGGCTGACGTCACCGGTAGAGGAAGTGAGTTCTTTGTCGTTTACTCACCGGTAGAGGAAGTGAGTTCTTTGTCGTTTACTGACCGGTAGAGGAAGTGAGTTCTTTGTCATTTACTCACCGGTAGAGGAAGTGAGTTCTTTGTCGTTTACTGACCGGTAGAGGAAGTGAGTTTTAATGAACCACGCGAGGTTTTAATTGATCACACGGGTTGCACGTGACTGTCGGCAGATGCAAATATGTGTGCCTGCCGATAGATGTTTAATGAATCATGTGGGATGCACGTGCTGACCGGCAGATCAACTAGAAGCTCGTCGTTTAGTGATCGGCAGGAGTGAGAGTTATAATGGATATATATACAGTGAATTGAATGAGATGTTTTAAGTTATGTTAAGTAAAAAAAAAATAGATGAATAAATATGTGGACTATTATGATCAAGTTACGTCACGAGTTTAGTAACAAACCGAGTTTAAGGATTCGGGGCGTTACAATTATGGTATCAAAGCTAAGCCAGGTTCTAAAATCGGTTCTGTAGACTGCCTCCCAGCACAGATTGCAACCTGAGTACTCTCCAACAACTGTAAGTGTTTACGATTCTAGTGATGTCATTATGTTAAGATGTGTTTCTATTATTGTTTAGGAATCTCAAGATGGTAAGAGGTCAACAGAGGGAAGACAACGTGGGTAGTACCACCGTTGCTCAGCTGATAGAATTAGTTAATCGCCAATCACGACAAATAGAACAACTAGTGATTACTAGGGAAGAGCTTGGGAACTCCAGCTCTAATGTAACCCATGATCATGGGGGTGAGCGCTTCCACAGGCTTAGGCCACCAACATTTAATGGCCAAATTCCGGACCCTGTGTATGCTGAGGAATGGATTCGTAAGATTGAGGACATGTTCAAGTATGCAAAAGTAGATGAAGGAGATAGAGTCACCTATGCTGTTTATCATTTGGAGCTGAATGCAAGACATTGGTGGGATTCTCTTCAGAGCACTGTTAATGCAGAGACTATGACTTGGGATATGTTTAAGACTGCCTTCTTTGACAAGTACTTCAATAAGACCGTTCAGGCCAGCAAGAAGAAAGAGTTCATGAATCTGCGACAATCTGGCTCTGTGACGGATTATATATGCAAATTTGATGCTTTATCACGGTTTGCTCCCCGATTGGTTGAGAATGATGAGGACAAGATTTATCAATTTGTTCAAGGACTAAAGCCGAGTTTGTATGTGAAGGTAAAGACTTCTGGGATACACAATGTACCTTATGGCGAAGTGACGACTAAGGCCTTAGAACTGGAGGAGGCTGAGATGACAGCTTATGCACAGCGTGAGCAACCAAAGAAGTTCACTAAGGAGACTCAACCACCACCACGACAGAACAAGGGATGGCAACCCCAGCAGAACAGGAACCAACAACAACAACAGCAAGGTGTTAAGAGATCCTTCAATCCAAGTGATGACCAAGGAAGAGGAAAGCGACCTTCGGCTCCCCTATGTTCCAACTGCCAGAAGAATCACCATGGTGAGTGCAAGCTGCACTCTGGCCGTTGCTATAGATGTGACAAGGTTGGACACATAGCCAGAGACTGCCCGATGCCATCAGACCCGAATCGAATCAGAGTTGCACCAAGAGTCTATGCTATGATGGAGGATGAAGATGCTGAACCACGCACGGTCATATCAGGTACCATTATGGTTTGTGGTCTTTCTGCTTATACACTTATTGATACGGGAGCCACACACTCATTCATAGCAACCCTGTTTGTGTGTAAACATAAGTTAGAACTTTCACCAGTTGATAAACCGTATAGAGTTATATTACCATCAGGGAAGTCTTTACATTCTGAGCAAATGTTGAAGGGTGATGTTTTGTCCTTAGGAGATAAGGAGCTATATGTAGAACTGATTATGATTGACATGAAAGGATATGAAATTATTTTAGGAATGGATTGGTTATTTAGGCATTATGCCACGATTAGTTGTAGGTCTGGCCTAGTTGATTTCCGACCCCCAAATGGCGATCGGTATACCTTCCAAGCTATTCCAAAAATGAGTAAGATACCAATTATATCCTCTCTAGCGACTCAACGGTTACTGAAGAGTGGTTGTTTGAGTTATCTAGCTAACATAATGGATGTCCGAGTAAAGAATAAGGTGGAACTACAAGATATTCCTACAGTACGAGAGTTTCCTGAAGCATTCTTGGACGATTTACCGGGACTACCACCCGATAGAGAGATAGAATTTGTGATTGATACATACCCCGAGGCATTACCTGTGTCTAAGAACCCTTATCGAATGGCACCTGTTGAGTTAAAAGAATTAAAGGTCCAACTACAGGAATTAGTTGACAAGGGATTTATACGTTCTAGTAGTTCTCCCTGGGGTGCACCTGTCCTTTTCGTTAAAAAGAAAGATGGTTCTCTTAGAATGTGTATAGACTACAGAGAACTAAATAAGTTGACAGTCAAGAATAAATATCCTTTACCCCGGATTGATGACCTGTTTGACCAACTACAAGGAGCTAAGGTGTTCTCAAAGATTGACTTACGTTCGGGATATTACCAACTGAAGGTTAAGGAAGGAGATATACCAAAGACAGCCTTCAGAACCCGCTACGGACACTATGAATTTCTTGTAATGTCATTTGGACTGACTAACGCGCCTGCAGCTTTCATGGACTTGATGAACCGAGTGTTTCGTGAGTACCTGGATAAGTTTGTAATTGTGTTTATAGATGACATTTTAATATACTCACAGACTGAAACCGACCATGCAGAACATTTGAGAATAGTGTTATCAACCTTAAAACAGCAGCAACTATATGCCAAATTGTCCAAATGTGAATTTTGGCTGGATAAAGTCAACTTTTTAGGTCATGTCATTTCTGCTGAGGGCATATCAGTAGATCCAACTAAGGTTCAGGCCGTTAAGGACTGGCCACAGCCAAAGAATGTCAGTGAAGTTCGAAGTTTCCTTGGTCTGGCTGGCTATTATAGAAAGTTCATTAAAGGATTCTCTATGATAGCTAAACCTTTGACTAATTTAACCAATAAGGACCTCAAGTACTCTTGGACCGAAGCTTGTGAAGATAGCTTCCAATCATTGAAACAGAAGTTAACGACAGCCCCACTATTAACTCTCCCAACTGAAGAAGGAAAATTTAGTGTTTATTGTGACGCATCCAAGATTGGTTTGGGATGTGTTTTGATGCAAGAAGGTAAAGTTGTGGCGTATGCCTCTAGGCAGCTAAAAGGTTATGAACAGAATTACCCCACTCATGATTTAGAGCTAGCTGCAGTTGTTTTTGCTTTAAAAATTTGGAGGCACTATTTGTATGGACGGCAGTGCGATGTATTTTCTGACCACAAGAGTTTAAAGTATCTTTTCACCCAAAAGGAATTAAACATGAGACAAAGACGTTGGTTAGAATTTGTTAAGGACTATGACTTTGAAATCAAGTACCACCCGGGTAAGGCTAATGCTGTAGCCGATGCCTTGAGCAGGATGTCAAAGACAATGCAACCCGCAATGTCAGTTTTGTCTGCACCCTTGAGGACTGAAGTTCAGAAGTTTGAATTGGAACTAGTTCCAGAGTTGTCAGCCTTGCTTACCGATTTGACCATTCAACCAACGGTTTTGGAAAAGATCAAAGAGTCACAACAGAAGGATTCCGAGGTGAATAACAGTATGATGAATAAGTTGAAGGACGCCACCTCCGAGTTTAGTCTTTCCAATGATGGAATCCTGAGATTTAGAAATCGATGGTATGTCCCTAGTGATGAAGAACTACGTAAGTTGATTTTGGCCGAGGCTCACTCGTCTTCCTTTTCTGTACATCCTGGTGGCACCAAGATGTATCGAGACTTGAAGTTACTTTATTAGTGGCCTAATATGAAGAGGGATGTCGCCAAGTATGTAGAGTCATGCTTGGTATGCCAACAAGTTAAGGCAGAGCACCAACGACCAGGGGGTACCCTTCAGCCTCTACCTATTCCCGAATGGAAGTGGGAAAACATTGCCATGGATTTTGTCGTAGGTTTACCTAAGACAACTAGAGGACATGACAGTATATGGGTTGTGATTGATAGGATGACAAAGTCAGCTCATTTCTTACCTGTTAAGACAACCTACACGATGGACCAACTTGCTAATCTTTATGTTCAAGAAATTATCAGATTGCATGGGATTCCCGTTTCCATAGTTTCTGATCGTGACCCTAGGTTCACCTCCCGATTCTGGAAAAGTTTGCAAGGTACATTAGGTACAAAGTTATCCTTCAGCACCGCTTTTCACCCGCAGACAGATGGACAATCCGAGAGGACCATTCAGATACTCGAGGATATGTTGAGGGCATGTGTTCTAGACTTTCAGGCATCTTGGAGTAGACACCTACCTCTGATTGAGTTTTCTTACAACAACAGTTATCAGTCCACTATTGGTATGGCACCCTATGAAGCTTTGTATGGCAGGAAATGTAGGTCACCTTTGTACTGGGATGAGGTTGGCGAAGCAAAACTTTTAGGCCCCGAGATTCTACAACAGATGTCAGATAAGATTACGGTCATTAGGAAAAGGATGTTAACTGCACAAAGTCGACAGAAGAGTTATGCGGACCAAAGAAGAAGAGATCTTGAGTTTTCTGTTGGTGATGAAGTTTTCCTGAAGATTTCACCATTTAGAGGAGTCTTAAGATTTGGTAATAAGGGAAAGCTTAGTCCACGATTCGTTGGACCATTCCCTGTCTTAGCAAGAATTGGCAGTACAGCCTATAGATTACTTTTGCCCCCATCTTTGGAAAAGGTTCACAATGTCTTTCATGTGTCTATGTTAAGGAAATGCATACGTGATCCGACTCAGGTTGTTGAACCAACAGAAATTGAAGTTGAGCCTAATTTAGTATATGAAGAGAAACCAATACAGATTTTGGAATATGCAGTCAAGACTCTGAGAAACAAAGAGATTCCATTGGTGAAAGTTTTATGGACAAATCACGGCATTGAAGAAGCCACATGGGAAAGACAGCAGGAGATGCTGGACAAATATCCTAAGTTATTTGCTTGAGCAATTTTCGAGGACGAAAATTTTGTTTAAGGAGGGGTGGATGTAACACCCGACATTTCGGCCAGGTGATTTTCTGACCATTTTCATTGTCACCCTCTTATTTAACCTTTATGATTTAAATTTAATGTTAAGATAAAATTATTACAAGTTGAGTAAAACTAGGTTGGGTGGCAGTTTTGTAATTAAAATTTATGGGTTAGGTATAAATAGGAAATGGAAACCTTAAACCTCATTTATTACCACTGTAGCCGACATTCCCTCTCGGCGATTCCTTCTCTCCCAAGCTTTTACTCTCGGCTATCAGAACCTCCCCTTGCCGACGGCTGGTTTCAGCCTGCTTTTCTCTGCAATCCGCACCCGAGGTATGAAATGGACAATGTAGTCATTTATTAGTGATTAAAGCTCTGCTTTCAACTCGGCATTTGAGTTCGGATTTCTAACAGTGGCCGAGTAGTTTTAGACTCTTTTAAGTCTGAGAGTAGAAATGCCATCCCAAATCGATTCTGAACATTTTAAAGTAACCAACTCGGGTTTAATCAATGGTAAAACCTGTCCACCTAGTTTCGGATTTCAGACTGCAGTGTGTCAAACAGTGGAATCGGAATGACTTTAGCTGTTAGATTCTAGGATGACTTTCGAGTAGAACTTTTAGGACTTTATTTTAACTACTGTAATGTGGAATGTTTTAGGTGAAGAAGTTGAAGAGAAAGTGATTCAGGTTGCTAAGGAATCCAGGTAAGTGAATGTACTAAGTTTCCGGCCAATAGGGCCCTACATCAAAGGATTATGTTACATTTAGTGAACGTTGTTAGCTATAAGTTCGATGAAATGTCGATGGATATGATTCTGGTATTCTGATATACTCCCCTGTCTTAGTTCGATGATTAAGTGCATTTATGTTATGCATCATGTTTTACTTCTCAAGCATATGAAAATGTTTTGAAATATGTTTTCTCATGAATAAAATAAGAAGATAAAATTTATGCAACGTGGTTAAGTGAGGGTTGGGGGTGGTTCGGCGTATGTCACAGTCCGCAGTAGGACATATGAATACAACCCGCAGTAGGGACCATGATCAAACTCACTGTCGAACCCCCTTTACCAGCACAAATCCTCTCTTAATCCACATAATGTAATGAAGAATACGAATGATGAATATGAGCAAGTCCATGAATGATGATTATGATCAATGAATACGAGATACGATTATGAATGATGATTAAGACTAAGTACACGAAAAGAAAAGACTCATGAGCATGTTTTTCTCCAAGTTATGCATTCATGAATTCATAATAGTTTGCATTCCTTACTAAGCCTTAGGCTTACAGTTACACCTTATGATGTAGGTGAAGAAATATCAGGTGAGGATTTCAAGATTGATGAAAGTGTCTGAGTTCGGTTGCTGGAAGTGATCAGGGTGGAAAATCTGTGGCTGGATGGCGAACATGACTCTCTGGTTTAAGCTTTTAAGATTTTAATAATGTTTATGAACAAGGGAGTCTAAGTATGATGAGTTTACTTTCGAATATTGAGTTTTAAGTCTGTCTAATATGAGTACTGAGTCTGAAAATATTTGTGAAGATATAGAATGAGTTATTTTACCTAAGTCTTCCGCTGTGTGAGTTTGAATGAATTTATGGTTTATTCCGATGAGTTTTGGCCATTAAGATTTAAGTTATGAGGTCTACGTTTATCTAGATAGAAGTCTGAGAAAACCAGGATGTCTTCCGCTGAGGAATATTGGAGGAAATGAGTTTGTCTACCGGCTGACGTCATCGGAAGAGGAAAAGTATTTGTCTTCCAGCTGACGTCATCGGTAGAAGAAATGTGATGGAAGTCGGGAGAGTTTGTCTTCCGGCTGACGTCATCGGAAGAGGAAAAGTATTTGTCTTCCGGCTGACGTCATCGGTAGAAGAATTGTGATGGAAGTCGGGTAGGTTTGTCTTCCGGCTGACGTCACCGGTAGAGGAAGTGAGTTCTTTGTCGTTTACTCACCGGTAGAGGAAGTGAGTTCTTTGTCGTTTACTGACCGGTAGAGGAAGTGAGTTCTTTGTCGTTTACTCACCGGTAGAGGAAGTGAGTTCTTTGTCGTTTACTGACCGGTAGAGGAAGTGAGTTTTAATGAACCACGCGAGGTTTTAATTGATCACACGGGTTGCACGTGACTGTCGGCAGATGCAAATATGTGTGCCTGCCGATAGATGTTTAATGAAACATGTGGGATGCACGTGCTGACCGGCAGATCAACTAGAAGCTCGTCGTTTAGTGATCGGCAGGAGTGAGAGTTATAATGGATATATATACAGTGAATTGAATGAGATGTTTTAAGTTATGTTAAGTCAAAAAAAAATAGATGAATAAATATGTGGACTATTATGATCAAGTTACGTCACGAGTTTAGTAACAAACCGAGTTTAAGGATTCGGGGCGTTACATGAAGAGATCTCTCGAGGGAGGTAATGATCGGGGTAACGGGAAGCAGATACAGGGGGCTTCTCAGATGCCATGGTACCCCTTGTGCCAGAGGGAGCATAGTGGAGAGTGCCGGGTTGGCTCTAATAAATGCTACAGATGTGGCGGAGTCGGCCATTTTGTTAGAGATTGCCCGCATCCTGCTCGAGACCTACCAGGCGGTGATCAGAGGAGGGTTACGCCCAGGTTTTTTGCCTTTATCGAGCCTGAGGATGTTGATGATGATGCTCAGCCTGCTGTGATGGCAGGTACTATCTTACTTATGGGCGTTGCTGTATTTACTTTGATGGATACTGGAGCTACACACTCCTTCGTATCGACTGCATGCATGACTAGATTGGGGCTAAAGTCTGAGTTAGCTGGGGTCGAGTATAGTGTGATGCTGCCTTCAGGAGAGCTTATGCAGTCAGAACGTATTCTCCAGGGCAACGTCATCTCAGTGGGGGATATTACCCTTTATGCTCGTTTGATAGTTATGGGCATAGAGCGGTATGATCTTATTTTAGGGATGGACTGGCTAGCACAGCACTTCGCCACCATCGATTGTCGATCAGGGGTTGTGACCTTCCGACCCCCGGATAGGGCCGAGTTTTCTTATCAGGCGATGAACCGACTGAGTAGCTCGCCTATTTCTTATTCCATGATGGTCAACGAGCAGTTCAAAGGTGCGTGCTCTATTTATTTGGCCTCAGTTTTTAATATTCAGTTACTCAGCGGAGTGAAGCCGAGCGACATTCCTATTGTTAGAGAGTTCTCTGGCATATTCCTTGATGACCTTCCCGGTTTACCACCAGACCGGGAGATCGAATTCACTATTGATGTCTATCCAAACTCTGCGCCAAGGTTCAAGAACCCTTACCGGTTGGCACCAACTGAGTTGAGAGAGTTGAGGACTCAGCTTGATGAGTTACTAGAGAAGGGTTTCATTCGGCCCAGCGTTTCACCCTGGGGTGCGCCCGTTCTGTTTGTTAAGAAGAAAGACGAGACCCTCAGAATGTGCATCGATTATAGAGAGCTGAACAAATTGACAGTGAAGAATAAGTATCCACTGCCTCGGATTGATGACCTATTTGATCAGCTACAGGGTGCCCGAGTATTTTCCAGGATCGACCTGCGCTCGGGTTACAATCAGCTGAAGGTTCGGAAGGATGATATACCGAAGACGGCGTTCCGAACGAGGTATGGGCACTATGAGTTCCTTGTTATGTCTTTTGGACTCACTAATGCCCCTGCAGCGTTCATGGATTTGATGAACCGTGTTTTCAAGGAGTATCTGGACAGGTTCGTGGTGGTTTTCATCGACGATATCCTAGTTTACTCAAAGACGAAGGAAGAACACGAGGAGCATCTGAGGATTGTTCTGAGTATTCTATGTGAGCGCCAGCTGTATCCAAAGTTATTGTGATGCATCTGGAGTTGGACTCGGTTGTGTATTGATGCAGGAGGGGAGAGTTATCGCGTATGCTTCTCGGCAGCTGAAGCCGTACGAGCAGAATTACCCCACGCACGACCTAGAGTTGGCAGCTGTGGTCTTCGCACTGAAGATATGGAGACATTATTTATATGGGCAGCAGTGCGAGATATTTTCCGACCACAAGAGCTTAAAGTATCTATTTACGCAGAAGGAGCTGAATATGCGGCAACGCAGGTGGCTTGAGTTCGTCAAAGACTATGATTTTGATATCAAGTACCACCCAGGAAAGGCGAATAAGGTTGCTGATGCTCTGAGTAGAGTGCCTTCTGCGAGTCAGCCTTCATTAGCAGCGATGTCAGTTACGCTGCGGTCTGAGATTGAGAGATTCGACGTGGAGATAGTGGCAGAGTTGTCTAGCATGCTCACTAGTATTTCTCTCAGGCCGACCATTCTAGATCGTGTACGTGAGGCTCAGCAGAATGATTCGGAGTGTATGGAGCTTCGATCTAGTATGATATTGGGAGACTCGTCGGATGTTCACTTATCAGATGATGGCATTCGAAGTTCAGGCATAGGTGTACGTGCCTAGTGACGAGGATCTGAGGAAGGAGATATTGGCCGAGGCACATTCTTCGGCATATTCTATACACCCGGGCAGTACTAAGATGTACCGGATTTGAAGCAACATTTCTGGTGGCCAGGTATGAAAGGAAAGGTCGCCAAGTACTGGAAACCTGTTTAGTTTGTCACAGGTTAAGGCGGAGCACCAGAGGCCACTGGAACATACAGCCACTGCCGATTCCGAGTGGAAATGGGAGCAGATCTCTATGGAATTCATTGTGGACTCCTGATGACCTACGAGAGGCCCTTGACGGCATTTGGTTATTGTGGACCGATTGACAAAGTCGGCTCACTTTTTGCCTTGAAGATGACGATCGTCTATGGATCAGCTAGCCGAGCTTTAATGTACAGGATTCTAAGTGCGAGTTCTGGCTTGACAGAGTGAGTTTTCTGGGCCATATTATATCACAGGATGGAGTTTCTGTGGATCCGAGCAAAATACAGGTGGTCAGAGATTGGCCACAGCCGAAGAACGTACGTGAGGTGCGTGGATTTCTCGGATTGGCCGATTATTACTGGAAGTTTATAGAGGGATTCTCGAAGATCGCACTTCCTCTTACACGATTGACTCGGAAGAACGAGAGATTTTTATGGTCGTCTGCTTGTGATGACGGTTTTATGGAGTTAAAGCAGAGACTGACCACCACTCCAGTATTGGCGCTACCTGTTGAGGGCGACAAGTTCAGTGTTTATTGTGATGCATCTGGAGTTGGACTCGGTTGTGTATTGATGCAGGAGGGGAGAGTTATCGCGTATGCTTCTCGGCAGCTGAAGCCGTACGAGCAGAATTACCCCACGCACGACCTAGAGTTGGCAGCTGTGGTCTTCGCACTGAAGATATGGAGACATTATTTATATGGGCAGCAGTGCGAGATATTTTCCGACCACAAGAGCTTAAAGTATCTATTTACGCAGAAGGAGCTGAATATGCGGCAACGCAGGTGGCTTGAGTTCGTCAAAGACTATGATTTTGATATCAAGTACCACCCAGAAAAGGCGAATAAGGTTGCTGATGCTCTGAGTAGAGTGCCTTCTGCGAGTCAGCCTTCATTAGCAGCGATGTCAGTTACGCTGCGGTCTGAGATTGAGAGATTCGACGTGGAGATAGTGGCAGAGTTGTCTAGCATGCTCACTAGTATTTCTCTCAGGCCGACCATTCTAGATCGTGTACGTGAGGCTCAGCAGAATGATTCGGAGTGTATGGAGCTTCGATCTAGTATGATATTGGGAGACTCGTCGGATTTTCACTTATCAGATGATGGCATTCTGAAGTTCAGGCATAGGTGGTACGTGCCTAGTGACGAGGATCTGAGGAAGGAGATATTGGCCGAGGCACATTCTTCGGCATATTCTATACACCCGGGCAGTACTAAGATGTACCGGGATTTGAAGCAACATTTCTGGTGGCCAGGTATGAAAGGAAAGGTCGCCAAGTACGTGGAAACCTGTTTAGTTTGTCAACAGGTTAAGGCGGAGCACCAGAGGCCAGCTGGAACATTACAGCCACTGCCGATTCCGGAGTGGAAATGGGAGCAGATCTCTATGGATTTCATTGTGGGACTCCCGAGGACTACGAGAGGCCTTGACGGCATTTGGGTTATTGTGGACCGATTGACAAAGTCGGCTCACTTTTTGCCTGTGAAGATGACATCGTCTATGGATCAGCTCGCCGAGCTTTATGTACAGGAGATTGTCAGATTGCACGGCGTGCCAGTTTCTATTGTCTCCGACAGAGATCCGAGATTCACGTCAAAGTTCTGGAAGAGTTTACACAGAGCTATGGGGACTCAGCTTAATTTCAGCACAGCGTTCCATCCTCAGACTGATGGTCAGACAGAGAGGACGAACCAGATTCTTGAGGATATGCTCAGAGCGTGTGTACTGGAATTTCAGGGCTCGTGGAGCCAGTATTTGCCTCTGATAGAGTTCTCGTACAACAACAGCTTCCAGGCTACTATTGGCATGGCACCGTACGAGGCTCTGTATGGTCGGAAGTGTAGGTCTCCATTACATTGGGACGAGGTTGGCGAGGCCAGCGTCGTTGGTCCTGGGATTCTACAGTAAACGGCAGAGAAGGTTGCCGTTATCCGACAGCGTATTGAGGTAGCTCGGAGCTGACAGAAGAGTTATGCTGACGTGAGACGGCGAGAGCTAGAGTTCGAGGAAGGCGACGAGGTTTATCTCAAAGTATCTCCGTTCAAGGGCGTCGCGAGATTTGGAAGGAGGGGTAAGTTGAACCCTCGGTACGTGGGACCCTTTCCTATTCTGAAGAGGATCGGGAAGTTGGCGTATAGACTGCAGCTTGCGGCTTCTATGGAGGGTATCCACGACGTATTTCATGTGTCGATGCTTCGGAGGTGCCTACGTGATCCATCACATGCCGTGGAGACAACAGAGATCGAGGTACAGCCCACCTTGACGTACGAGGAGAGACCGGTACGTATTTTGGAGACTTCCATCAAGATTTTGCGTAACAAAGAGATTTCGCTAGTCAAAGTCCTATGGCGGAACCACGAGGTGGAAGAAGCGACTTGGGAGCGGCAGCAAGATATGATGACGAAGTATCCCGAGTTGTTTGTATGATTTAATTTTGTGGACAAAATTCTGAATAAGGAGGGTAGAATGTAATATCCGGTTTGTACGGATTTTGGATTTAATATATTATAATGATATATTATATTATTTGTGGCATTATTAGTACATATGTCAAATTTATTCAGTTTCGCAAACGGAAAGCGTCATTTGAATCCTAACGATTTATAGGAATTTTAAGGAATTTACGAGAATTTTCGGAATAATAACGTTATATTCCAAGTAATTACGTTTCTCGAGATATAACGATGTTTTATTAAAAATAGTAAACGAGTTCCGTTTTGCGAACGGACAGTTTTAATAAATCCCTGGTGACAAGTTAGACTTGTTGGCAAAATTTGGAAATTTAGAGAACTCAAACCGTTGGACGATTAACGAAACGAATGAATAAAATCTGAGGAAGGGCAAAATAGTAATTTTGCGAATCAAAATAATTAATAAAAACAAATCACCCCCCCCCTCCTTCGGCAGAATCACTTTTCCTTCTGTCTTCTTTCTCCTCCTACGACCAGAGAGCAAACCCTCTCTGTTCTCTCAAGAGATTTTAACGATCCGACCTCCAATCTCTTCCGTTTCTCTTCCGTTCCTCGTCATTTCTTCTCCTCTCGCTACCCTCGGTATGTACCTACAATTTTAGAGCTTTTATTTCAACGTTTACGCCGTTTTAGATAATTAGGGTTTCGATTAAATCTCGTTAAAAATGCGAATTAGGGTTCGTAATTAATAGGTTAGCCGTGATTAAGTACGTATTGAACGTATTGGACGTTAGTGGACGAAGAAAAATCAATTTGAGAAAAAGTTAAAAATTGGTAAATTTCCGAGTTTTGAGAGAAAAACTCGTTAATTGAGATTTTGAATTATCGAGCATTAATTGGCGTTCTAAATGCTTTGATTAGCTAAGTGAGGAATTTAGGAAAAGTTCTTTAGTTAAGGTTTGAAATTTGTTAAGGTTTGAAATTTGGACGTTAATAGTTTAAATTGATTTTAACTGCGAATATCGTGTTTTCTTCAGACCCACGACTCTCGTGGACAAAGCTCGAGATTCAGCGCGCTCGAGGTAAGTTTTCGTGACTTACTTTGACCAATCGGCCTACACCATACTTCGATGTCGTATCGAGGATCCCTGAAGAGTTGTTTGTTTAATCTGCTTTTGGTTGGGTAGTTAGGTTTAATTGTTTATAGGTTAGTTTATTTCGGTCTTGATGGTATACATGTGTTTGTTTATTGTATGGTTACATTATGCTTATAACTGTTCATGCATCACGTGTTTCAAAATGGCATGAAAATGGATTTTTGCACGAGTCTTCAAATGAAATGAATAATGAACGAAAATACGTAATCTGTATCTGGTCACGCAGGATGGGGCTCAGGCATGGCTGTAGGGTTTGTGAGCATGTACCCCCCTCCTCTAAATTGAAAGTGGTAGTCCGACCGCGGGATGTATCCTTTCCATTTAGAGGGCTGATATCTCGGTGGCAATATGTATGAAATGATCTGATATGTCTGATGTGCATGTTTTCTGAACTTCATATGCACTGCACGCATGCATCTGCATTTACGTAACTTACTGAGATTTCAATATCTCATATGTGTCTGTATGGTGTAGGTGATATTTTAGGAGACATTGAGCCAGGTTAGGACGATGTTCCTCCTCCAAGCGTGGGGTGCAGTTGATGGATGATGGCCGTGGGTGTGCGCTGAGCAGTCGAGGCGTGTATTGACCCGTGGGGGATGTACGTAAAGGTTTTGGGGGTTTTTGAGACATTTTGGATTGATGATAAACTGTATAGAACATATTAGGGTGCTTGGTTCTGGATAGAGGTTAGATAACATTTTGGTAATTGTATGTAAAACGCTTTGGTTTAAACTGTTTATTGAATGTTTTGAAAATGTTTTGACTGGTTTAGGTTGTTACGGATAGCTCGGTTTTTAGAGCTATCCACGCAGTTGGACTTCGCAAAGTCTGCTGTAAGCTAATTGAGTTTAGAATACGTTTAATTGGATGGATGGGTTATAAGTTTATTGTGATTTTAGGTGTAAAACCATAGAAGTTTTGCTCTCTGGAAATCGGATTCCAGAGAGCTAATTGAAGTGTTTCCAGAGAGCTAATTGAAGTGTTTGATGCATAGAGCGTTGAAGGGTTTGAAGGAACTGGAAGCGGGTGTGAGGGAACTGGATCGCTGCTTGCTGTGGAGCAATGCAGCGATCGATCTCTGCTGCAGAGCAGAGATCGATCGCTGTTGCTATAAAGCAATGCAGCGATCGATCTCTGCTGTGCAGCAGAGATCGATCGCTGTTGCATAATATAATGCAGCGATCGATCTCTGCTGCAGCGCAGAGATCGATCGCTGCCACGGCTCAGCGATGCCGCGCACAGTCGCTGCATGTAGCAGCGACTGGTCGCTGCCTTATTTGTTTTCAGGGCGGACCATTTTGCCCTCCCCTTTTTCTGATTTGTTTTAAGTTATTTTTATTAAGTAGTTTAAATGTTATTTAGTTATTAAGTGTTTGTTTTAAATGATTTCAAGGTTAGATTTCAATTCCGATTTCGATCCTGATTTCGATTTCGGTTTAGGTTCCGCTTAGAGTTTATTTAAGTATAAAAAAAAAAATAATACGGGAAATACGGGTACGGTATTAGGGGTGTTAATTACCTCCAAATCTTAAGTGCGAACACCACTGCAGCTAATTCTAAGTCATGTGTGGGGTAATTCTTCTCATGTACTTTCAACTGTCTAGAGGCATAAGTTATTACCTTACCATCTTGCATCAACACACATCCAAGACCAATTTTGGAAGCGTCACAATAAATGCTAAATTTACCATTTTCAATTGGAAGGGTTAATATTGGGGCATCGGTCAATTTCTGTTTCAAGGTCTGAAAACTATGCTCACATTCATCAGTTCATATATACTTCACATTTTTCCTTGTTAACTTAGTAAGGGGTTTAGCAATCTTCGAAAATCCTTCGATGAACTTTCTATAGTACCTTGCAAGTCCAAGAAAACTCCTAATATCAGTAGCATTCTTCAGTTGGGGCCACTCCTTAACTGCTTGAACTTTGGCTGGGTCGACAGATATCCCATCTCCGGAGATCACATGACCAAGAAAGTGAACTCTGTCCAACCAAAACTCACACTAGGAAAACTTGGCATAAAGTTGGTGCTGTCTAAGTACTCCTAACACCAAACTCAAATGTTTTCCGTGCTCGTCTTTAGTACGCGAGTAGATTAGGATATCATCAATAAACACTATAACAAATTTATCTAAATATTCATGAAACACTCGATTCATAAGATCCATAAAGGCTGCTGGTGCATTTGTCAATCCAAAAGACATTACCAAGAACTCGTAATGTCCATACCTTGTGCGAAAGGCTGTCTTAGGGATATCCTCAGATTTGACCTTCAATTGGTAATAACCGGACCTAAGGTCAATCTTAGAGAAAACACGTGCACCATTAAGCTGGTCAAATAAATCATCGATTATAGGCCGTGGATATTTGTTCTTGACAGTTAACTTGTTCAATTTCCTATAATCAATGCACATACGCATTGATCCATCTTTCTTTTTGACAAAAAGGACGGGTGCACCCCACGGTAAAAAGCTTGGGCGTATGAACCCTTTCTCCAATAAATCCTCCAATTGTTTCTTTAATTCCTTAAGTTCTGTTGGTGCTAACCTATATGGATTTTTAGACACAGGCTCGGTGCGGGGGTAAACGTCTACAACAAATTTGATTTCCCTATCTTGTGGTAAACCTGGAAGGTCATCTAAAAATACTTCAGGAAAGTCTTGGACAATTAAGACATTTTTGAGGATTTGCTTTTTCTACGTGTAGTGTGTCTAAAACACTAGCCAAGAAGCACAAGTACTCTCCGTATGGGGAAGGTCTAGTGTTAATAGAAGTCATTACAGACATTTCCTTACTTTTCTTTGAAGCTTGAAAGGTATGTTTCAAACTACCAGGGTGTTGGAAACTAACTATTCCAGACCTACAGTCGATCGTGGCATAATGCTTGAAAAAACAATCCATTTCTAGGATTACATCAAATCCCGTTATACCCATAATAATGAGGTCAGCAGGCAGATTCATGCTTCAGACTAATACAACGCTATCTAGTATA
The DNA here is from genome assembly GCA_022432975.1 of Begonia masoniana. Lineage (NCBI taxonomy): Eukaryota > Viridiplantae > Streptophyta > Magnoliopsida > Cucurbitales > Begoniaceae > Begonia > Begonia masoniana. The sequence goes on from CM039515.1 coordinate 21,736,937, forward strand.
ACTTGGTTAGAGTACATGCGCTCACCAGAGGGTAATGCTACGTTAAACACATGCTCAGTGGGGGTAAATTGTACAACTAGTTTATCAACAAATGTAGAGGCTATAAAAGAATGTGTTGCACCTAAATCTATTAAAGTAAAGGCAGAGGTAGAGTTGATCAATATGGTACCTGACACCACGGCAGGCTGTTCCTCATCGCCCATCTCCATCATGGAGAATATCCTTGGCTTTACTTTGGCAGGGCCACTCTTCAAAGCCGGGCAGTCCCTATTGATATGGCCGACTTTGTTACAATGAAAACATCGAATGATCCTTGGCTTTGGGCAATCCTTGAACGAGTGTCCAACCTCTTCACAGTTGAAACACTTTCCCGATCCGAACCTACATTCACCCAGGTGACTTTTCAGACACTTCGGGCACTGAGGATACTTCTTGGTGTCCTGTACCTTCTTTCCCGTTCCTTGACTGTTCTGGCTTTCACTAGGCCTTTTTGTTCCACTCTGTTGATGTGGTTGGATAAACGTCCGTGGGGTTTCCCTTGCTCTAGTACACTTCATTTCCGCATCCTCCACTTCCAACGCAGTGGACACAACCTCACTGAAGGACAAGCCTTTGATGACAGTAAACTTGACTCCTCAGAAAATCTCTGGCTTTAGTCCATTCATAAACTGAAACACTTTATCTTCATTCCTATGGACGAGATGTCCGGCAAATCTCTACAGGGACTCGAATTGTCTGCTGTACTCAACCACTGACCCCATCTGTTTCAAGCTCAAAAATTCAACTTTCTTAGCGGCCTGAACAGTGCTATTGAAATACTTCTCATAGACAACTTCTCTGAATTGTGTCCATGACATAGCCAGGGCATCAGCGGCGGTTTCCATCGACTCCCACCAGAGTTGAGCTTCGCCATCTAGATGGAATCTTGCCAGAGTGACCTTGTCTCCTTACTCAATATTGGCATACCTAAACATACTCTCAATCTTTCTGAGCCACTCTTCAGCAATAGTGGGATTAGTTGACTTCCCATCAAATGTAGGCGGCTGAAGTCTCCGAAATCTGTCTCCAGAGTGCTCATCGCTAGAACTCGAGTTAGCACTTCCTTGTACATCTCGGTTCAACAACACACCCAACTGATCGGATTGTTGGTGCACTCAATCAGTTTGTTGACGCACTAAGTATGTCAGCTGTCTAATCACACTAGGCTCCTCTTCACTTCTCACATTCGGCATTTCTCTTGGTACTGTAGGTCTCCCTGGGTGTCTGGCCATAATACTAAATTCCTGCACAGGGTTAACTACTCTCATGAACATCTTATAGCTAAAGCTAACATAAACACTAACAGTTGTTGGAGTACTCCCATGCAACGATTGGCACTGATGAGTAATCTTTTGAACAATTTAACTGAATGTCTCTGATACCATACTGTGACGCCCTGAGTTTTCTAAACTCAGTTCGTTACACAAAACACAGAACTGGACTAAGAAAAATTTGACAAACTTCGCTCAAAATCAAAATTTTAAAACTAGCAGCGGAGGTTTTTTTTTTTTAAAACAAAAATAGAGTTAGAGTTAAACAAACTGTAAAACAATTTTAAAAGAATCGGTTAAAATATTGGGAAGTAATTCGGCCAGAAGAGATGAAAGCTTAAGTATGAAATGCTTAAAGATCATAAAAGTCAACCACATCAACCGCTGATCAGAGTCAACGAAAATGGGCAGAAACAAAATGGAGGATTTCCACCGATGACGTCAGCCGGAAGAAATACTCTTCCTACTTCAGCCGATGACTGTCAGCCAGAAGGATCACTCTTCCAACTTCAGCCGATGATGTCAGCCGAAGAATCACTCTTCCAACTCCAACCGATGACGTCAGCCGGAAGAATCACTATTCCAACTTTAGCCGATGACGTCAGCAGGAAAAATCACTCTTCCAACTACAGCAGATCGCAAAACGACAACAATACTTACTCACATCTTCTGGTAGATAAAATACTCGACATCATCCGATTACAAACTAACAAAAGACATTTACCTTCATCATCCGATGGATAAAATACTCGACATCGACCGGTTACAAAACGACAAATTTTCTACTTATATCTTCCGATGGCTTCCACTGAAGACATCATCCGATGACTTTACTGAAGACATCATCCGATGGCTTTACTGGAGACATCATCCGATAGTCAACAGAACAACAACTTTATATAGCAGCTCATCGAGCATTTTCTCTCTACACAGGGAAAGCTCTGTCTACCAAAAGAATTTGAGGATTTGTAAAAGAACATTCAAAACTACTTAAATCCGTATAGTACTCTAGAATTTTGTAGAATCTACTTTTAAAGCCAAAAGAGTACTAAAATCAGAAAGGTCTCAAAGGTATTTCAAAACATTAAAAATACCATTTTCATAAGAACTCTCGACATACTCAAATTGAATCATGGTTCACTAGACTTTCCACCCACTGACACCAGTTAATCCGCCTCATCAGTTTATTAGGCCAAAACATGAATGTACTCCCCCAACCTCCTCTATTCATCTGTGCACTCAGGAAAATCACCTGCAGTATCTTCAACACCTACATCACAAAACTCATCTATTAGCCTAATGCTAAGTAAGGAAAGTAATATTGAAATGAAATGCTGAAACATAAATTCCTAAACATGCAATTTCTACTTTCTCATCTTAGTTGCATTCACATTCATTCATAAACTGGTCTGATCCCTCGGTTCCCTTGGGAGTGGGATCAATCCTCCCAATGTTATACATCACTACTCGATTAAGGGGCGGATGAATTCCCTTAATAGCTGATCTGATCCCTCAGTTCCCTTGGGAGTAGGATCAATCCTCCCAATGTTATAAATCCCTTCATAAGTTAAGGGGTGGATTAGTTCCTTTAATAGTTTGTCTGTCACATTCAGTTCATGCCTTACCATTCCTTACATGGAAATTCATTTTTCGTAATTTTTCAAGAAAAACATGATGATGAGCTCCGACCTGCAAATAGGACTCAAGAACTCGAAGAAGACCGGTTAGGTCCGGGTGACACAAATCCGAGAAAACCGAGAATGGAAAATGTAAAAGAAATAACAAACGTGCTTGAAATTTAATGAAATTTTAGGTGAATCTTGTGAAGTGAGTGAGGTGTGTGCTGGTGAAAGTCGTGGTCCAGATTCGTTAAGATGAAGGATTTATGGAATGTTTTTCCGAGAATCGGCCGGTGAGTGCTTCAATGGAGCTTCCGGCAAGAGTTTCTTCCAAGGAAGAAAACTCGATTCAAGGAACCGGTTAAGGCCACTCCTTGCTGTTTTCCGCTCTCAAAAGAGTGGAGAAGAAGGTGGCAAAATCCACTCCAACTAGCTACCAAGCTAGAAGAATTGTTCGCGGGCGCAACCCCTCGGTTGTTGTCAACCGAGCTTACCTTGGAAGCTCTTTGCTCCAAGCTTCTTCCTCTATTGAGAGAGAAATCCGTGGGTGCTCATAAATCAACCAAAAAAAGTTACAAACACCAATGCCATGAATATATAGACCTAATGGTGGGCTTGGGTTTGGGCGTGGGCTTGGACTTGGACTTGGAAGAGGAATGATGGTCACCATGTGGGCTTGAGCCATGTCTTCAACTTCAATGGGCCAAACCAAGCCACCAACTAATCCTATCATTCATCTAATCCTAACATACATCTAATCCTAACATGCATCTAATAAAGTTTAAACAAGAAGGCTAACGTTTGCCAATAAGTTTGAAATTTCAAAAAAGCAACAAATATTAAGGCTCGGGAAGACAAATTCCCATGTGAGCATTAAGGTGTCTCTTTAGTCTTTCCACATGAGGAGATGCTTCGGTTGGTCAACGTCTCCATCTTTAATCTCCCACTTCAAGTCATCCACGGTGTCCTCCAAGTCTTCACACGAACCATGACCTGTAAAAGAGACAAGTGTGTTAGTCAAATTGTGGACTCGGGTCTGGGATCGTGTAATGGGCCTACGGGGCACATCATCCTCCCCAGGTGATTGAGGATTTGACCTCAAATCCTTTAAGTCAGGCCTCTCGGAGTTTTCTTCATCACTTATATAGGGTGATAGGTCCATGACATTGAATGTTGCCGATACTCCATAATCTCCAAGCAGTTCAATCTTATAAGCGTTATTATTGATCCGCTGCAACACCTTGAAGGGTCCATCCGCGCGAGGAAGAAATTTTAATTTTCTTTTGTGGGGGAATCTATCTTTTCGTAGGTGTAACCAAACCAAATCGCCTTCATTGAAAATAACCTTTTTTCGGCCTTTGTTTACTCGTTTGGCCACGCTCGCATTTCTCTTCTCGATGGCTTGACGCACGTTCTCATGTAATTTCTTAATCTGTTCGGCCTTGTTTGCTCCTGATGGGTTGGCCAGTTCATTAATGGGTAACGGAACAAGGTCCAACGGTGTACATGGATTAAACCCATAGGCAACCTCAAAGGGCGTTTGCTTAGTAGTGGAATGAAGGGTGCGATTGTAGGAAAATTCCAATCCGGGAAGGACTACATCCCAACTGGATAGTTTCTTACCTACAATACTGCGTAAGAAGGAGCCTAAGGTCCTGTTATCAACTTCCGTCTGCCCATCAGTTTGGGGGTGGAAAGATGTGCTAAAACACAGCTTCGTCCCCAACTTCTTCCACAAAGTGGTCCAGAAGGAGCTCAAAAATTTAGTGTCCCGGTCCGACACTATGGAATGTGGTATACCATGTAGGCGAACGATTTCCTTGAAAAATAGGTCAGCTATAGAAAAGGCGTCATCCGTTTTTGCACAAGGAATGAAATGTGCCATCTTAGAGAAACGATCCACAACCACCATGATCGAATCCTTATTACGAGAAGTTTGTGGCAATCCCAAAATGAAGTCCATACTAACTTCAATCCAAGGGTGCAAATGAATGGGTAAGGGCATATACAAGCCTTGTGTTAGAACCTTACTCTTGGCTTTCTTGCACACGACGCATGTCTCCACCACGCGTTGCACGTCTCTTTTCATATGTGGCCAAAAGAAGTGTTCCTTAAGCATATCGAGGGTCTTCTTCTCCCCGAAATGACTCGCTAATCCTCCACAATGGGCTTTTTTTACAAGACATCGCCTTAAACTTCCTTGCGGAATACATAATTTTCCCGCCCTTAATAAATAGTCATCCATAAGTCGATATTCTCCTTCAGCCCTTTTCTTGCACTTGGTGTAATAAGATCCGAAATCAGGGTCAGATTCGTAATTATGCTTGATCCATTCAAATCCAAAGAATCGAGTCCCTAATTCGGTAAGAAGAATGCGTTTCCTCGAAAGTGCATCGGCGACAACATTATTTTCCCCTTTCACATACTTTAGAATGTACGGAAACCTCTCCAAGAATTCCACCCACTTAGCATGCCTCTTGTTTAACTTGTTCTGACCCTTGATATATCGTAAAGCTTGATGATCAGTATTGATAACAAATTCTCTTGACAAGAGGTAATACTGCCAGTGCTCTAATGCTCTAATAACAGCATAAAATTCCTTATCATAAGTTGAGTAATTGAGCACGGCTCCTTTAAGTTTCTCACTAAAGTATGCAATGGGCTTCCCTTCTTGCATGAGTACGGCTCCAATGCCAACTCCGGAAGCATCACTCTTAATTTCAAATACCTTGTTAAAGTCGGGGAGTGCTAACACAGGCGAGTGGCATAACTTGTCCTTGATCAGCTCAAAGCTCATTTGACAAACCGGGGTCCAAGTAAACTTTTTTCCCTTTTTAGTTCAATCAGTGAGCGGTGAGACTATTGCTAAAGTCTTTTATGAACCTCCGGTAAAAAGAGCCCGGACCATGGAAGCTACGTAATTCGGTTAAAGAGTTGGGGGTAGGCCAATCCTTAATAGCCTTGATCTTGTCAACATCGGCTTCCATGCCATCTTTAGAAATGACAAACCTTAGGAAATAAACTTTATCTTGTGCGAATGAGCATTTACTTAAATTCCCAAATAATTGAGCTTTTCATAGGGTTTGGAAAAGTACACTAAGATGGTTGAGGTGTTGTGGGAGGTCTAGACTGTACACCAAAATATCGTCAAAATAGACAACAATAAATTTTCCTAGGAAATCTTTCAGCACGTGGTGCATAAGTCTCATGAAGGTACTGGGTGCGTTAGATAACCCGAAGGGCATCACCATCCATTTAAAAAGCCCGTACTTAGTCTTAAATGCCGTCTTCCACTCGTCACCTTCATTCATTCTAATTTGGTGGTAACCACTCTTAAGGTCCACCTTAGAAAATATTGAGGCTCCACTGAGCTCATCCAACATATCCTCGAGCCTTGGAATAGGGTATCTATACTTGACGGTAATTTGATTCACGCTCGGCTATCAACACACATCCTCATTGTGCCGTCTTTCTTAGGTACCAATAGTGAGGGAACTGCACAGGGGCTCATGAACTCTCGTATATATCCTTTATCCAACAATTCTTGTACTTGATCTTGAAGTTTCTTGGTCTCCTTGGGGTTCATTCTATAGGCCGGTCTATTAGGTAGTGTAGCCCCGGGTATGAGGTCAATTTGATGTTCTATACCACGTAGAGGTGGTAATCCTTGGGGCAGTTCCTCAGGAAACACGTCTTGGAATTGATTGAGTAACTTCTTCACGATGTCATGGATTACTCCTAGCTCCATAACTCTATCTCGAAATAATATTAGGATCATGGGATCTCCTCGAAGCACCGATGCCTCTATCTCCGATCTAGTCATAAAAAGATTTGCTTTATTCTTCGCTAAGATTCTAGCGGCATCGTCTTTGGATATTTCCTCGGGGGTCAAAGGTGCTAACTTAATTGTTTTACCACCAAACTTAAGGGAATAGTAGTTAGAATATCCATCGTGGTTCACTCTTCGATCAAATTGCCAGGGTCGTCCAAGAAGTAAGTGGCTAGCACTCATGGGCACGACATCACATATAACAGAATCTTGATATTTTCCCATAGCAAAATCTACTCTCACTTGTCGAGAGACCTTAACATCATCCCTATCATCTAGTCATCGTAACTTATAAGGGTGGGGATGCGTAGTCATCTCTAATCCTAACTTCTTAACTAACTCATCAGATGCCACATTGGCACAACTTCCTCCATCTATAATTAAAGAGCATATCTTATCCTTGATAACACATCTACTATGAAAGATATTCTCACGTTGGCAATCTTCTCTTGAATTCTTAGTCACCAGGACTCGTCTCCTAACCATCAACAAGGGTCCCTCAGGAGCGCGCACGACTTCGTCCTCAGTGTCACTTTCCTCGACATCTTTGTCCTCTATTCCTACCTCGTGGTCATCCTCACTCTCAACTTCTCCCGTATCTTCCTTGATAATCATCACCCGTCGATTCGGACATTGAGCCATATAATGACCTAGACCTTGACATTTATAACACTTGATTTCTCTCGCTCTTAGTCGGTTGGCTTTATCGACTAAGGTTTTGTTACTGGACTCCTTAAGTGGCCAACTAGGGTTAAAAGGCTTCTTTCCTTCAGCCTTGTCAAAGGGCTTGATTGGTGCGGGTGGCTTAGTGGTGACTTTAGGAGGAATGTGGGGGGTAAACTTAGTAGGGTAGGTGGATTTCCTCTTTCTATTGAGCTGTCGCTCAATCGTCATAGCCATATGAACAATTGCATCTAAGGACTCTGCCGGGTGTATTTCAACGGTGTCTCCTATGTCTCTATTCAATCCCCGAATGAATCTAGCAATGACTTGCTCCTCAGGTTCTTCCATATCTACTCGTATCCTTAGAGTTTCAAATTCGGCTAGGTAAGCCTCAACGGATCGAGTTCCTTGTCGTAGGTTTTGGATTTGAAGGAATAGATCTTGACGGTAATGGGTGGGTATGAACCTCTTAGTCATGAGCGACTTCATTGCTCTCCATGTTGTAATGGGGGTATCTCCTATCCGTCGTCTTTGGAGCTTAATATTTGACCACCAGAGGGCCGCATATCCTAATAGCTCTACGGATACTAACTCGATCTTTACTTTATCGGAGTACTCATAATAGTCGAAAACTTTCTCTACCTTATCAATCCATTCTAGAAAGGTATCTCCATCGCATGTTCCGTCAAATGGGGGTATATGTAGCTTGACATTTCTAAGGTCCTCTTGATTCTTTCGTCTACTTGGTCGAAAAGTCTCTTCATCATCTAAGGTCCATTCTTCCTCCTCCTCCTCATAAAGCGGGTTTCATCTTCTAGGATACTCAGGTCTTTCTTCATCCGAGGTGGGATATGGTTCTTGAAATCGTCTCCTAGGATTTCTAGGTCTAAATCGAGGTGGGGGTTCTCGGGTCGCTTCATTTGGAATTCTCGTATTAAGGACTTCCATTATGTGTTTCATGCTAAGGGTTAAGTCCTTAAGTTGTTTGCCTATATGGTTAACTTCTCCACTAAGACCATCTAATTGTCCTTGCATGCTAGACTCTCCCTCTTGTGGGGTGTGAGTCTCGGGTTAGGGAATGTCTTTGTCCCGGTTCGGTTCTTGATTCATATCTTGGTTTAGCTCTCAGTTAATTGCACTTCTAGTCTTCATTCATGGGATTTCTAAAGTCTTAGGAAGGAAGATTTTAATTAGGTTTAAGTTGATCCTAAATTGTTAGGATAGAGAAAAATGGTGAACCTAACTAGAATTCCAATCCAGAAATTTTGAAACGCATTTTTAAGGGCCTAAACGATGTTTTTTGGGGGTCAATGCATGACCAAATGTTTTGTAGAGCTATTTGAGGGCTTTGATTTGACAGGTGGCTCGTCAAAAACTGACACTTGTAGCCAAAGTTATGGCCGTTTTAGTGGGGAAAGGTCAAATTCACTAACAAATAAGTTTTAAATCCACTAAACAGAGATAATCGATTCGTACGTGCTCTTTAACGTCTTAGTGAACTTAATACATATATTTCCAAATATGCAATTTCAAACAATTATCTTACCAACAGAATCTTATTAATTTTAATCTCATCCAAACACAAAGTGAAAGCCACATAAAGCAAACACCAAAAGTAGAGGCTAGTTTAGGTTATGCACTTTTACTTAACTTTCACTCCTTTTAGCAATGTTTTACTTTATCAATGTAATTCAAATGAAAAGGCAAATATTCTCAGTAGATTAATATACTAAGACTGCATCAACAGAACATTATAACATGAAGCTCGGATTTAAATATGCAACTGCATTAAACTATAACACTAAACAGCAACTTAAACCACTAAACAGCAACTTAAACCACCAAACAGCAACACGAAATGATGTTAATCAAACATATTTTTTAATGCTCAGATCTGTGATTATAACAACATGTTCTTAAGTGCTGGAAAAGTGAGATACACAGCAGCCAAGTCAGCAAACCAAAAAGAGAAAGAAAAACAGCAAGTACTAAGTTTGTTAGGGTTTGTTCTACCAAAAAGAGAAGGAAAATAAGCAACACAAAAATGGTGGAATACTTTTCAAAAACTCAAGCTCAAAGTTGCAGACTACTAATGAAAACGTTCTGGAAATGATCTTTGCAAGAAACTAAAAGAAAATAAAAGAGAAGGTAAGAAAAACAGCAAGAACACCAAACCGAAAATGAAGAACAGCAAGCACCCAGTTTTGGTGCCTCGTTTTTGGGCAACCAAATGGGTTTGGAAAACCAAACCGATCTGGTTTCCCTCACCCTAAGGGAGCTATCCAAGCTCTGATACCACCTGATGAGCTCTGACCTGCAAATAGGACTCAAGAACTCGAAGAAGACCGGTTAGATCTGGGTGACACAAATCCGAGAAAACCGAGAATGGAAAATGTAAAAGAAATAACAAACGTGCTTGAAATTTAATGAAATTTTAGGTGAATCTTGTGAAGTGAGTGAGGTGTGTGCTGGTGAAATTCGTGGTCCAGATTCGTTAAGATGAAGGATTTATGGAATGTTTTTCCGAGAATCGGCCGGTGAGTGCTTCAATGGAGCTTCCGGCAAGAGTTTCTTCCAAGGAAGAAAACTCGATTCAAGGAACCGGTTAAGGCCACTCCTTGCTGTTTTCCGCTCTCAAAAGAGTGGAGAAGAAGGTGGCAAAATCCACTCCAACTAGCTACCAAGCTAGAAGAATGGTTCGCGGGCGCAACCCCTCGGTTGTTGTCAACCGAGCTTACCTTGGAAGCTCTTTGCTCCAAGCTTCTTCCTCTATTGAGAGAGAAATCCGTGGGTGCTCATAAATCAACCAAAAAAAGTTACAAACACCAATGCCATGAATATATAGACCTAATGGTGGGCTTGGGTTTGGGCTTGGGCTTGGACTTGGACTTGGAAGAGGAATGATGGTCACCATGTGGGCTTGAGCCATGTCTTCAACTTCAATGGGCCAAACCAAGCCACCAACTAATCCTATCATTCATCTAATCCTAACATACATCTAATCCTAACATGCATCTAATAAAGTTTAAACAAGAAGGCCAACGTTTGCCAATAAGTTTGAAATTTTAAAAAAAAGCAACAAATATTAAAGCTCGGGAAGACAAATTCCCATGTGAGCATTAAGGTGTCTCTTTAGTCTTTCCACATGAGGAGATGCTTCGGTTGGTCAACGTCTCCAGCTTTAATCTCCCACTTCAAGTCATCCACGGTGTCCTCCAAGTCTTCACACGAACCATGACCTGCAAAAGAGACAAGTGTGTTAGTCAAATTGTGGACTCGGGTCTGGGATCGTGTAATGGGCCTACGGGGCACATCACATGATGCATGACATACAAACTCATTCACACAATACATAATCCTACTGTTTTGTGATGTAGGCCCAAAGGCACATGCATACTTCACTTACCTGGCTCTACTGGAAATGCTCGGTGTTGCAAACTACTTTGGGAGCTTACTCAACCTAAAACCATGGATAGATATTCGATTAGATTTTACTAAACCTCATTCTACACCATCCAGAAGCCTAAGGAAACTAGTTTAGGAGCTTAGTTCGATATACATCTCTGATTACTACCAAAACCCAAACTAGTTCGCTCACAGCATTCTCGAAACTCACATTTATACACTCCCCAAATCATCGATAGTTACTAATGCAGCAAGGAATCGAAATAGAACTCACCTAGTTTGGAGAAAATCGGATGGAAGAATTGCCTAGAGAGCTCTGCTGCTTGAGTTGAATACCGAGAGAGGAGAGTAAGGAAAGAGTGGCGGCTACAGTGCATTTAATCACAAAGCCTCTTTTCTTAAATAGGTTATCTATTTTAAGTTCTCAATTTACCACTATGCCCTTACTTAGTCACTCATTAACCTAATTAATACTTTCCTCAATTTTCTCCACAACATGCTTACTATTAAATAACGGAATAGAAATTGGTTTAACAGAACCGAGTGCTACATAAAGGAAGCTCAGGTGGATGATGTGGAATGCGATAATTATAGGTCAATCGTGAATTCTACTGATAAATTGGATTTTAACCATTCTATTGATGGAATTCTCAAGTTTCGAAATAGATGGTTTGTTCCGGCCAATAAAGAACTCCGAGAAGAGATCCTTTCAGAAGCTCATTCTTCTAGATTCTCTATTCATCCTGGATGTACAAAAATGTACAGAGACCTTAAGTAACATTATTGGTGGCCATGTATGAAAAGAAGCGTGGCAGAGTATGTAGGATCGTGTCTTTTTTGCCAGCGGGTTAAAGCTGAACATCAGAGACCTGCAGAAACATTACAACCTTTGCCAGTTCTCGAATGGAAATGGGAGCAAATAACGATGGATTTTGTGGTAGGATTGCCTAGGACCATGAGAGGACATGATGCAATTTGGGTCATTGTAGATCGTCTAACCAAATCTGCCCATTTTCTGCCTATAAAGATAACATCCTCAATGGATCAGCTTGCTGAGTTATATGTGCAAGAGATTGTTAGAGTGCATGGGGTTTCAAGCACTATTGTTTCAGACCAGACTCTAGATTTACGTCTAAGTTCTGGAAGGGTTTACACAAGGCTATGGGTACGCAACTTAATTTCAGTATAGCTTTTCACCCTCAAACAGATAGACAATCCGAGAGAACTATTCAGACCTTAAAAAATATGCTTCGTGCATGCATATTAGATTTTCAAGGATCTTGGAGTAAATATTTATCATTGGTGGAGTTTTCTTATAATAATAGTTTTCAGGCAACTATCTGCATGGCACCGTATGAAGCATTGTATGGACGAAAGTGTAGATCTCCCTTGTACTGGGATGAAGTTGGTGAAGCACGTTTGATTGGTCCTGACATTGTGCAACAGACCGTGGAGAAGATTGCCCTCATCTGACAGAGAATCTTGGCAGCTCAGAGTCGACATAAGAGTTATGCTGACCGTAGACGCAAAGAATTGGAGTTTGAGGTAGGTAATGAAGTTTTTCTTAAGGTATCACCACTCAAAGGAGTTGTGAGATTTGGAAAGAGAGGCAAGTTGAACCCCAGATATATTGGACCTTTCTCGATCATGAAGAGGATTGGAAAGACAGCATATGAGTTACAATTGCCAGCCCCTATGGAAGGGATTCACAATGTGTTCCATGTTTCGATGCTAAAGAAGTGCTTGAGGGATCCATCTCAGATTTTGGAACAGCAGAGTACTGAAGTTCATCCCACTCTTAATTATATGGAAAGACCAGTAAGGATCCTAGACTATGCTGTGAAGGCATTGCGCAACAAAGAAGTCCCACTGGTAAAAGTCTTATGGCACAACCAGAACATAGAGGAAACAACCTGGGAGCACCAGCAAGATATGATGGACCAATATCCAGAATTATTCAGGTAACGAATTTTGAGGACAAAATTCTTTTAAGGGGGGTAGATTGTAACACCCAGTTTCATTGAACCAATTTACTTAACCAACTTGTAGTGTACGTTTTATGGATAAAATTGGGAGAATTAGTTATTAGGTTAATAAATGACTAAGTAATGGCATAATGGTAAATAGAGAATTATAGTGTTAACCTATTTAAGGAAAGAGGTTTTATGATTAATGCACTGTAGCGACCACTATTTTCCATACTCTCTCTCTGTATTCAGCTCAAGCTCAGCAGAGCTTTCCAGGCGATTCCCTCTCTGATTTTCTCCAAACTAGGTGAGTCTACTTCGATTTTGTGCTACATTGTAACTAGTGATGGTAGAGAGGAGTATAGATGTGAGCTTTGGTGAATGCTGTAAGTGGGAGTTAGTTTTGGTTTTGTGGTGAATCAGGAATGCACCATGTATAGGACTCCCAAACAAGATTCCTTAGATTTCTAGATAGATTAGAAAGAGATTTAGTAAAAATCTAATTGATATTCTTTTTATGACTTAGGTGAGCAAAACTTCCGAAGTAGTTTGAAACCGAGCATTTCTAGGAAGCCAGGTAAGTGGAGTATGCATGAGCCTTCCGGCCTACATCACAAAACAGTAGGATTATGTATGTTTGAATTTGTCTGTATGTCATGCATCATATTTTGAAAGAATACGAAAATAAATTTACATGTGTTGGTATGGTGAGAAATGAACAGATTGCAACAGATAAACTATTAAGGGAACTAATCTGTCCCTTAACTTATGAATGGATTTATGACTTTGGGAAGATTGATCCACTTCCCAATGGAATTGAAGGATCAGATAAACTATTAAGGGAACTAATCCGCCCCTTAACTTATGAAGGGATTTATGACTTTGGGAAGATTGATCCACTTCCCAATGGAATTGAAGGATCAGATAAACTATTAAGGGAACTAATAAGCCCCTTAACTTATGAAGGGATGTATGACTTTGGAAAAATTGATCCGACTCCCAATGGAACCGAGGGATCAGATCAGTGAAAGAATGTAAATGCAACTGAGATGTGTTAGTAGAAACTGTATGATTAGGATTTTTGTTCCAGCATTTCATTTTGTTATTGCTTCACTTATTTAACGTTAAGCTAATAGATGAGTTTTGTGATGTAGGTGAAGAAGCCTCTGAAGGTGTGTTCTCTGATCATGTTGAGGAATAGGCTGGTTGGGGGAGCACATTCATGTCTCGACCTGGTGAACTGATGAGGCATTTTAACTGATGTCAGTAGGTGTGAAAGTTAGTTGACAATGGTTCAGTTTAAGCATGTTGAGAATATTGGTAGTAACAATTTAATGTTTCTTTTATATATATGGTCTGGTGCTTTCCTGATGTGAAAACACGATTTGGTTTTAGTCGTAGTCTACTATTCTGGATTTTTGGAAATTGTGGATTATGTTGTTTTGAAGGAATTCAGTAAAATGCACTGGATGTTGAGTGTTTTGTCTATCGGTGGATGTTGAGTGTTTTGTCTATCGGTGGATGTTGAGTGTTTTGTCTATCGGTGGATGTTGAGTGTTTTGTCTATCGGTGGATGTTGAGTGTTTTGTCTATCGGTGGATGTTGAGTGTTTTGTCTATCGGTGGATGTTGAGTGTTTTGTCTATCGGTGGATGTTGAGTGTTTTGTCTATCGGTGGATGTTGAGTGTTTTGTCTATCGGTGGATGTTGAGTGTTTTGTCTATCGGTGGATGTTGAGTGTTTTGTCTATCGGTGGATGTTGAGTGTTTTGTCTATCGGTGGATGTTGAGTGTTTTGTCTATCGGTGGATGTTGAGTGTTTTGTCTATCGGTGGATGTTGAGTGTTTTGTCTATCGGTGGATGTTGAGTGTTTTGTCTATCGGTGGATGTTGAGTGTTTTGTCTATCGGTGGATGTTGAGTGTTTTGTCTATCGGTGGATGTTGAGTGTTTTGTCTATCGGTGGATGTTGAGTGTTTTGTCTATCGGTGGATGTTGAGTGTTTTGTCTATCGGTGGATGTTGAGTGTTTTGTCTATCGGTGGATGTTGAGTGTTTTGTCTATCGGTGGATGTTGAGTGTTTTGTCTATCGGTGGATGTTGAGTGTTTTGTCTATCGGTGGATGTTGAGTGTTTTGTCTATCGGTGGATGTTGAGTGTTTTGTCTATCGGTGGATGTTGAGTGTTTTGTCTATCGGTGGATGTTGAGTGTTTTGTCTATCGGTGGATGTTGAGTGTTTTGTCTATCGGTGGATGTTGAGTGTTTTGTCTATCGGTGGATGTTGAGTGTTTTGTCTATCGGTGGATGTTGAGTGTTTTGTCTATCGGTGGATGTTGAGTGTTTTGTCTATCGGTGGATGTTGAGTGTTTTGTCTATCGGTGGATGTTGAGTGTTTTGTCTATCGGTGGATGTTGAGTGTTTTGTCTATCGGTGGATGTTGAGTGTTTTGTCTATCGGTGGATGTTGAGTGTTTTGTCTATCGGTGGATGTTGAGTGTTTTGTCTATCGGTGGATGTTGAGTGTTTTGTCTATCGGTGGATGTTGAGTGTTTTGTCTATCGGTGGATGTTGAGTGTTTTGTCTATCGGTGGATGTTGAGTGTTTTGTCTATCGGTGGATGTTGAGTGTTTTGTCTATCGGTGGATGTTGAGTGTTTTGTCTATCGGTGGATGTTGAGTGTTTTGTCTATCGGTGGATGTTGAGTGTTTTGTCTATCGGTGGATGTTGAGTGTTTTGTCTATCGGTGGATGTTGAGTGTTTTGTCTATCGGTGGATGTTGAGTGTTTTGTCTATCGGTGGATGTTGAGTGTTTTGTCTATCGGTGGATGTTGAGTGTTTTGTCTATCGGTGGATGTTGAGTGTTTTGTCTATCGGTGGATGTTGAGTGTTTTGTCTATCGGTGGATGTTGAGTGTTTTGTCTATCGGTGGATGTTGAGTTTCTGTCGTTTGTGTAACGACCCAATTTCTGTACCCAATTTCCGTACTATATATATATATATATATATTTTTTAATAAACTTTAAGCGGAAACTGAACCGAAATCGAAACCAGAATCGAAATCGGAATTGAATTCTAACTTTTAAAACAATTTAAATAAAACTTAAAACAATTTAATTAAAACTTAAATTAATTAAATAAATAATTAATAAACAAAAAGGAGGCGATTATTCGCCCTATTCGCCCCATTAGGCGATTGCTCGCCACAATTTGTGGCGATCAATCGCCACACCCTCTGGATTTCTCCAGAGGGCGGCGATGCAATCGCCACGCCTGGCGAATGTTCGCCAGGCGTTCTGCCCCCTCCTCCTTTTCTTTCCTCATTTCTTCCTCCAACTCCAAGTACATAATCAAACTTACATCTAATATAATACATTCAAATTCGCCTCATTCCCCACTTCATCAACCACCCGAAACAACAACTCAAAACCCCATTAACACTTAACCCATTTTCGTAAAAACAATTTGCGTGGATATGTTTAAAAATCGGACATTTCCCTAATATCAAAACATTTTCGAAATACATTTACAAAACGTTTAAACTACGAAAGGTAACCTATCAACTACCAGAACCAAACATCCTAAAATGTCTATACAATTCACCAATACAAAACATCCCAAAAGAACCCCAAAATCTATACATACATCCCCACAGGTCGGTAAACGTCGACTGCGCCAACACACTGCCGCAGCCATCCTCCGTCAACTGGACTCAAGCCTCTGGAGGAGGGACATCCTCACCTGTATTCTCGTAATCACCTACACCATACAATACACTATGAGATAAAAATCTCAGCAAGCCCTCATAAATGCAACTATATGCTATGCGTGTGAGTTTAGAAATCATGCAGCATTTTCTTTACTTTACTCTGTGGGTGTCACCGAGATCTCAGCCTCCTAACCGGAGAGAGCACATCCAGCGGTCGGACTACTCTTTCCAGCTAGAAGAGGGGGGTACACGCTTACAACACGTACAGCCGTGCCTGAGCCCCATCTCGCATGACCATACTTATGAGTGCAATAGATGTGGTATTGTGACAAGCCCCTGCGTGCCTCCACAATAGGTCAAGCCCCTCTCCAGGCCACATTGCGAGTACATAATAGGTGTGGTATTGTGACAAACCCGTAACCGGTCTCCACAATAGGTCAAGCCCCTCTCCTGGCCACATAGCCATTTTTAAAACATCGTGCGGAAATTCATTTTCTTGCTCTTTCTTTAAAACACGTGATGCATGAACAGTTCATAACAAAATTTAAACACTCAACATACATACCATCAAGACTGTAAAACATAATCTATAAAACAATTAAACCTAACTACCCAACCAAAGCAATATAAACTAGTGCGTCACCAAACTCCTCGAAACGACTTCGATGTACGGTGTAGGCCAATCGGCCAGAAAAGAATCACGATAACTTACCTCGTGTCCAAAGCAGCTCAAGCTCCGTCCACGAGCGTTGTTTGTCTGAAGCAAAACACAATATCAACGTTAAAACTATTTTAAGCTATCGATCGTCCAAATTTACAAAACCTTAACTAAGGAATTTCCTAACGTTCCAACTTAACTTATTGAGGCATTAAATTCATCAATCTACGCTCGATACCCCGAAATCCAATTTACGAGTTTTTCGAAAACCCGAAATTTACAAATTTAACATTTCTCCTAAATCGTCCTAACTTCTTGCAATAACGCTTAATACGTGCAATACGTTCGTAAACTATAACAATCTATCAATTTCGAGCCCTAAATCTCGACTTTTAAACAAAACCTAACGAAACCCTAATTGTTCAACTTCGTAAAACTTGAAAACTAAGGCCGGGAAATGCTAGAGACTTACCTAGGAAGCGATTTCGGGAAGAAAACGTGAAGAACTTTAATGAACGAATGATAGATCGATCACCGGAGTGGAGAGGAGCCGCAAGGATCGCCGGAGGAGAATGGGAAATCAGAGGGAAGAAGAAGTTTGCGTGGAGGAGAAGAAGAGTCAAGTGTATTTTATAAAATTTGGGTTGTCGAATTACCAATTCTCCCTTCTATTGATTTTATATTAGTTTCGTCCTTCGTTTCATTAATTAACCGACGATTCGATTTTACCAAATCTCCTTAATTCCCCAACAAGTCTAATTTATTATTTGGGATTTATTAAAACTGTCCGTTCGCAAATCGGACCCCGTTTACTATTTTTACTAAAACGTTATTTATATTACGATAAGCTTAATTACTCGGAATATAGCGTTATTACTCCGAAAATTCCCGTAAATTCCTTAAAATTCCTATTATTTGTTAGGGTTCTAATGACGCTTTCTTTTCATAAAACGAGCTTGATTTGACATATTCATAAAAATGCCAATGTATATTCCAAAATATATATATAATATAAAATTCCGTACAGGCCGGATATTACATTCTACCCACCTTATTTAGAATTTTGTCCACAAAATTTAACTATACAAATAACTCAGGATATCTAGTCATCATATCCTGCTGTCGCTCCCACGTAGCCTCTTCCACCTCGTGGTTCCGCCACAAAACTTTGACCAGCGGAATCTCTTTGTTGCGCAATATCTTGATGGAAGTCTCCAAAATACGCACCGGCCCCTCTTCGTACGTCAAGGTAGGCTGTACCTCGATCTCTGTTGCTTCCACGGCATGTGATGGGTCACGTAGACATCTCCGAAGCATAGATACGTGGAATACATCGTGGATACCCTCCAAGAAGCTGGAAGCTGCAATCTGTACACCATCTTCCCGATCCTTTTTAGAATAGGAATGGGCCCCACATAACGAGGGTTTAACTTACCCCTCCTTCCAAATCTCGCAACACCTTTGAACGGAGAAACTTTAAGATAAACATCGTCACCTTCTTCGAACTCTAGCTCTCTCCGTCTCGTGTCAGCATAGCTCTTCTGTCTGCTCTGAGCTACCTCTATACGTTGTCGAATAATGGCAATCTTCTCTGCCGTCTGCTGTAGAATCTCAGGACCAATGATGCTGGCCTCACCAACCTCGTCCCAATATAGCGGAGACCTACACTTTCGACCATACAAAGCCTCATACGGTGCCATGCCAATGGTAGCCTGGAAGCTGTTGTTGTATGAAAACTCAATCAGAGGCAAATATCGGCTCCACGAGCCCTGAAACTCCAGCACACAGGCTCTGAGCATATCCTCAAGAATCTGATTCGTCCTCTCTGTCTGACCATCAGTCTGAGGATGAAATTCCGTGCTGAAATTAAGCTGAGTCCCCATAGCTTTATGCAGGCTCTTCCAGAACTTTGAAGTAAATCTTGGATCACGATCCGAGACAATAGAAACTGGCACACCGTGCAGTCTGACAATCTCCTGTACATACAGCTCGGCGAGCTGATCCATCGAAGAAGTCATTTTCACATATAAGAAATGGGTCGACTTTGTCAATCGGTCCACAATCACCCAAACACCATCATGGCCCTTTGTCGTCCTCGGAAGCCCCACAATAAAATCCATGGAGATCTGCTCCCATTTCCACTCCGGAATCGGCAGTGGCAATAATGTTCCGGCCGGTCTCTGGTGCTCTGCCTTCACCTGTTGACATACTAAACAGGTCTCAACGTACTTGGCAACCTCCCTCTTCATGTTCGGCCACCAGAAATGTTGCTTTAGGTCCCGGTACATCTTAGTACTTCCCGGGTGCACAGAATACGCCGAAGAATGTGCCTCGGCCAATATCTCCTTCTTCAGATCCTCGTCGTTAAGCACGTACCACCTATGCCTGAACTTCAGAATACCATCCTATGGAAATCCGAAGAGTCTCCCAATG
This sequence comes from Begonia masoniana, assembly GCA_022432975.1. Taxonomy (NCBI): domain Eukaryota; kingdom Viridiplantae; phylum Streptophyta; class Magnoliopsida; order Cucurbitales; family Begoniaceae; genus Begonia; species Begonia masoniana. Next base: position 21,756,523 of record CM039515.1, read on the forward strand.
TCATGCTGGATCGAAGCTCCTCCCACTCCGTATCATTCTGCTGAGCCTCACGTATCCGATCCAGAATAGTCGGCCTGAGTGAAATGTTGGTGAGCATACTGGACAACTCTGTCACTATCTCAACGTCGAACCTCTCAATCTCAGACCGCAGCGTAACTGACATCGTTGCTAACGAAGGTTGACTTGCAGAAGGCACTCTACTCAAGGCATCAGCAACCTTGTTCGCCTTTCCTGGATGGTACTTGATATCAAAATCATAATCTTTGACGAACTCAAGCCACCTTCTCTGACGCATATTCAGCTCCTTCTGCGTAAATAAATACTTCAAACTCTTGTGGTAAGAAAATATCTCGCACTGCTGCCCATATAAATAATGCCTCCATATCTTTAGTGCGAAGACCACAGCTACCAACTCAAGGTCGTGCGTAGGGTAATTCTGCTCGTACGGCTTCAACTGCCGAGAAGCATATGCAATTACTCTTCCCTCCTGCATCAATACACAACCAAGTCCCACTCCAGACGCGTCACAATATATACTGAACTTGTCACCTTCAACAGGTAACGCCAATACTGGAGCGGTTGTCAATCTCTACTTTAACTCCATAAAAATATCATCACAAGCAGGCGACCATATAAATCTCTCGTTCTTCCGTGTCAATCTTGAAAGAGGAAGTGCGATCTTCGAAAATCCTTCTATGAATTTCCGATAATAGCCAGCTAATCCGAGAAATCCACGCACCTCTCGTACGTTCTTCGACTGTGGCCAATCTCTGACTGCCTGAATTTTGCTCGGATCCACAGAAACCCCTTCTTCTGATATAATATGGCCAAGAAAACTGACCCGATCCAGCCAGAACTCGCACTTAGAGAACTTTGGATACAACTGGTGCTGGCATAAAATCCTCAAAACTATTCTCAAGTGCTCCTCGTGTTCTTCCTTCATCTTAGAGTATATCAGAATGTCGTCGATGAAAACCACCACGAACTTGTCCAGATACTCCTTGAAGACACGGTTCATCAAATCCATAAACACGGCAGGGGCGTTAGTAAGTCCAAAAGACATGACAAGGAACTCATAATGCCCATACCTCATTCGGAATGCCGTCTTCGGTATATCATCCTTCCGGACCTTCAGCTGATTATAACCCGAGCGTAGATCAATCCTCGAAAATACTCGGGCACCTTGCAGCTGATCAAATAAATCATCAATCCAGGGCAGTGGATACTTATTCTTCACTGTAAGTTTATTCAGCTCTCTGTAATCGATGCACATCCTGAGGGTCCCGTCTTTCTTCTTAACAAACAGAACGGGAGCACCCCAGGGTGAAACACTGGGTCTAATAAAACCCTTCTCTAACAGCTCGTCAAGCTGAGTCCTCAGTTCCCTCAACTCAGCTGGTGCCAACCGATACGGGTTCTTAAACCTCGGCGCGGAGTTTGGATAGACATCAATAGTGAATTCGATCTCCCAGTCTAGTGGTAACCCAGGAAGAACATCAAGAAAGATCCCAGAGAACTCTCTGACAATAGGAATGTCGCTCGGCTTTTCTCCGCTAAGCAACTGACAATCAAATACAGAGGCCAAATAAATAGAGCACGCACCTTTAAACTACTCGTTGACCTTCATGGAATAAGAAATAGGCGAGCTACTCAATCTGCTCATTGCCTGATAAGAAAATTCAGCTTTACCCGGGGGTCGAAATGTGACAATTCCAGATCGACAATCGATGGTGGCGAAGTGCTGTGACAGCCAGTCCATCCCTAAGATCAGATCATAGTGTTCTATGCCCATAACAATGAGGCGAGCATAGAGGGTACGATCCCCAATCGAGATAATATTGCCCTGGACAACACGACCTGACTGCATACGCTCACCCGAAGGTAGCATCACACTGTATTCACACTTTGCTAACTCAGGCGCAAGCTTTAGTCTAGACACACGAGCGGTGGAAACAAAAGAATGCGTAGCCCCCGTGTCTAATAAAGAAAATACAGGAACGCCAGTAAACAATATAGTACCTGCTATCACGGCAGGCTGATCCTCATCATCAACATCGCCGGGCTCAATAAATGCAAAGATCCTCGGCATAATCCTCCTCTGATCACTGCCTGACTGATCTCGGCCGGGCTTAGGAAAATCTTTGACAAAATGGCCCGCATCACCACAACGATAACACACACCCATGCCCAATCTGCACTGGCCACTGTGCTCCTTCTGACACTTAGGGAAAATAGGTATCTGAGAAGCTCCTTGTACTTGCTTCCCTTTACCCCGATCGTTACCTCCCTCAAGAGGTCTCTTCACACCCCTCTGTTGTTGTTGCTGAGGCTGTGCCCTAGGTTGCCAACCCTTGCCCCTGGTGAATCTCTCGAAAGAAGCCCTTAGCTGGCTCCCTCGATATGGCAGAACTCTGATCAACGGCCTCAATATCAAGAGCTCTAGCCACAATCTCATCATAGGATACATTTAGTACCACTGATATGGTAAGGCGCATCCGAAACTGCTAGCTAAGTCCCTGTAAGAACCGACGTACCTTGTCTTCGTTAATGCTGACCTGACGTGGCAAAAATCTCGAAAGGGCTTCAAACTTCCTCACATACTCGGCAATCGTACCAACTTGCCGTAACTGCATAAACTCAACCATCTTGGGCTCTCGCACCGTATGGCTGAAGTACTTGTCATAAAATAGCTCTTTGAATCGCTTCCATCCCATAATCGTCACATCGGTGGTCGTCTTGATGGAATCCCACCAAAATCGGGCGTCAAATGCCAAATGATAGGTCACCAATGCAACCTTCTCTCCATCCTCTATGCTAGCATATGCCAGCATGTCCTCCATAGTGCGAACCCACTCCTCGGCTGAAGAGGGATCCGTAGACTGTCCGTTAAAGATAGGGGCTGGAGCTTCTGAAATCTCTCCATGCCACGGTTACCAGAAGCAGCTGTCTCTCGAGTTCTAATGCCCTCTCGGTCTATCATGGTACCCAGCTGTTGAGACTGTCTCTCCATTTGCTGAGCCTGACGCTCCATATGTTGAGACTGCTGGGCGATAAAATCCTTGAGAGTATCGATCGTGTCATCTCGGTCATCTCGGTCGCTTCGTGGACGCACCATATTTATATACTCCTATATAAAAGTTAAAACAAATATTCTAAGAAACTAGAAACCAAATAAAACTATAAACGTACTTACAGTTGATGAAGAATGTCCGCGTAGTGGCTGTGCAGTCGAGCAGTCTACAGAACCGATTTTAAAACGCGAGGGCTTTAATACCATAAATGTAACGACCTAATTACTGCACCCAATTTCCGTACTATATATATATATATTTTTTTTTAATAAACTTTAAGCGGAAACTGAACCGAAATCAAAACCAGAATCGAAATCGGAATTGAATTCTAACTTTTAAAACAATTTAAATAAAACTTAAAACAATTTAATTAAAACTTAAATTAATTAAATAAATAATTAATAAACAAAAAGGAGGCGATTGCAACAGGCGATTACTCGCCTGTTGCATATCGCCTGTGGCGATCAATCGCCACACCCTCTGGATTTCTCCAGAGGGCGGCGATGCAATCGCCACGCCTGGCGAATGTTCGCCAGGCGTTCTGCCCCCTCTTCCTTTTCTTTCCTCATTTCTTCCTCCAACTCCACGTAAATAATCAAACTTAAATCTAATATAATACATTCAATTCGCCTCATTC
>CM039515.1:21760330-21968309 GCA_022432975.1 Begonia masoniana
AGTTAATTATGTCCTGTAATGATTGGCTAGGAATCCCAGATGGTTAGAGGTCAACAAGAGAGACCATGAGATACAATGCTATCGCTCAGTTGACTGAGTTGGTCATGCACAATCTCACCAGATAAAACCGACTTATGACATCTAGTAGGGAACAAGGCAACTCCATCCTAACGCACTCATGACCATGGGGGTGTAGCGCTTTCACACCGGCTTCCCGCCCCGGTGTTTAATGGGTATGTGTTTTCATATCCATTCATGCTGAGGAGTTGGATCCGAAAGATTGAAGACATGTTGTTAAGTATGCAAAGGTTGACGAAGGGGATAAGTCACCTATGCTGTCTTTCATTTGGCGTTAAGTGCGGCTTGGTGGGACTTCGATCCAGAACCCCGCTAATGCGAACTATGCCGGGTGGGATGTTCAAGCTGCCTTCTTTGACAGACTTATAGGACTGTTCGGGCACCAAGAAGAAGGAGTTCATGAAGTCTACGACAACTGCTCTGTGACGGGATTATATATTGAATTGATACTTTATCCCGGTTGCTCCCTTATGATTTGAGATGAGGAAGATAAGATTTACCAATTTGATCACGGCCTGCAGCCAAGTCTGTACTGAACGTGAAGACTGCTGGATACATAAGTCCTTTGGTGAACTTGACGGCTAAGGCCTTGGAGCTGGAGAGGCAGAAATGACCGCATATGGGCCCAGCGCGGCAGCCAAAGAACGCGAAAATCACACTCAGCCTCCACCCACGCAGAACCATGGTGGCATAAGCACGACAGATCAGGGCTCACATCAACAGCGCAGTCATGAAGGTCCCCTCAACCAATGATGACAGGGAAAAGGAAAGAGACCTCTGGCGCCTCTCTGCCCACATGTCAGAGAACCACCTGGTGATGCAGCTCTTTCCTGGCCGGTATTCAGGTGTGGAAGACCGGACACATGGTCAGGATTGTCCCATGCCGCCAGACCCGAACCGTGACGGGACTTGTACCCAGGTGTATGCGTTGATTGAAGTGTGGGAGCTGATCAACCATACAGTCATCTGCAATTACCATCATGATCTGGCGGTTGTTACCTGCTTATACCTTATTGATACAGGGCCACACACTCGTTATTATCAACCTTGTTTGTATGCAACATACATAGGACCCCCTATTCCAGCTAACTGTCATCTAGTGTTGTTGCCCTCATGGAAGTCCTACATTCAGAACAGATTGTTAAGGGTGACGTCGTGTCCTTAGGGGATAAGGCTCATCTATGCGATTAATTGTCATCGACTAAGGCTGTATAGGTGATATTAGGGTATTGGTTTTTAGACATCATGCCACGATAGTTTTACCTGTAATAGTTTATTTTAGACCCCCCAAATGATAATCATTATCCTTCCAAGCTAGTCCTACAATGAGTAGATACCATTATTCCTCCTAGAAATATACCGAATGCTGAGATGTGTTGTTAGAGCTACCTGGCTAGTGTAAATAGATGGACCGGGTGAAGAATCATTGAGCTACAGGATATTCCTATAGTCCGAGAGTTTCCCGAGCATTCTTAGATGATTTACTGGTTACCACCGATAGAGAATAGAGTTTTAATTGATACTACCCCGATGCATCAACCTGTTCTAAATCCCTACCGTATGGCCCCTTTTGAGGTTGAAAGAATTGAAGGTTCCACTGCGGAATTAGTTGACAGGGATTTATTATTCCGCGCCCAGAGCAGTCCCTTGTGTGCACCAGTCTTTTTGTAAGGAAGAAAGATGGTTCTCTTAGAAGTGCATAAAGACTCATGGAACTAAATAAGTTGACAACAAGATATTATACCCCTTACCTAGATTGATTGATTTGTTTATCAATTGCACGGAGCGTAAGGTATTTTCAAAGATGATTTACGATCGGGTTAAATTACCCACTGAAGGTTAAGAAGGGATATCCCAAGACAAGCCTTCAAACCGCTATGGACATTATGACTCTTATTCATTTCGTTTGGATTGACAAACGCCCCTGTAGCTTTTTTTTCATGTATTTAATGACCCGTGGGTGTGTCGTGAGTTATTAGATAAGTTTTGATTGTATTCATAGATGATATCTGATGACTCCCAAACTGTGGCTTGACCATGAAGACCTTGAAGTATTTTTTACGACATTGAAAGGAGCTCAATTTAGGCCAAGCGCTAGTGTTGTTTTGGTTATAGGGTTCATTTCCCTGGCCTGTAATTTTTTCTGCTAATGTCATATCTTGTGGACCCGAACCAAAATTCGCATAGAGGATTTGCCTCAACCTAAGAAGGCCACAAGTCCGCAGCTTCCTTGGCTGGCAGCTATTACAGGAAGTTCATCAAGGATTTTTCTATGATAGTTAAACCCCTGACTGAGTTGACAAAGAAGGACTTAGTATTCTTGTACTAACCTGGAAGACAGCTTCCAGACGTTAAAACTGAAGTTAAACAACCGCCCCTGTATTGACCCTCCCAACCAACGGAAAGTTTAGTGTTTACTGCGATGCGCTACAGTCGGTTTAGGTTGTTTTCTGGTGCAAGAGGGTAGTTCAGCGTATGCTTCTATGCCGCTAAAGAGTTACGAGCCAATTACCCACTCCGATCTATGATTAGCTGCCGGTGTTTTGCCGTGAGATTTGGAGACACTATTTATATGGCCGCAATGGTGTGTGTTTTCTTGACCTAAAAGTCCTAAAAGTACCTCTTCACACAGAGAGTTGACATGGACGGACTTTGGTTGGGAATTCGTCAAGGCCTACATTTTTGAGCTCAAGTATCACCCCGCACACCCCGGTAAGGCTAACTCTGTATCTGATGCGTTGAGTAGGATGTCAACAACAATGCAGCCCGTGGTTTCAACCATTTCTATACCCTAAGACAAAGTTCAACTTTTGGACTTGGAGATAGTTCCAGAGTTCTCAGTCTTGCTCGCTGAGTTATCTTTCAACCATCAATTTTGGAAGGCTCAGGAGCACAACAGAGTATTCAAGGAATATCAGCAATGATGACAAGTTTAAAAGACACCACCTCCGAGTTCAGTCTCCCAAGGATGGGATCCTGAAGTTTGGCATCGTTGGTTCTTCCTAATGATGTGGAGTTGCGTAAGTGATTCTTGCAGAGGCGCACTCTCCTCTTCCTTTTCTTACATCCTGGCTCACCAAGATGTAACCGAGACTGAGTTTACTGTACTGGTGGCCTACCCTAAAAGGGCTGGTTGCTAAGTATGTGATTCCTTTTAGTATGCCCACAAGTCAAAGCCGAGCACCAAAGTCCAGCAGAGTACTCTTCAGCCGTTCCTATTCCCGAATGGAAGTGGGAACACTAGCTATGGATTTCGTTGTATAGACTAACTAAGACGACAAAAATGACATGATTGTGTATTTGGTTTGTGGTATAGACTGACGAATCACCCATTTCTTACTGTAAGGACCACCTATACATGGCCAATTGTTGATCTTTATGTTCAGGACTTATCGGTTGCATGGAACCCTGTATCCATGTCTCTGACCGTGACCCCAGGTTTACCTCTCGATTCTGGAAAAGTTTTGCAAGTCACACTTATGTACAAATTGTCTTTCAGCACGGCTTTTCCCCACAGACCAATGGCCAATCAGAAAGGAACTATTCAATACTCGAAGATATGTTGAGCGTCCTGTGTAACTTGACTTTCAGACAACTTGGAGTCTACATTACCGCTAGTTGAGTTCTCCTACAATAGACGTTATCAAGTCACCCACATTGGTATGTGCACCATATGAAAGCACTGTACGGTAGGAACTGTAGGTCACCTCTTTACTGGACGAGTTGTGAAACAAAACTTCTTGGACCCGATATTCTGCATCAATGTCGATAAGATTGCCACTTTCGGAAAGATGATGGACCTGCACAAAGCCGACAGAGTTATTAGTCATATCAAAGACGGAGGAACTCAGTTTGCAGTAGGGGATGAAGTATTCTTAAAGGTGTCACCATTTAAGGGAGTTTTAAGATTTGGCAAGGAGGGAAAACTTAATCCTAGATTTATTGGACCCTTCCCTGTCTTGGCAAAAATTTCGGGAGTACGGCTACAGACTGCAACTGCCTCCATCATTGGATAAAGTTCCTAAGTCTTCCATGGTCAATGTAGGCAGTGCATGCGTGCTCCGTCCGTCATCCGCCTCGGATATTAGTTTTAGAGCCGACACGGGTATGAGGAAACCGTACAGATATTGGAATATGGCGGTCCAAGACTCTGAGAAACAAAGCGATTCCTTGGTGAAAGTTTTATGGACAAATCACGGCATTGAAGAAGCCACCATGGGAAGACACAAGAGATGTGGACCATTTATCCTGAGTTTTTGCTTTAGAAAATTTTCGTAGGACGAAAATTTTTTTAAGGAGGGGTGGAATGTACCACGGACCCGACATTTTCGTCAGGTGATGTTCCTCGTGACGCATTTTCTTGTCCCCTCTTCTTTAACCTTTATGATTTAAATTTAATGTTAAGACAAATTTAGTACAAGTGATAAATAGTTGGGTGGCAGTTTTGTAATTAAACCGATGGATTGAGTATAAATAGGAAGTAGAAACCTTAACAACTCTTTCTTACCACTGTAGCCGACCTTTCCCTCTCGGCGATTTCTCCCTCCCAAGTTCTTGCTCTCGGCTACCAGAACTTTCCCTTTACCGACGACTGTTTTCAGCCTGCTTTTCTCTGCAAATCTGCACCCGAGGTATGACATGGACAACGTATTCATTTGTTAATGATTAAGTTCTGCTTTCCAGCTCGTCATTTGAGTTCGGAATGTTTCTTAGCATGCCGAGTAGTTTAAGGACCCTTTTAAGTCTGAGAGTAGAAATGTCATCCCAAATCTATTCTGAACATTTCAAGTACCCAACTCGGATTTAATCAATGTTAAAACCTGTCCACCTAGTTTCGGATTTCAGACGCGTGTTGTCAAACAGAGGATCGGAATGACTTAGCTATTAGATCCTAGAATGGTTTATGATTAGGACTCTTAGGAACTTTGTTTTAATACTGTATGGACATGTTTTCGGTTCAGACGTTTAAAGAAAGGAAGCTCCGGATTGCTAAGGTGTGAAACCGATCTTCCTCACGGGTCGTCACGATGTCATGACTTTTCTTTAAACTTATCCTTACTTTTATTAACCTCTGTATCGTAGTGTCCCCTTTTTTTTTTGTTTATATCATATCTCATCCTAACTTAACTTAAATTCGCTGATAACCTCATTTAGCTTTCACTCCTGCTGATCGCTAAACGACAAACATCTAGTTGTTCTACCGGTCAGCACCGTGCATCTCACAAGATTCATTAAACATCTATCGGTAGGCACACATATTTGCATCTGCCGACAGTCACGTGCAACTCGTGTGACCAATTAAAACCCCGTTCAATTATACAACGGAAGTCGTCTACATCTGCCGATGAGAGAACAATAAACGATGCTCTCATCTGCCGATGAGAGAACAATAAACGATGCTCTCATCTGCCGATGGCAAATACGCTATATCTGCCGATGACGTGGCATCGCATCTTCCGATAGCTTAACTCACTACTCATACCGACCGCCAGATAACAGACATTGCCGTCATCTGCCGATGGCTTAAGACAACTACATCTTCCGACAGATTAACTCACCATCTGCCGATGGCAAATACTCCTTATTACCGATGACGTCAGCCGGAAGACAAATACCTTTCCTCTTCCGATGACGTCAGCCGGAAGACAAACTTCCCGACTCCCATCACAATCCTCCTGCCGATGACGTCAGCCGGAAGACAAATATTTTCCTCTTCCGATGACGTCAGCCGGAAAGATGAGCATACTAAATTACACATCGTCTGCGATGGCGTCGGCTAGAAGCTTAACACTACTTTTATACATCTCTTAAACACATCCATTCAGAATACACATAGCGGAAGACTCAATATCATATAATCTCTTCATGGTTTCTTAGTTATCCTCAAAGTAAGGAACTCATTCAAACAGGTCTTGACTCTCATACTTAAGGTAAATCTACCATAATTAAACCTCAGTATTCATAAAACATACTAAAAACATAGAGTACGACCAGGAGTCTCATTTCGCCATCCAGCCACAGACCTCACCCTCTGAGTACCTCCACACCAGTTTAGACATTTTCATCAACTTTGAATTCCTCACCGATATTTCTTCACCTACATCATAAGGTGTAACTGTAAGCCTAAGGCTTAGTAAGGAATGCAAACTATTATGAGTTCATGAATGCATAACTTGGAGGAAAAAAAACGTGCTCATAAGTCTTTTCTTTTCATGTACTTACCTTAATCATCATTCATAATCGTATCTTGTATTCATAGTTCATAATCATCATTCGTAGACATGCTCATATTCATCATTCCTTTCATCATTCGTATTCTTCATTACATTATGTGGATTTAAGAGAGGATTTGTGCTGGTAAAGGGGGTTCGACAGTGAGTTTGATCATGGTCCCTACTGCGGGTCGTATTCATATGTCCTACTGGCGGGACTGTGACAGTACGCCGAACCACCCCCAACCCTCACTTAACCACGTTGCATAAGTTTTATCTTCTTATCTTATTCATGAGAAAACATATTTCAAAACATTTTCATATGCTTGAGGAGTAAAACATGATGCATAACATAAATGCACTTAATCATCGAACTATGACAGGGGAGTACATCAGAATAACAGAACCATATCCATCGACATTTCATCATATTCTCCGACATTTCCTCAAACATACAGTAGACAACGTTCACTAAATCTAACAGAACCCTTTGATGTAGGGCCCTATTGGCCGAAACTTAGTACATTCACTTACCTGGATTCCTTAGCAACTTGAATCACTTTCCTTCAGCTCCTTCACCTAGCATATTTCACATTACAATAGTTAAATAAAGTCCTAAAAGTTCTAGTCATCAGTCATCCTAAAATCTAATAGCTAGAGTCACCCCTCGAATCCCTTAGTCTAATGCTCTGCACAGAATCTGAAATCCAAGATAGGACAGCAGATTCAACAATCAATTAAATCTGAGGTAGATTACTTAAAATGTCTAGAATCTATTCGGGTTGACATTACTACCCTCGGATTCGAATGTTCTAAAGCAACACGGCCATTGCTAAATTCCAAGTTCAAATGCCGGGCCGAAAACAGAGCTAATGAACTGATAGATAGCTGCATTTGTCTATGCATACCTCGGATGCGGATTCGCAGAGGAAATGCAGGCTGAAACTAGTCACCGGTGAGGGAGAATGACGGCAACCGAGAGCAGGAGCTTGGGAAGAAGAAATCGCCGAGAGAAAAGGGGAAGGGTGTCGGCTACTTAGCTTTTTAGAAATTTGAACTCCTTCCATTTTCTTTAAATACAAACTCTTACTCCTCATATTACCATTATGCCACTCGACCTAGTTCAAAAATCCACATATTATTAATTTAGCCTTGTCTTAAATTCTAATCCGGAAAAGTGACCGATAATATAGTTAAAAGTTACCTGGCCGAAATGTCGGGTGTTACATCCACCCCTCCTTAAACAAAATTTTCGTCCCCGAAAATTGGTCAAGCAAAGAGTTCTGGATACTTGTCCAACATATCCTGCTGTAGTTCCCAGGTAGTCTCTTCAATACCATGATTCTTCCACAAGACTTTAACCAACAAGATCTCCTTATTCCTTAGAGTCTTCACTGTAGAATCCAAAATTTGTACTGGTTCTCCTCATACACCAAATTAGGCTCAACTTCAATTTCCATTGGTTTAACAACCTGAGTCGGATCACGTATGCATTTCCTTAGCATAGACACATGAAAGACATTGTGAACCTTTTCCAAAGATGGAGGCAAAAGTAATCTATAGGCTGTGCTACCAATCTTAGCTAAGACAGGGAATGGTCCAATGAACCGTGGGTTAAGCTTTCCCTTCTTACCAAATCTTAAGACTCCTCTAAATGGCGAAATCTTAAGGAAAACTTCATCACCAACAGAAAACTCAAGATCCCTTCTTCTTTGGTCCGCATAACTCTTCTTGTCGGCTTTGTGCAGTTAACATCCTTTTCCTAATGACTGTAATCTTGTCTGACATTTGTTGTAGAATCTCGGGGCCCAATAGCTTCGCTTCACCAACCTCATCCCAGTACAAAGGTGACCTACATTTCCTGCCATACAAAGCTTCATAGGGTGCCATACCAATCGTGGACTGATAACTATTGTTGTAAGAAAACTCAATCAGAGGTAGGTGTCTACTCCATGTAGTCTGAAAGTCTAGCACACATGCTCTCAACATATCCTCGAGTATCTGAATGTCCTCTCGGATTGTCCATCTGTCTGCGGGTGAAGGCGGTACTGAAGGATAACTTTGTACCTAATGTACCATGCAAACTCTTCCAGAATCGGGAGGTGAACCTAGGGTCACGATCAGAAACTATGGAAACGGGGATCCCATGCAGCCTGATAATTTCTTGAACATAAAGATTAGCAAGTTGGTCCATCGTGTAGGTTGTCTTTACAGGTAAGAAATGAGCTGACTTTGTCATCCTATCAATCACAACCCAAATACTGTCATGTCCTTTAGTTGTTTTAGGTAAGCCTACAACAAAATCCATGGCAATGTTTTCCCACTTCCATTCGGGAATAGGTAGAGGTTGAAGGGTACCTCCTGGTCGTTGGTGCTCGGCTTTAACTTGCTGGCATACCAAGCATGATTCCACGTACTTGGCGACATCCCTCTTCATATTAGGCCACCAATAAAGTAACTTCAAGTCTCGATACATCTTGGTGCTACCAGGATGTACAGAAAAGGAAGACGAGTGAGCCTCGGCCAAAATCAACTTACGTAATTCTTCATCACAAGGGACATACCATCGATTCCTAAATCTCAGGATTCCATCATTGGAAAGACTAAACTCGGAGGTGGCGTCCTTCAACTTATTCATCATACAGTTATTCTCCTCGGAATCCTTCTGTTGTGACTCTTTGATCTTTTCCAAAACCGTTGGTTGAATGGTCAAATCGGTAAGTAAGGCTGACAACTCTGGAACTAGTTCCAATTCAAACTTCTGAACTTCAGTCCTCAAGGGTGCAGACATAACTGACACTGCGGGTTGCATTGTCTTAGACATTCTGCTCAAAGCATCGGCTACAGCATTAGCCTTACCCGGGTGGTACTTGATTTCAAAGTCATAGTCCTTAACAAATTCTAACCAACGTCTTTGTCTCATGTTTAATTCCTTTTGGGTGAAAAGATACTTTAAACTCTTGTGGTCAGAAAATACATCGCACTGCCGTCCATACAAATAGTGCCTCCAAATTTTTAAAGCAAAACAACTGCAGCTAGCTCTAAATCATGAGTGGGGTAATTCTGTTCATAACCTTTAGTTGCCTAGAGGCATACGCCACAACTTTACCTTCTTGCATCAAAACACATCCCAAACCAATCTTGGATGCGTCACAATAAACACTAAATTTTCCTTCTTCAGTTGGGAGAGTCAATAGTGGGGCTGTCGTTAACTTCTGTTTCAGTGATTGGAAGCTGTCTTCACAAGCTTCGGTCCAAGAGTACTTGAGGTCCTTCTTGGTTAAGTTGGTTAAAGGTTTAGCTATCATAGAAAATTCCTTAATGAACTTCCTATAATAACCAGCCAGACCAAGGAAGCTTCGAACTTCACTGACATTCTTTGGCTGTGGCCAGTCCTTAACGGCCTGAACCTTAGTTGGGTCTACTGATATGCCCTCAGCAGAAATGACATGACCTAAAAAGTTGACTTTATCCAGCCAAAATTCACATTTGGACAGTTTGGCATAGAGTTGTTGCTGTTTTAAGGTTGATAACACTATTCTCAAATGTTTAGCATGGTCGGCTTCAGTCTGTGAGTATATTAAAATGTCATCTATAAACACAATCACAAACTTATCCAGGTACTCACGAAACACTCGGTTCATCAAGTCCATGAAAGCTGCAGGTGCGTTAGTCAGTCCAAATGACATTACAAGAAATTCATAGTGTCCGTAGCGGGTTCTGAAGGCTGTCTTTGGTATATCTCCCTCCTTAACCTTCAGTTGGTAATAACCCGAACGTAAGTCAATCTTTGAGAATACTTTAGCTCCTTGTAGTTGGTCAAACAGGTCATCAATCCGGGGTAAAGGATATTTATTCTTGACTGTCAACTTATTTAGTTCTCTGTAGTCTATACACATTCTAAGAGAACCATCTTTCTTTTTAACGAAAAGGACAGGTGCACCCCAGGGAGAACTACTAGAACGTATGAATCCCTTGTCAACTAATTCCTGTAGTTGGACCTTTAATTCTTTTAACTCAACAGGTGCCATCCGGTAAGGATTCTTAGATACAGGTAATGCCTCGGGGTATGTATCGATCACGAATTCTATCTCTCTATCGGGTGGTAACCCGGGCAAGTCGTCCAAGAATGCTTCAGGAAACTCTTGAACTATAGGGATATCTTGTAATTCCACCTTACTCTTTACTCGGACATCCATTATGTTAGCTAGATAACTCAAACAACCACTCTTCAGTAACCGTTGAGTCACTAGAGAGGATATAATTGGTATCTTACTTATTTTTGGAATAGCTTGGAAGGTATACCGATCGCCATTTGGGGGTCGGAAATCAACTAGGCCAGACCTACAACTAATCGTGGCATAATGCCTAAATAACCAATCCATTCCTAAAATAATTTCATATCCTTTCATGTCAATCATAATCAGTTCTACATATAGCTCCTTATCTCCTAAGGACAAAACATCACCCTTCAACATTTGCTCAGAATGTAAAGACTTCCCTGATGGTAACATAACTCTATACGGTTTATCAACTGGTGAAAGTTCTAACTTATGTTTACACACAAACAGGGTTGCTATGAATGAGTGTGTGGCTCCCGTATCAATAAGTGTATAAGCAGAAAGACCACAAACCATAATGGTACCTGATATGACCGTGCGTGGTTCAGCATCTTCATCCTCCATCATAGCATAGACTCTTGGTGCAACTCTGATTCGATTCGGGTCTGATGGCATCGGGCAGTCTCTGGCTATGTGTCCAACCTTGTCACATCTATAGCAACGGCCAGAGTGCAGCTTGCACTCACCATGGTGATTCTTCTGGCAGTTTGAGCATAGAGGGGCTAATGGTCGTTTTCCTTTTCCTTGATCATCGTTTGGATTGAAGGGTCTCTTTATGCCCTGCTGCTGCTGTTGTCCTCTGTTCGGCTGTGGTTGCCATCCTTTGTTCTGACGTGGTGGTGGTTGAGTCTCCTTAATGAACTTCCTTGGCTGTTCACGCTGTGCATAAGCTGTCATCTCAGCCTCCTCCAATTCCAAGGCCTTAGCCGTCACTTCGCCATAAGGTACATTGTGTATCCCAGAAGTCTTTACCTTCACATACAAACTCGGCTTTAGTCCTTGAACCAAATTGATAAATCTTGTCCTCATCATTCTCAACCAATCGGGGAGCAAACCGTGATAAAGCATCAAATTTGCATATATAATCCGTCACAGAGCCCAGATTGTCGCAGATTCATGAACTCTTGCTTCTTGCTGGCCTGGAACTGGTCCTATTGAAGTCTTGTCCAAAGAAGGCGAGTCTTAAACATATCCCACAAGTCATAGTCCCTGCAGTAACAGTGCTCTGAGAGAATCACCACCAATGTCTTGCATTCAGCTCCCAATGATAGACACAATAGGTGACTCTATATCCTTCATCAACTTTTGCATACTTGAACATGTCCTCAACCTTCCGAATCCATCTTCAGGCATAAACAAGGATCAGAAACTTGACCATTAAATGTCGGGGTCTAAGCCTGTGAAAGCGCTCACCCCATGATCAGGAGTACAATAGAGCTGGAGTTCCCAAGCTCTTCCCTAGTAGTCACTAGTTGCTCTATTTGTCGCGATTGGCGATTAACTAATTCTATCAGCTGAGCAACAGTGGTACTATCCACGTTGTCTTCCCTCTGTTGACCTCTTACCATCTTGAGATTCCTAAACAATAATAGAAACACATCTTAACATAATGACATCACTAGAATCGTAAATACTTACAGTTGTTGGAGAGTACTCGGGTGGCAATCTGTGCTGGAAGGCAGTCTACAGAACCGATTTTAGAACCTGGTTTAGCTTTGATACCATAATTGTGACGACCCGAGAAGGATCGTCACGTGTCATGACTTTTCTTTAAACTTATCCGTACTTTTATACCTCTGTAATCGTAGTATACCCCTTTTTTTTTTTTTTTTTTTTTTTTTTTTTTTTTTTTTTTTTTTTTTTTTTTTTTTTTTTTTTTTTTTTTTTTTTTTTTTTTTTTTTTTTTTTTTTTTTTTTTTTTTTTTTTTTTTTTTTTTTTTTTTTTTTTTTTTTTTTTTTTTTTTTTTTTTTTTTTTTTTTTTTTTTTTTTTTTTTTTTTTTTTTTTTTTTTTTTTTTTTTTTTTTTTTTTTTTTTTTTTTTTTTTTTTTTTTTTTTTTTTTTTTTTTTTTTTTTTTTTTTTTTTTTTTTTTTTTTTTTTTTTTTTTTTTTTTTTTTTTTTTTTTTTTTTTTTTTTTTTTTTTTTTTTTTTTTTTTTTTTTTTTTTTTTTTTTTTTTTTTTTTTTTTTTTTTTTTTTTTTTTTTTTTTTTTTTTTTTTTTTTTTTTTTTTTTTTTTTTTTTTTTTTTTTTTTTTTTTTTTTTTTTTTTTTTTTTTTTTTTTTTTTTTTTTTTTTTTTTTTTTTTTTTTTTTTTTTTTTTTTTTTTTTTTTTTTTTTTTTTTTTTTTTTTTTTTTTTTTTTTTTTTTTTTTTTTTTTTTTTTTTTTTTTTTTTTTTTTTTTTTTTTTTTTTTTTTTTTTTTTTTTTTTTTTTTTTTTTTTTTTTTTTTTTTTTTTTTTTTTTTTTTTTTTTTTTTTTTTTTTTTTTTTTTTTTTTTTTTTTTTTTTTTTTTTTTTTTTTTTTTTTTTTTTTTTTTTTTTTTTTTTTTTTTTTTTTTTTTTTTTTTTTTTTTTTTTTTTTTTTTTTTTTTTTTTTTTTTTTTTTTTTTTTTTTTTTTTTTTTTTTTTTTTTTTTTTTTTTTTTTTTTTTTTTTTTTTTTTTTTTTTTTTTTTTTTTTTTTTTTTTTTTTTTTTTTTTTTTTTTTTTTTTTTTTTTTTTTTTTTTTTTTTTTTTTTTTTTTTTTTTTTTTTTTTTTTTTTTTTTTTTTTTTTTTTTTTTTTTTTTTTTTTTTTTTTTTTTTTTTTTTTTTTTTTTTTTTTTTTTTTTTTTTTTTTTTTTTTTTTTTTTTTTTTTTTTTTTTTTTTTTTTTTTTTTTTTTTTTTTTTTTTTTTTTTTTTTTTTTTTTTTTTTTTTTTTTTTTTTTTTTTTTTTTTTTTTTTTTTTTTTTTTTTTTTTTTTTTTTTTTTTTTTTTTTTTTTTTTTTTTTTTTTTTTTTTTTTTTTTTTTTTTTTTTTTTTTTTTTTTTTTTTTTTTTTTTTTTTTTTTTTTTTTTTTTTTTTTTTTTTTTTTTTTTTTTTTTTTTTTTTTTTTTTTTTTTTTTTTTTTTTTTTTTTTTTTTTTTTTTTTTTTTTTTTTTTTTTTTTTTTTTTTTTTTTTTTTTTTTTTTTTTTTTTTTTTTTTTTTTTTTTTTTTTTTTTTTTTTTTTTTTTTTTTTTTTTTTTTTTTTTTTTTTTTTTTTTTTTTTTTTTTTTTTTTTTTTTTTTTTTTTTTTTTTTTTTTTTTTTTTTTTTTTTTTTTTTTTTTTTTTTTTTTTTTTTTTTTTTTTTTTTTTTTTTTTTTTTTTTTTTTTTTTTTTTTTTTTTTTTTTTTTTTTTTTTTTTTTTTTTTTTTTTTTTTTTTTTTTTTTTTTTTTTTTTTTTTTTTTTTTTTTTTTTTTTTTTTTTTTTTTTTTTTTTTTTTTTTTTTTTTTTTTTTTTTTTTTTTTTTTTTTTTTTTTTTTTTTTTTTTTTTTTTTTTTTTTTTTTTTTTTTTTTTTTTTTTTTTTTTTTTTTTTTTTTTTTTTTTTTTTTTTTTTTTTTTTTTTTTTTTTTTTTTTTTTTTTTTTTTTTTTTTTTTTTTTTTTTTTTTTTTTTTTTTTTTTTTTTTTTCGTAATTAACCTCAGTATTCATAAACATACTAAAAAACATAGGAGTACGACCAGGAGTCTCATTTCGCCATCGGCCACAGACCTCACCCTCTGAGTACCTTCCAGCAACCAGTTTAGACATTTTCATCAACTTTGAATTCCTCACCGGATATTTCTTCACCTACATCATAAGGTGTAACTGTAAGCCTAAGGCTTAGTAAGGAATGCAAACTATTATGAGTTCATGAATGCATAACTTGGATAAAAAAACGTGCTCATAAGTCTTTTCTTTTCATGTACTTACCTTAATCATCATTCATAATCGTATCTCGTATTCATAGTTCATAATCATCATTCGTAGACATGCTCATATCATCATTCCTTTCATCATTCGTATTCTTCATTACATTATGTGGATTTAAGAGAGGATTTGTGCTGGTAAAGGGGGTTCGACAGTGAGTTTGATCATGGTCCCTACTGCGGGTCGTATTCATATGTCCTACTGCGGACTGTGACATACGCCGAACCACCCCCAACCCTCACTTAACCACGTTGCATAAGTTTTATCTTCTTATCTTATTCATGAGAAAACATATTTCAAAACATTTTCATATGCTTGAGGAGTAAAACATGATGCATAACATAAATGCACTTAATCATCGAACTATGACAGGGGAGTACATCAGAATAACAGAACCATATCCATCGACATTTCATCATATTCTCCGACATTTCCTCAAACATACAGTAACAACGTTCACTAAATCTAACATAACCCTTTGATGTAGGGCCCTATTGGCCGGAAACTTAGTACATTCACTTACCTGGATTCCTTAGCAACTTGAATCACTTTCCTTCAGCTCCTTCACCTAGCATATTTCACATTACAATAGTTAAATAAAGTCCTAAAAGTTCTAGTCATCAGTCATCCTAAAATCTAATAGCTAGAGTCACCCCCGAATCCCTTAGTCTAATGCTCTGCACAGAATCTGAAATCCAAGATAGGACAGCAGATTCAACAATCAATTAAATCTGAGTTAGATTACTTAAAATGTCTAGAATCTATTCGGGTTGACATTACTACCCTCGGATTCGAAATGTTCTAAAGCAACACGGCCATTGCTAAATTCCAAGTTCAAATGCCGGGCCGAAAACAGAGCTAATGAACTGATAGATAGCTGCTTTGTCTAATGCATACCTCGGATGCGGATTCGCAGAGGAAATGCAGGCTGAAACTAGTCACCGGTGAGGGAGAATGACGGCAACCGAGAGCAGGAGCTTGGGGAAGAAGAAATCGCCGAGAGAAAAGGGGAAGGGTGTCGGCTACTGTAGCTTTTTTAGAAATTTGAACTCCTTCCATTTTCTTTAAATACAAACTCTTACTCCTCATATTACCATTATGCCACTCGACCTAGTTCAAAAATCCACATATTATTAATTTAGCCTTGTCTTAAATTCTAATCCGAAAAAGTGACCGATAATATAGTTAAAAGTTACCTGGCCGAAATGTCGGGTGTTACAGTTTTTCAAAGACAATGTGTTCGGTTTAACTCGAACTTGTTGTTATACGTTGACATTTAGCCACATGTATTTTTATTCAATCATTTTGTCCATGGTTGACTTTGTACTGAATACGGGCTAAATTTTTGTAATTTTTTGATTAGGTAGAAATTGTTTGTTCTGTAATTGAGTCGTTCCAATTTGTCTCTTTAGATTGGCGTTGAGATTTTTCTTCTGTCTCAATTGGCATGTTTGGGCTGGTATGTATCGGGACGAGAGTGTGATGGGTGGATTAAATTAGTGTTTTGTATTTGTGTGTATATATATATATATATATAAATATATGTTTGAGAATATATATAAGTAAGTTTATATTAAATTATTTAAATAAAATAAAGTAATATATTGGATTAAAAAATAATAATAATAAAGAAGAAACAGAAGAAGGGTTTGGGTGCGCCGCAAATGCAGAGGGGCGAGGAGAGAGAGAGAGCCGCGAGGGAGGGGCCAGAGGTTCTCGATCGTCTAACCTCCGTTTTCGACGAAACTAGTTCTTTTGCGTTCCTCTCATGATGCTCTACCTTTCTCGTGAAGAAATCTCGAAGGTTAGTCAATTATTTTTCTCCGATTTTTCGTTGAACGTTTAGAGTTTTTAGGTGTTTCACTGTCACTTAAAAAACCTGTCAACTCGGGAATTTTGAAAATTTAGATTGGAATATTGGTTTCAGATATTTTTCAGGTGAAGATTCGAGAAAAAAAACGGCCGGATATTGGTCAAAAATCGCAGCTCCGGTAGGCTGCAATTTGGGCCTAGGCCAGGCCAAGCAGCCCAAGCAAGGCAAAGCCCGTCTTGGCTCGGGGAGGCTAGCGCTGTAGGCCCACGCCCGCTCAAGGCAAGTCAGTCTAGTTGTCGCCCGAATCACGGTCTGGACCGCTCGAGGGCCCAATTTTTTTCATTTTCCACCCTTCTTCTCTCTTTTTTTTTTTTTTTTTTTTTTTTTTTTTTTTTTTTTTTTTTTTTTTTTTTTTTTTTTTTTTTTTTTTTTTTTTTTTTTTTTTTTTTTTTTTTTTTTTTTTTTTTTTTTTTTTTTTTTTTTTTTTTTTTTTTTTTTTTTTTTTTTTTTTTTTTTTTTTTTTTTTTTTTTTTTTTTTTTTTTTTTTTTTTTTTTTTTTTTTTTTTTTTTTTTTTTTTTTTTTTTTTTTTTTTTTTTTTTTTTTTTTTTTTTTTTTTTTTTTTTTTTTTTTTTTTTTTTTTTTTTTTTTTTTTTTTTTTTTTTTTTTTTTTTTTTTTTTTTTTTTTTTTTTTTTTTTTTTTTTTTTTTTTTTTTTTTTTTTTTTTTTTTTTTTTTTTTTTTTTTTTTTTTTTTTTTTTTTTTTTTTTTTTTTTTTTTTTTTTTTTTTTTTTTTTTTTTTTTTTTTTTTTTTTTTTTTTTTTTTTTTTTTTTTTTTTTTTTTTTTTTTTTTTTTTTTTTTTTTTTTTTTTTTTTTTTTTTTTTTTTTTTTTTTTTTTTTTTTTTTTTTTTTTTTTTTTTTTTTTTTTTTTTTTTTTTTTTTTTTTTTTTTTTTTTTTTTTTTTTTTTTTTTTTTTTTTTTTTTTTTTTTTTTTTTTTTTTTTTTTTTTTTTTTTTTTTTTTTTTTTTTTTTTTTTTTTTTTTTTTTTTTTTTTTTTTTTTTTTTTTTTTTTTTTTTTTTTTTTTTTTTTTTTTTTTTTTTTTTTTTTTTTTTTTTTTTTTTTTTTTTTTTTTTTTTTTTTTTTTTTTTTTTTTTTTTTTTTTTTTTTTTTTTTTTTTTTTTTTTTTTTTTTTTTTTTTTTTTTTTTTTTTTTTTTTTTTTTTTTTTTTTTTTTTTTTTTTTTTTTTTTTTTTTTTTTTTTTTTTTTTTTTTTTTTTTTTTTTTTTTTTTTTTTTTTTTTTTTTTTTTTTTTTTTTTTTTTTTTTTTTTTTTTTTTTTTTTTTTTTTTTTTTTTTTTTTTTTTTTTTTTTTTTTTTTTTTTTTTTTTTTTTTTTTTTTTTTTTTTTTTTTTTTTTTTTTTTTTTTTTTTTTTTTTTTTTTTTTTTTTTTTTTTTTTTTTTTTTTTTTTTTTTTTTTTTTTTTTTTTTTTTTTTTTTTTTTTTTTTTTTTTTTTTTTTTTTTTTTTTTTTTTTTTTTTTTTTTTTTTTTTTTTTTTTTTTTTTTTTTTTTTTTTTTTTTTTTTTTTTTTTTTTTTTTTTTTTTTTTTTTTTTTTTTTTTTTTTTTTTTTTTTTTTTTTTTTTTTTTTTTTTTTTTTTTTTTTTTTTTTTTTTTTTTTTTTTTTTTTTTTTTTTTTTTTTTTTTTTTTTTTTTTTTTTTTTTTTTTTTTTTTTTTTTTTTTTTTTTTTTTTTTTTTTTTTTTTTTTTTTTTTTTTTTTTTTTTTTTTTTTTTTTTTTTTTTTTTTTTTTTTTTTTTTTTTTTTTTTTTTTTTTTTTTTTTTTTTTTTTTTTTTTTTTTTTTTTTTTTTTTTTTTTTTTTTTTTTTTTTTTTTTTTTTTTTTTTTTTTTTTTTTTTTTTTTTTTTTTTTTTTTTTTTTTTTTTTTTTTTTTTTTTTTTTTTTTTTTTTTCCTCGTATGTTTCATCAACAACACTTTAACCGAGGGTGTGCTTTCCCATAACTTAAAAGTCCGTTTCTGAAAACAAAGAAAAGAATCTTGAAATTTCCGAGCCAGACGATGAAGAGGGCGGTGGGGTCTTTGAGATGAACAGAATCTGTTGGGGAAAAATATGGACTGGGCGGGCTTGCTCGATCCTTGGCAGGCTCGCAAGCCTAGCCCCTGGGCTCGTCGGCCCGTCTCATGGGACTGGGCCAGACTCAACTCACTATATTAGCAAGTCGAGCCTGCGGGCCAGCCTACTGGTTAAAAATCTCAAAAGAATGAAAATATATTTAACACAAATCTTACCAACCAGAATGAGTATTATAGCAAATACATTTGAAAAGAACAAACTCGCAAAATGCCTAAATCTAAACTAAGAGAGCCACAATACTAGTCGTAAAAAACATATTTAGGAAATAAACCCGAATACCTAAAGGAATTGTAGGTGATTCTAGTAAATTTATCTCTTTTTCACCTTTCACAGTATCAATTCTAACTAGTTATTGACTTATTTTTCCATATCCGTTGTCGCCTCAGGTCACTCTCCATGAATTTTTAATTATATAGAATTTTTTACCTTTTTTGTTGACCACAAATCCAATTGCTAAAACTGCATGTCGTGGTTTCTTGAATAAATCTTTCGTATTTGCAAGTCCCTTGTAAATTTTGTGCATTTTTAAATTTTGATATTAAGCATTGTTATTAAATAAAATATAGTAAAATGTTGATGATACAGGTAACTATTCCTATCGATATTTTCAAATCCTTAAATTCTTTCGTGATATGTACTATTATATCAACTGGTTGGCGTCAGATGTAGTATTATAGGTCATTCATGGTTATTTTCTTATAATCTTTCATTTTTAATTTCATCTATAATTAAAAAAATCATTACGCAAATTAAAAAAAATATTAGAAAAACAATATTAGTTTGTTTTACTTACCTTGAGCACGTTGCCATAACATCTCATTTTTCTTGGAAAGGATAAGTCTTTTAGGCTTACCCGTGTTATTATTCAATGATGCCTTGCGATACTGGAGCGTAACAACTTCGTCATCTGTGATCTCTTTTCTTGGATTTTCTTCGACACAGTTGATTAATTGTTGTTGCGACAACTGTAGTTTGTTGACTGTTTTTTTTTTTTTTTTTTTTTTTTTTTTTTTTTTTTTTTTTTTTTTTTTTTTTTTTTTTTTTTTTTTTTTTTTTTTTTTTTTTTTTTTTTTTTTTTTTTTTTTTTTTTTTTTTTTTTTTTTTTTTTTTTTTTTTTTTTTTTTTTTTTTTTTTTTTTTTTTTTTTTTTTTTTTTTTTTTTTTTTTTTTTTTTTTTTTTTTTTTTTTTTTTTTTTTTTTTTTTTTTTTTTTTTTTTTTTTTTTTTTTTTTTTTTTTTTTTTTTTTTTTTTTTTTTTTTTTTTTTTTTTTTTTTTTTTTTTTTTTTTTTTTTTTTTTTTTTTTTTTTTTTTTTTTTTTTTTTTTTTTTTTTTTTTTTTTTTTTTTTTTTTTTTTTTTTTTTTTTTTTTTTTTTTTTTTTTTTTTTTTTTTTTTTTTTTTTTTTTTTTTTTTTTTTTTTTTTTTTTTTTTTTTTTTTTTTTTTTTTTTTTTTTTTTTTTTTTTTTTTTTTTTTTTTTTTTTTTTTTTTTTTTTTTTTTTTTTTTTTTTTTTTTTTTTTTTTTTTTTTTTTTTTTTTTTTTTTTTTTTTTTTTTTTTTTTTTTTTTTTTTTTTTTTTTTTTTTTTTTTTTTTTTTTTTTTTTTTTTTTTTTTTTTTTTTTTTTTTTTTTTTTTTTTTTTTTTTTTTTTTTTTTTTTTTTTTTTTTTTTTTTTTTTTTTTTTTTTTTTTTTTTTTTTTTTTTTTTTTTTTTTTTTTTTTTTTTTTTTTTTTTTTTTTTTTTTTTTTTTTTTTTTTTTTTTTTTTTTTTTTTTTTTTTTTTTTTTTTTTTTTTTTTTTTTTTTTTTTTTTTTTTTTTTTTTTTTTTTTTTTTTTTTTTTTTTTTTTTTTTTCCGTGTTATTATTCAATGATGCCTTGCGATAATGCGAGAGATAACAACTTCGTTCATCTGTGATCTCTTTTCTTGGATTTTCTTCGACACAGTTGATTAATTGTTGTTGCGACAACTGTAGTTTGTTGACTGTTTTTTTTTTCATGTGAAATATTAGCCAAGAACTCTACCGCAACTGCTATTAGCCAAGGACTCTAACGAGCATCCTGCGCCACACCGTATACAATTCTGTTGTAGCACCCAGTTTCATTGAACCAATTGATCTTATCAACTAATAGTATACATTTTGTGGATGAAATTGGGAGAAATATTGATTAGGTTAATGAGTGACTAAGTAAGGGCATAATGGTAAATTGAGACCTATAGTAATAACCTATTTAGAGAAAGAGACTTTGTAATTAATGCACTGTAGCCGCCACTATTTCCTATATTTCCTTTTTCGGCTTTCAGCTCAAGCAGCAGAGCTCCTAGGTGATTCTTCTACTTGATTCTCCTCCGAACTAGGTGAGTCCTATTTTCGATTCCTTGCTGTACTAGTAGCTAGTGATGATTGGGGAGAGCATAAATGTGATTTTCGTGAATGCCGTATAAGTGAGCTAGTTCGGGTTTTGTGGTAAATCGGGAATGCTCAATGAACTACGCTTCCAAACTAGTGTCTCTAGAATTCTAGCGGTTTAGAATGGAGTTTAGAGAAAGTCTAATGTATGTTCTGTCTATGGCTTTAGGTTTGAGTAGGCTCCAGAGGTAGTCTTCCATCCAATACTTTCCAGGAGACCAGGTAAGTAAAGTATGCTTGTGCCTTCGAGCCTACATCACAAAACAGTAGGGTGTGAATGCTTGAAACGTGTGTATGCAGCATCATATTTTAAAGTATGCGAAAATAAATTTACATGAAATGACATGGTAATGAATGAACAGACTGTAACAGTTGTTAAGGTAACTAATCCGCCCCTTAATCAAGAGAGAGGATGTATGACTTTGGGAGAAGTGATCCAAATCTCAATTTCACATGGGGATCTGAACAGTTGTTGTAGCATCCCTAATACTGTACCCAATTTCCCGTACATATATATATTTTATCCTTATACTTTAAATAAACTCTAAGCAGAAATCAAATCGAAATTGAAATCATGAAAACCTATTTCTTTAAACCATTTAAATTAAACTTAAAACTAATATAAATAAAACTTAAAACATTTAATAAAAACTATAAAACAATCGATTTAAAAGAGGGAGGGCAGAAGGGACATTTGTCTCTGAAGACATGAGGGCGATCGATCGCTGCACCAGCGATCGATCGTCGCACAATGCAGCGGTCGATCGCTGCTAGCGATCGATCCCCGCGATCGATCACTGCAGCATTTTCTGGCATATCTCTCTGGAATCCGAAATTCTAGAGAGCAAATTTCACCTTTTTCATACATTTTCATCCTTTACATTTATCATCTTATGCACCCTAATTAACGATCCAAACCTACGTCAAACTTTCATAAAAACGAACTGCATGGATACGTTTAAAAAATCGACAAATCCTCCTATTTTAAATTCCAAGCAGTTCCAATGAAACATTATAAAAACACGGTTTATAAAGCAGGTTTTCAAATCGTTTAAAAACAGCAAAATATGAACCTGACATCTAGCCAGATCCAAGCATCATAATATGTTCTAACTTTATACATATGTTGTCCCAAAATAACCCAGTGCTCTCAAATACGTACAGATCCCTAGGGTCAAAACGCGCCGACTGCTCAGCACACTCCCACGGGTCATTCTCCATCAACTGCATCATACATCAGGTAGGATGACCGAGTCGTCCTCACCTGGCTCAATGTCACCTATCACGTCACCTACACCATACAGACACACTATGAGCTAAAGGCTCAGTAAATTCTAAGTAAATGCAGATGCGTGCAGTGCATATGGAGTTTAGAAATCATGCATAACATACAGAGCGTCGCAGACAGAATATCACCGAGATCTCATCCCCCTAACCGAAGGGGGCCCATCCAGCGTCGGACTACCCCGTGCGGTTAGAGGAGGGGGGACACGCTTACAACACGTACAGCCGTGCCTGAGCCCCACCTCGCATGACCAGATAACAAATTACGTTCATTAATTACATTACATGAGATATGGTATCGGCCAGACCCTTAATCGGCCCGCACAATTGATCGATAGCCCCCAATTTCTGGCCACATTGGTTTTCTGAAACATCGTGCAGAAATTCATTTTCATGCAAGTTAAAATACTGATGCATGAACAGTTCATATAAATGTAAACAATTCAAGCATGCGTACCATCAAGACTGTAAAGGAAAATAACCTACGAAAACGTTTAAACCTAGCTACCCAACCAAAGCAATTTAAACACACATAACTCTAAGATCCTCGACGCGACATCGAAGTACGGTGTAGGCCAATCGGCCAGAGTAAGTCACGAGAACTTATCTTAAGCGCGCTGAACCTCGAGCTCTGCCCACGAGAGTCTTTTGTCTGAGGCAAAACACTACATCGACATTAAAACGAGTTTAAGCTTCTAAACGTCCAAAATTAACAAAACCTTAACTATCGAGATTTCCTAAAGCTTTAATCAAATTCATTGAGCTATATTTGTAACGACCCGGGGAGGATCGCAACGAAATTCTTGACTTTACTTAAAACTTTAATTCATAATTGGACTCTCTTCTCTTTTTTTTTTTTTTTTTTTTTTTTTTTTTTTTTTTTTTTTTTTTTTTTTTTTTTTTTTTTTTTTTTTTTTTTTTTTTTTTTTTTTTTTTTTTTTTTTTTTTTTTTTTTTTTTTTTTTTTTTTTTTTTTTTTTTTTTTTTTTTTTTTTTTTTTTTTTTTTTTTTTTTTTTTTTTTTTTTTTTTTTTTTTTTTTTTTTTTTTTTTTTTTTTTTTTTTTTTTTTTTTTTTTTTTTTTTTTTTTTTTTTTTTTTTTTTTTTTTTTTTTTTTTTTTTTTTTTTTTTTTTTTTTTTTTTTTTTTTTTTTTTTTTTTTTTTTTTTTTTTTTTTTTTTTTTTTTTTTTTTTTTTTTTTTTTTTTTTTTTTTTTTTTTTTTTTTTTTTTTTTTTTTTTTTTTTTTTTTTTTTTTTTTTTTTTTTTTTTTTTTTTTTTTTTTTTTTTTTTTTTTTTTTTTTTTTTTTTTTTTTTTTTTTTTTTTTTTTTTTTTTTTTTTTTTTTTTTTTTTTTTTTTTTTTTTTTTTTTTTTTTTTTTTTTTTTTTTTTTTTTTTTTTTTTTTTTTTTTTTTTTTTTTTTTTTTTTTTTTTTTTTTTTTTTTTTTTTTTTTTTTTTTTTTTTTTTTTTTTTTTTTTTTTTTTTTTTTTTTTTTTTTTTTTTTTTTTTTTTTTTTTTTTTTTTTTTTTTTTTTTTTTTTTTTTTTTTTTTTTTTTTTTTTTTTTTTTTTTTTTTTTTTTTTTTTTTTTTTTTTTTTTTTTTTTTTTTTTTTTTTTTTTTTTTTTTTTTTTTTTTTTTTTTTTTTTTTTTTTTTTTTTTTTTTTTTTTTTTTTTTTTTTTTTTTTTTTTTTTTTTTTTTTTTTTTTTTTTTTTTTTTTTTTTTTTTTTTTTTTTTTTTTTTTTTTTTTTTTTTTTTTTTTTTTTTTTTTTTTTTTTTTTTTTTTTTTTTTTTTTTTTTTTTTTTTTTTTTTTTTTTTTTTTTTTTTTTTTTTTTTTTTTTTTTTTTTTTTTTTTTTTTTTTTTTTTTTTTTTTTTTTTTTTTTTTTTTTTTTTTTTTTTTTTTTTTTTTTTTTTTTTTTTTTTTTTTTTTTTTTTTTTTTTTTTTTTTTTTTTTTTTTTTTTTTTTTTTTTTTTTTTTTTTTTTTTTTTTTTTTTTTTTTTTTTTTTTTTTTTTTTTTTTTTTTTTTTTTTTTTTTTTTTTTTTTTTTTTTTTTTTTTTTTTTTTTTTTTTTTTTTTTTTTTTTTTTTTTTTTTTTTTTTTTTTTTTTTTTTTTTTTTTTTTTTTTTTTTTTTTTTTTTTTTTTTTTTTTTTTTTTTTTTTTTTTTTTTTTTTTTTTTTTTTTTTTTTTTTTTTTTTTTTTTTTTTTTTTTTTTTTTTTTTTTTCAGTGAAATCACGTGTCGTCCAAGACATCTCCGATAACTTACAAGCTTTACATCATTCGATCATGACGACACAATAACACTTTCATCATCCGATGGCTTATTACACTACATCTACCGATCGCTGGACGACAAAATAACACTTTCATCATCCGATGGCTTATTACACTACATCTACCGATCGCTGGACGACAAAATAACACTTTCATCATCCGATGGCTTATTACACTACATCTACCGATCGCTGGACGACAAAATAACACTTTCATCATCCGATGGCTTAAACTCTACATCTACCGATCGCTGGACGACAAAATAACACTTTCATCATCCGATGGCTTATTACACTACATCTACCGATCGCTGGACGACAAAATAACACTTTCATCATCCGATGGCTTAAACTCTACATCTACCGATCGCTGGACGACAAAATAACACTTTCATCATCCGATGGCTTATTACACTACATCTACCGATCGCTGGACGACAAAATAACACTTTCATCATCCGATGGCTTATTACACTACATCTACCGATCGCTGGACGACAAAATAACACTTTCATCATCCGATGGCTTAAACTCTACATCTACCGATCGCTGGACGACAAAATAACACTTTCATCATCCGATGGCTTAAACTCTACATCTACCGATCGCTGGACGACAAAATAACACTTTCATCATCCGATGGCTTATTACACTACATCTACCGATCGCTGGACGACAAAATAACACTTTCATCATCCGATGGCTTAAACTCTACATCTACCGATCGCTGGACGACAAAATAACACTTTCATCATCCGATGGCTTATTACACTACATCTACCGATCGCTGGACGACAAAATAACACTTTCATCATCCGATGGCTTAAACTCTACATCTACCGATCGCTGGACGACAAAATAACACTTTCATCATCCGATGGCTTAAACTCTACATCTACCGATCGCTGGACGACAAAATAACACTTTCATCATCCGATGGCTTAAACTCTACATCTACCGATCGCTGGACGACAAAATAACACTTTCATCATCCGATGGCTTAAACTCTACATCTACCGATCGCTGGACGACAAAATAACACTTTCATCATCCGATGGCTTATTACACTACATCTACCGATCGCTGGACGACAAAATAACACTTTCATCATCCGATGGCTTATTACACTACATCTACCGATCGCTGGACGACAAAATAACACTTTCATCATCCGATGGCTTAAACTCTACATCTACCGATCGCTGGACGACAAAATAACACTTTCATCATCCGATGGCTTATTACACTACATCTACCGATCGCTGGACGACAAAATAACACTTTCATCATCCGATGGCTTATTACACTACATCTACCGATCGCTGGACGACAAAATAACACTTTCATCATCCGATGGCTTATTACACTACATCTACCGATCGCTGGACGACAAAATAACACTTTCATCATCCGATGGCTTATTACACTACATCTACCGATCGCTGGACGACAAAATAACACTTTCATCATCCGATGGCTTATTACACTACATCTACCGATCGCTGGACGACAAAATAACACTTTCATCATCCGATGGCTTATTACACTACATCTACCGATCGCTGGACGACAAAATAACACTTTCATCATCCGATGGCTTAAACTCTACATCTACCGATCGCTGGACGACAAAATAACACTTTCATCATCCGATGGCTTATTACACTACATCTACCGATCGCTGGACGACAAAATAACACTTTCATCATCCGATGGCTTAAACTCTACATCTACCGATCGCTGGACGACAAAATAACACTTTCATCATCCGATGGCTTATTACACTACATCTACCGATCGCTGGACGACAAAATAACACTTTCATCATCCGATGGCTTAAACTCTACATCTACCGATCGCTGGACGACAAAATAACACTTTCATCATCCGATGGCTTATTACACTACATCTACCGATCGCTGGACGACAAAATAACACTTTCATCATCCGATGGCTTAAACTCTACATCTACCGATCGCTGGACGACAAAATAACACTTTCATCATCCGATGGCTTATTACACTACATCTACCGATCGCTGGACGACAAAATAACACTTTCATCATCCGATGGCTTATTACACTACATCTACCGATCGCTGGACGACAAAATAATTCTCCAGTCTATTCCATTTTCATATTCATCATTCATAGTCATTGATTGTATTCTTGTTGGTTGTGTGGATCAGAGAGGATTTGTGCCGGTAAAGGGGGTTCGACAGTGAGTTTGATCTTGTTCCCTAGTGCGGGTCGTATTCATATGTCCTTCTTTGGACTGTGACATACGCCGAACCGCCCCCAACCCTCACTTAATCTACGTTGTATAAATCTATATAATCATTCCCTGACTCAGTGATCCACTAGACAGTTTCAAAAGCTCAACGTTTTAAAATAATCTCATCCTACTTAAGCTACCATATCCTTTAACATACTGTAACATAAGAGTCTTAACCCGGGGTCATAAATCGCCTCTCCAGTCTCGCACTGTCACCTTGAGCATCCTCCAGCAACCAGCCTTAAGCATCCTCTTTGAACATAACATCCTCACCTGAACCTTCTTCACCTACACCATAAGGTTTAACTATAAGCCTAATGCTTAGTAAGGAATGCATGCTGACAGATATACATGAGTACACAATTTAAAGAGACATAAGTTCATAAACCATTCATCATTCGTGTTCATCTTTATCATTTACATAACATGTATTAAGGCAGGGAACGAGGGAGGAAGACAGGGGTACATAGTCATTTGCCTATCGCGGCAATCATGATACATCACTCGGCCTCCCCAGTGGGAGATTTCACGAGTCATACATATCATTAACTCGGCCTCCACCAGTGGGAGATTTCGCGAGTCATACATATCATTAACTCGGCCTCCACCAGTGGGAGATTTCGCGAGTCATACATATCATTAACTCGGCCTCCACCAGTGGGAGATTTCGCGAGTCATACATATCATTAACTCGGCCTCCACCAGTGGGAGATTTCGCGAGTCATACATATCATTAACTCGGCCTCCACCAGTGGGAGATTTCGCGAGTCATACATATCATTAACTCGGCCTCCACCAGTGGGAGATTTCGCGAGTCATACATATCATTAACTCGGCCTCCACCAGTGGGAGATTTCGCGAGTCATACATATCATTAACTCGGCCTCCACCAGTGGGAGATTTCGCGAGTCATACATATCATTAACTCGGCCTCCACCAGTGGGAGATTTCGCGAGTCATACATATCATTAACTCGGCCTCCACCAGTGGGAGATTTCGCGAGTCATACATATCATTAACTCGGCCTCCACCAGTGGGAGATTTCGCGAGTCATACATATCATTAACTCGGCCTCCACCAGTGGGAGATTTCGCGAGTCATACATATCATTAACTCGGCCTCCACCAGTGGGAGATTTCGCGAGTCATACATATCATTAACTCGGCCTCCACCAGTGGGAGATTTCGCGAGTCATACATATCATTAACTCGGCCTCCACCAGTGGGAGATTTCGCGAGTCATACATATCATTAACTCGGCCTCCACCAGTGGGAGATTTCGCGAGTCATACATATCATTAACTCGGCCTCCACCAGTGGGAGATTTCGCGAGTCATACATATCATTAACTCGGCCTCCACCAGTGGGAGATTTCGCGAGTCATACATATCATTAACTCGGCCTCCACCAGTGGGAGATTTCGCGAGTCATACATATCATTAACTCGGCCTCCACCAGTGGGAGATTTCGCGAGTCATACATATCATTAACTCGGCCTCCACCAGTGGGAGATTTCGCGAGTCATACATATCATTAACTCGGCCTCCACCAGTGGGAGATTTCGCGAGTCATACATATCATTAACTCGGCCTCCACCAGTGGGAGATTTCGCGAGTCATACATATCATTAACTCGGCCTCCACCAGTGGGAGATTTCGCGAGTCATACATATCATTAACTCGGCCTCCACCAGTGGGAGATTTCGCGAGTCATACATATCATTAACTCGGCCTCCACCAGTGGGAGATTTCGCGAGTCATACATATCATTAACTCGGCCTCCACCAGTGGGAGATTTCGCGAGTCATACATATCATTAACTCGGCCTCCACCAGTGGGAGATTTCGCGAGTCATACATATCATTAACTCGGCCTCCACCAGTGGGAGATTTCGCGAGTCATACATATCATTAACTCGGCCTCCACCAGTGGGAGATTTCGCGAGTCATACATATCATTAACTCGGCCTCCACCAGTGGGAGATTTCGCGAGTCATACATATCATTAACTCGGCCTCCACCAGTGGGAGATTTCGCGAGTCATACATATCATTAACTCGGCCTCCACCAGTGGGAGATTTCGCGAGTCATACATATCATTAACTCGGCCTCCACCAGTGG
This sequence comes from Begonia masoniana, assembly GCA_022432975.1. Taxonomy (NCBI): domain Eukaryota; kingdom Viridiplantae; phylum Streptophyta; class Magnoliopsida; order Cucurbitales; family Begoniaceae; genus Begonia; species Begonia masoniana. The sequence continues at coordinate 21,788,973 of CM039515.1, forward strand.
GAGATTTCGCGAGTCATACATATCATTAACTCGGCCTCCACCAGTGGGAGATTTCGCGAGTCATACATATCATTAACTCGGCCTCCACCAGTGGGAGATTAAACCATCAAACAATTAACTCTCGGCATCTGCCGATGACGTCAGCCGGAAGACTAAACCAACAAACAACTACCCTTCGGCATCTGCCGATGACGTCAGCCGGAAGACTAAACCAACAAACAACTACCCTTCGGCATCTGCCGATGACGTCAGCCGGAAGACTAAACCATCATACAACTATCCTTCGGCATCTGCCGATGACGTCAGCCGGAAGACTAAACCATCAAACAATTAACTCTCGGCATCTGCCGATGACGTCAGCCGGAAGACTAAACCATCATACAACTATCCTTCGGCATCTGCCGATGACGTCAGCCGGAAGACTAAACCAACAAACAACTACCCTTCGGCATCTGCCGATGACGTCAGCCGGAAGACTAAACCAACAAACAACTACCCTTCGGCATCTGCCGATGACGTCAGCCGGAAGACTAAACCATCATACAACTATCCTTCGGCATCTGCCGATGACGTCAGCCGGAAGACTAAACCATCATACAACTATCCTTCGGCATCTGCCGATGACGTCAGCCGGAAGACTAAACCAACAAACAACTACCCTTCGGCATCTGCCGATGACGTCAGCCGGAAGACTAAACCATCAAACAATTAACTCTCGGCATCTGCCGATGACGTCAGCCGGAAGACTAAACCATCATACAACTATCCTTCGGCATCTGCCGATGACGTCAGCCGGAAGACTAAACCATCATACAACTATCCTTCGGCATCTGCCGATGACGTCAGCCGGAAGACTAAACCATCAAACAATTAACTCTCGGCATCTGCCGATGACAGAATTCGCGAGCCATACATATCATTAACTCGGCCTCCACCAGTGGGAGATTTCGCGAGTCGTACATATCATTAACTCGGCCTCCACCAGTGGGGAGATTTCGCGAGTCATACATATCATTAACTCGGCCTCCACCTGTGGGAGAATTCGCGAGTCATACATAACATAGTCTTTCCCCGCTCTGCACTTAATTTTGGTTACATTTGCTTTTCATATTCTCAACTTAATCATAACAGGGACACAGTGCATAGACTAAAGTTCCTAGAGAGAAGTCATATCATGAGGACAAGTAAAACCTCCTGTAACTTTACATTTACTTACACAACTTCTTCATATCGTGGAATAACAATTCATAGTCAATAAGCTAACATCTCAGTGATTTCCTAATACCCTTGCGGTGTAGGGCCCTAGTGGCCGGAAATCTTAATACATTCACTTACCTGGATTCCTTAGCAATCCGAACTTCTTTCCTTTAAACTTCTTCACCCTAAAACATGTACATTACAGTAGTTAAAACAAAGTCCTAATAGTCCTAATCATAAACCATCCTAGGATCTAATAGCTAAATTCATTCTGATTCCTCTGTTTGACACACTGCAGTCTGAAATCCGAAACTAGGTGGACAGGTTTTACCATTGATTAAATCTGAGTCGGTTACTTAAAATGCTCAGAATCGATTCAGGGATGACATTTCTACTCTCAGATTTAAAAAAAAAAGGTCTTAAACTACTCGGCCACTGCTAAAAAAATCCGAACTCAGTGCCGAGCTGAAAACAGAGCTCTATTTACGAATGAATGACTACATTGTCCATTTCATACCTCGGTGTGGATTTGCAGAGAAGAGCAAGCTCGAAACCAGCTGTCGGTAAAGGGAAGTTCTGGTAGCCGAGAGCAAGAACTTGGGAAAGAAGGAATCGCCGAGAGGGAATGTCGGCTACAGTGGTAATAAATGAGGTTTAAGGTTTCCATTTCCTATTTATACTAAATCCATCGATTTTAATTACAAAACTGCCACCCAACCTAGTTTCACACAACTTGTAATAAATTTGTCTTAACATTAAATTTTAAATCATAAAGGTTAAATAAGAGGGTGACAATGAAAATGGTCAGAAAATCACCTGGCCGAGATGTCGGGTGTTACATCCACCCCTCCTTAAACAAAATTTTCGTCCTCGAAAATTGCTCAAGCAAACAACTCAGGATATTTGTCCAACATCTCCTGCTGTCCTTCCCATGTGGCTTCTTCAATGCCGTGATTTGTCCATAAAACTTTCACCAATGGGATCTCTTTGTTCCTCAGAGTCTTGACTGCATATTCCAATATCTGTATCGGTTTCTCCTCATACTCCAGTGTCGGTTCTAAACCAATATCCGATGGCTGGATGACCTGCATCGGATCACGCATGCACTTCCTTAACATTGACACATGGAAGACATCATGAACTTTATCCAATGATGGGGGCAGTTGCAGTCTGTAAGCTGTACTCCCGATTTTTGCCAAGACAGGGAAGGGTCCAATAAATCTAGGATTAAGTTTTCCCTTCTTGCCAAATCTTAAGACTCCTCTAAATGGTGACACCTTTAAGAATACTTCATCTCCTACTGAAAACTCGAGTTCCCTTCTCCTTTGATCTGCATAACACTTCTGCCGGCTTTGTGCAGTCATCATTCTTTTCCGAATAGTGGCAATCTTATCTGACATTGCTGCAGAATATCAGGTCCAAGAAGTTTTGTTTCACCAACCTCGTCCCAGTAAAGGGGTGACCTACATTTCCTACCATACAGTGCTTCATAAGGTGCCATACCAATGGTGGACTGATAACTGTTATTGTAGGAGAACTCAACCAGAGGTAATTGTCTGCTCCAAGTTGTCTGAAAGTCAAGTACACATGCTCTCAACATATCTTCGAGTATTTGAATCGTCCTTTCTGATTGGCCATCGGTCTGTGGGTGAAAAGCTGTGCTGAAAGATAACTTTGTACCTAATGTACCTTGCAAACTTTTCCAGAATCGAGAGGTGAACCTGGGGTCACGGTCAGAGACAATGGATACTGGGATTCCATGCAACCTAATAATTTCCTGAACATAAAGATCAGCAAATGGTCCATCGTATAGGTGGTCCTTACAGGTAAGAAATGGGCTGATTTCGTCAGTCTATCCACCACAACCCAAATACAATCATGTCCTTTTGTCGTCTTAGGTAGTCCTACAACAAAATCCATAGCTATATGTTCCCACTTCCATTCGGGAATAGGCAACGGCTGAAGAGTACCTCCCGGACGTTGGTGCTCGGCTTTGACTTGTTGGCATACTAAACAGGACTCTACATACTTAGCAACATCCCTTTTTAGGTTAGGCCACCAGTACAGTAACTTCAGGTCTCGGTACATCTTGGTGCAGCCAGGATGTACAGAAAAGGAAGAGGAGTGCGCCTCTGCCAAGATCAACTTGCGCAATTCCACATCATTAGGAATGCACCACCGATTTCTAAACCTCAGGATCCCATCCTTGGAGAGACTGAACTCGGAGGTGGTGTCCTTCAACTTATCCATCATGCTGATATTTTCCACTGAATCCTTCTGTTGTGCATCCTTGATCTTTTCCAAAATTGTTGGTTGAATAGTTAACTCAGCGAGCAAGACTGATAACTCTGGAACTATCTCCAAGTCAAATTTCTGAACTTCTGTTCTTAAGGGTATAGACATGGTTGAAATCACGGGCTGCATTGTTGTTGACATCCTACTCAACGCATCAGCTACAGAGTTAGCCTTCCCGGGGTGATACTTGATCTCAAAATCGTAATCCTTGACAAATTCCAACCAACGTCTCTGTCTCATGTTTAATTCCTTCTGTGTGAAGAGGTACTTTAGACTTTTATGGTCAGAAAACACCTCACATTGCTGTCCATATAAATAGTGTCTCCAAATCTTCAGGGCAAAAACAACAGCAGCTAATTCTAGATCATGAGTGGGGTAATTTTGCTCGTAACTCTTTAGCTGCCTAGAAGCATACGCTATAACTTTACCCTCTTGCATCAGAACACAACCTAAACCGACTTTAGAAGCATCACAGTAAACACTAAATTTTCCTTCTTCGGTTGGGAGGGTCAATACAGGAGCTGTTGTTAACTTCAGTTTTAACGTCTGGAAGCTGTCTTCACAGGCTTCAGTCCAAGAATACTTAATGTCCTTCTTTGTCAAACCTGTCAGGGGTTTAGCTATCATGGAAAATCCCTTGATGAACTTCCTGTAATAGCCTGCCAATCCAAGGAAGCTGCGGACTTCGCTGGCATTCTTAGGTTGAGGCCAATCCTTTACCGCCTGAATTTTGGTCGGGTCCACAGATATGCCATTAGCAGAAACTACATGGCCAAGGAAATTAACCTTATCTAACCAAAACTCACACTTAGACAGTTTGGCGTAAAGTTGATGCTCCTTCAATGTCGTCAATACTACTTTCAAATGTTCTTCATGGTCAGCCACAGTTCGGGAATATATCAAGATATCATCTATGAATACAATCACAAACTTATCTAAATACTCACGAAACACCCGGTTCATTAAATCCATGAAGGCTGCAGGGGCGTTTGTCAACCCAAACGACATGACTAAGAATTCATAATGTCCATAGCGGGTTCTGAAGGCTGTCTTTGGTATATCTCCTTCTTTAACCTTCAGTTGGTAATAACCCGAACGTAAATCTATCTTTGAAAACACCTTAGCTCCTTGCAATTGGTCAAACAAATCGTCAATCCTGGGTAAGGGGTACCTATTCTTGATTGTCAACTTATTTAGTTCCCTGTAGTCTATGCACATTCTAAGAGAACCATCCTTCTTCCTTACAAATAAGACTGGTGCACCCCAAGGAGAACTGCTGGGGCGAATAAATCCCTTGTCAACCAATTCCTGCAGTTGAACTTCAATTCTTTCAACTCAACAGGTGCCATACGGTAAGGATTCTTAGATACAGGTGATGCCTCGGGGTATGTATCAATTACAAACTCTATCTCTCTATCGGGTGGTATACCCGGTAAATCATCTAAGAATGCCTCGGGAAACTCTCGGACTATAGGAATATCCTGTAGCTCAATTTTATTCTTCACCCGGTCATCTATTACACTAGCCAGGTAGCTCTCACAACCACCTCTCAGCATTCGGTATATTTCTAGTGAGGATATAATCGGTATCTTACTTATTTTAGGAATAGCTTGGAAGGAATAATGGTTATCATTTGGGGGTCTAAAATCAACTATTCCAGATCGACAACTTATCGTGGCATGATGTCTAAATAACCAATCCATCCCTAATATCACTTCATACCCTTTTATGTCAATGACAATTAATTCCGCATAGAGATTCTTATCCCCTAAGGACACGACGTCACCCTTAACAATCTGTTCTGAATGTAGGGACTTCCCTGATGGCAACACAACACTATATGACCTTTCAGCTGGTAAGGGTCCTATGCTATGTTTGCATACAAACAAGGTTGATATAAATGAGTGTGTGGCCCCTGTATCTATGAGTGTATAAGCAGCAAAACCACAGATCATGACGGTACCTAATATGACTGTATGCTGAACAACTCCCTCATCTTCCATCAACGCATACACTCTGGGTACAACCCTTGCACGGTTCGGGTCTGGCGGCATGGGGCAATCTCTGACCATGTGTCCGGTCTTATCACACCTGAAACACCGGCCAGAAAGCAGCTTGCACTCACCAGGGTGGTTCCTCTGACATGTAGGGCATAGAGGCGCCAGAGGTCTCTTTCCTTTTCCCTGGTCATCATTCTGGTTGAGGGGCCTCTTCATTCCATGCTGTTGTTGCTGTGGTCCCCTATTCTGTCGTGGCTGCCAACCTTTGTTCTGACGTGGTGGCGGCTGAGCGTCCTTCATGAGTTTCTTTGGCTGTTCGCGTTGTGCATATGCTGTCATTTCTGCCTCTTCTAGCTCCAAGGCCTTAGCCGTCACTTCACCATAAGGTACATTATGTATCCCGGCAGTCTTCACTTTCATGTACAGACTTGGCTTCAGTCCTTGAACAAACTGGTAAATCTTATCTTCCTCATCCTCAATCATACGGGGAGCAAACCGTGATAAAGCATCAAATTCACATATATAATCCGTCACAGAGCCAGTTTGTCGTAGATTCATAAACTCCTTCTTCTTGTTGGCCCGAACAGTCCTATTGAAGTACTTGTCAAAGAAGGCAGTCTTGAACATCCCCCAGGTCATAGCTTCGGCATTAGTGGTGCTCTGGATCGAGTCCCACCAATGCCTTGCACTTAACTCCAAATGAAAGACAGCGTAGGTGACCTTATCCCCTTCGTCAACCTTTGCATACTTAAACATGTCTTCTATCTTTCGAATCCACTCCTCAGCATGAATAGGATCTGAGACATACCCATTAAACACCGGGGGTCGAAGCCGGTGAAAGCGCTCACCCCCATGATCATGAGTTGCGTTAGTACTGGAGTTGCCTTGTTCTTCTCTAGCTGTCATCAGTCGTTCTATCTGGTGAGATTGGCGCATGACCAACTCAGTCAACTGAGCAATAGCATTGCTATCCTCATTGGTCTCTCTCTGTTGACCTCTAACCATCTTGGGATTCCTAGACAAATCATTACAGGCATAACTTAACTTAATGACATACATGAAATCACAAACACTTACAGTTGCTGAGGTGTGCTCAAGTGACAGTCAGTGCTGGAAGGCACTCTGCAGAATCGGTTTTAGAACCTGGTTTTGCTTTGATACCACAATTGTAACGACCCCGGCCAGGAGCCGTCACGTGTTCATATTCTTTCATTAATCGTTTGCTTGGCTTTTACTATTATTACATTCACTTACTATCTCTCAACAGACTTTCACATTTTACATATATTTTTTTTTCTAAACTAGTAATAGAGACGCAGAACCATTAAGGAAGACGAACCCTCTCGTGCCCGACTTCCCATGCCTCGTCGGCTCAAACTTTCACAGAGTCGATGCGACTAGACTCGGTCCTTGGTTCTTGACAATTTCGGGAAAAGAGGAAGTGCCCTCAATTCTCTTAACAAAATACCACTCGGGTTTGCATGGGTTGCATGCGTTGACAACCCTCAGAAACTTAGTCGTCCGGTCATCACGTGCATTACGCGTGACTCGCTTAACATCACCTAAAAGGAGACATCTTCCGGTGGGCACGTGGGCCTCGCGTGCTAAATTAAAACATCATCCGGTCACTAAATGCAAAACACATTTTACATCTTCCGGTCGCTAAGCGACAAAACACATTTTACATCTTCCGGTCGCTAAGCGACAAAACACATTTTACATCTTCCGGTCGCTAAGCGACAAAACACATTTTACATCTTCCGGTCGCTAAGCGACAAAACACATTTTACATCTTCCGGTCGCTAAGCGACAAAACACATTTTACATCTTCCGGTCGCTAAGCGACAAAACACATTTTACATCTTCCGGTCGCTAAGCGACAAAACACATTTTACATCTTCCGGTCGCTAAGCGACAAAACACATTTTACATCTTCCGGTCGCTAAGCGACAAAACACATTTTACATCTTCCGGTCGCTAAGCGACAAAACACATTTTACATCTTCCGGTCGCTAAGCGACAAAACACATTTTACATCTTCCGGTCGCTAAGCGACAAAACACATTTTACATCTTCCGGTCGCTAAGCGACAAAACACATTTTACATCTTCCGGTCGCTAAGCGACAAAACACATTTTACATCTTCCGGTCGCTAAGCGACAAAACACATTTTACATCTTCCGGTCGCTAAGCGACAAAACACATTTTACATCTTCCGGTCGCTAAGCGACAAAACACATTTTACATCTTCCGGTCGCTAAGCGACAAAACACATTTTACATCTTCCGGTCGCTAAGCGACAAAACACATTTTACATCTTCCGGTCGCTAAGCGACAAAACACATTTTACATCTTCCGGTCGCTAAGCGACAAAACACATTTTACATCTTCCGGTCGCTAAGCGACAAAACACATTTTACATCTTCCGGTCGCTAAGCGACAAAACACATTTTACATCTTCCGGTCGCTAAGCGACAAAACACATTTTACATCTTCCGGTCGCTAAGCGACAAAACACATTTTACATCTTCCGGTCGCTAAGCGACAAAACACATTTTACATCTTCCGGTCGCTAAGCGACAAAACACATTTTACATCTTCCGGTCGCTAAGCGACAAAACACATTTTACATCTTCCGGTCGCTAAGCGACAAAACACATTTTACATCTTCCGGTCGCTAAGCGACAAAACACATTTTACATCTTCCGGTCGCTAAGCGACAAAACACATTTTACATCTTCCGGTCGCTAAGCGACAAAACACATTTTACATCTTCCGGTCGCTAAGCGACAAAACACATTTTACATCTTCCGGTCGCTAAGCGACAAAACACATTTTACATCTTCCGGTCGCTAAGCGACAAAACACATTTTACATCTTCCGGTCGCTAAGCGACAAAACACATTTTACATCTTCCGGTCGCTAAGCGACAAAACACATTTTACATCTTCCGGTCGCTAAGCGACAAAACACATTTTACATCTTCCGGTCGCTAAGCGACAAAACACATTTTACATCTTCCGGTCGCTAAGCGACAAAACACATTTTACATCTTCCGGTCGCTAAGCGACAAAACACATTTTACATCTTCCGGTCGCTAAGCGACAAAACACATTTTACATCTTCCGGTCGCTAAGCGACAAAACACATTTTACATCTTCCGGTCGCTAAGCGACAAAACACATTTTACATCTTCCGGTCGCTAAGCGACAAAACACATTTTACATCTTCCGGTCGCTAAGCGACAAAACACATTTTACATCTTCCGGTCGCTAAGCGACAAAACACATTTTACATCTTCCGGTCGCTAAGCGACAAAACACATTTTACATCTTCCGGTCGCTAAGCGACAAAACACATTTTACATCTTCCGATGACGTCAGCCGGAAGACTAAACCATCATACAACTATCCTTCGGCATCTGCCGATGACGTCAGCCGGAAGACTAAACCATCATACAACTATCCTTCGGCATCTGCCGATGACGTCAGCCGGAAGACTAAACCATCATACAACTATCCTTCGGCATCTGCCGATGACGTCAGCCGGAAGACTAAACCATCATACAACTATCCTTCGGCATCTGCCGATGACGTCAGCCGGAAGACTAAACCATCATACAACTATCCTTTGGCATCTGCCGATGACGTCAGCCGGAAGACTAAACCATCATACAACTATCCTTTGGCATCTGCCGATGACGTCAGCCGGAAGACTAAACCATCATACAACTATCCTTTGGCATCTGCCGATGACGTCAGCCGGAAGACTAAACCATCATACAACTATCCTTTGGCATCTGCCGATGACGTCAGCCGGAAGACTAAACCATCATACAACTATCCTTTGGCATCTGCCGATGACGTCAGCCGGAAGACTAAACCATCATACAACTATCCTTTGGCATCTGCCGATGACGTCAGCCGGAAGACTAAACCATCATACAACTATCCTTTGGCATCTGCCGATGACGTCAGCCGGAAGACTAAACCATCATACAACTATCCTTCGGCATCTGCCGATGACGTCAGCCGGAAGACTAAACCATCATACAACTATCCTTTGGCATCTGCCGATGACGTCAGCCGGAAGACTAAACCATCATACAACTATCCTTCGGCATCTGCCGATGACGTCAGCCGGAAGACTAAACCATCATACAACTATCCTTTGGCATCTGCCGATGACGTCAGCCGGAAGACTAAACCATCATACAACTATCCTTCGGCATCTGCCGATGACGTCAGCCGGAAGACTAAACCATCATACAACTATCCTTTGGCATCTGCCGATGACGTCAGCCGGAAGACTAAACCATCATACAACTATCCTTTGGCATCTGCCGATGACGTCAGCCGGAAGACTAAACCATCATACAACTATCCTTTGGCATCTGCCGATGACGTCAGCCGGAAGACTAAACCATCATACAACTATCCTTTGGCATCTGCCGATGACGTCAGCCGGAAGACTAAACCATCATACAACTATCCTTCGGCATCTGCCGATGACGTCAGCCGGAAGACTAAACCATCATACAACTATCCTTCGGCATCTGCCGATGACGTCAGCCGGAAGACTAAACCATCATACAACTATCCTTTGGCATCTGCCGAGAAGAGCAAGCTCGAAACCAGCCGTCGGTAAAGGGAAGTTCTGGTAGCCGAGAGCAAGAACTTGGGAAAGAAGGAATCGCCGAGAGGGAATGTCGGCTACAGTGGTAATAAATGAGGTTTAAGGTTTCCATTTCCTATTTATACTAATTCCATCGATTTTAATTACAAAACTGCCACCCAACCTAGTTTCACACAACTTGTAATAAATTTGTCTGAACATTAAATTTTAAATCATAAAGGTTAAATAAGAGGGTGACAATGAAAATGGTCAGAAAATCACCTGGCCGAGATGTCGGGTGTTACATGCGTTAAAACATTTTTCTTATGCTTGAGAAACATTCATGATGCATGAACATGAGAACTTATAACTCATCAAATTATGACAAGGATCATACCAGAGCAGATAACTTCACATTCAATAGTAGGTCATCAAATATTATAACTCACAACATACATAAATCCTTCAAGTGCAGACAAGCTCATTATCATAATGTAAACATTAGACATCTAAACAACCTAGTACACCCACGATGTAGGGCTCTATTAGCCGGAAATCTTAATACATTCACTTACCTGGATTCCTTAGCAATCCGAGCTTCTTTCCTTTAAACTTCTTCACCTAAAACATGTACATTACAGTAGTTAAAACAAAGTCCTAATAGTCCTAATCATAACACCATCCTAGGATCTAATAGCTAAGTCATTCCGATTCCTCTGTTTGACACACTGCTAGTCTGAAATTCCGAAACTAGGTGGACAGGATTTACCATTGATTAAATCCGAGTCGGTTACTTAAATGTTCAGAATCGATTCGGGATGACATTTCTACTCTCAGATTTAAAAAAAAAAGGTCTTAAACTACTCGGCCACTGCTAAAAATCCGAACTCAGTTGCCGAGCTGAAAACAGAGCTCTATTTAGAATGAATGACTACATTGTCCATTTCCATACCTCGGGTGTGGATTTGCAGAGAAGAGCAAGCTCGAAAACAAGCCGTCGGTAAAGGAAGTTCTGGTAGCCGAGAGCAAGAACTTGGGAAAGAAGGAATCGCGAGAGGGAATGTCGGCTACAGTGGTTAATAAATGAGGTTTAAGGTTTCCATTTCCTATTTATACTAATTCCATCGATTTTAATTACAAAACTGCCACCCAACCTAGTTTCACACAACTTGTAATAAATTTGTCTGAACATTAAATTTTAAATCATAAAGGTTAAATAAGAGGGTGACAATGAAAATGGTCAGAAAATCACCTGGCGAGATGTCGGGTGTTACATGCGTTAAAACATTTTTTCTTATGCTGAGAAACAATTCATGATGCAGCTGAACATGAGAACTATAACTCATCAAATTATGACAAGGATCATACCAGAGCAGATAACTTCACATTCAATAGTAGGTCATCAAATATTATAACTCACAACATACATAAATCCTTCAAGTGCAGACAAGCTCATTATCATAATGTAAACATTAGACATCTAAACAACCTAGTACACCCACGATGTAGGGCTCTATTAGCCGGAAATCTTAATACATTCACTTACCTGGTCTCCTTAGAAATCTGAACCTCTTCTCTTCAACTTCTTCACCTAAAACATGTGCATTACAGTAGTTAAATCGAAATCCTAAAACTCTACTCATAAATCATCCTAGGATCTATTAGTTAAAGTCATCCAAGAATCCTTGGTTTGATATACTGTGCAGAATCTGAAATCCAAAATAAAACAAACAGGTTCTACTATCGATTACTTAAAATGTCTAGAATCGATTCGGGTTGACAATACTACTCTCGGATTCTAAAATGTTCTAATACTACTCGGCCATTGATAAAAATCCGAGTTCAAATGCCGAGCTGAAAACAGAGCTCCAAACACTAACAGATAACTACATTGTCCATTTCATACCTCGGGTGCAGATTCGCAGAGGAATGCGGCTAGAAACCGGTTGTCGGCGAGGAAGACACTGATAACAGTGAGCGGGGCTTGGGGGAGAAGAAATCGCCAGAAAGGGAGGTGTCGGCTACAATGGTTTAAATGAGGTTTAAATCCCTTTCCTTTTCCTTTAAATACTGGCCTCAATCCTCCATTATTACAACTTTGCTACTCAACCTAGTTTAGATCCACATGTAATTAATTAAGCTTGGCATAAATCCTAAACTACGAAGATTAAATATTTATGACCGTTAATACAGTTAAGAAAATCACCTGGCCGTTAACTCGGGTGTTACAATATTATCGAGCCAATACCCGCTCGGCAACTCAAATCCTATAATTAATGTAGTTTCGTCCAATAACGTCCAATACGTTCTATACATTCATAAACTACGATAACCTATTGATTTTTAAACCCGAAACCGAATTTTTAACCTAAACCCTAACAAAACCCTAACGTTAAATCGGCCCGAAAATTGAAAACTAACGCTCTATAATCATAGATTCATACCTAGGGTTGCGATTGGAGGAGAAAACACGAAGAAAACGAGACTATCGGAGCACGAATCAGAGTTCGGAAAGGAGGAACGCCGCGGGCAGAAAGGAAATGCCGAGAGGGTGAGGGAGAGAAAGCCTAAAAAAATCGTAGAAGTGATTCTGGAGAGAGGGCTGTGATGTTTTTAATTAAAATTTACTTGGCAAATGACCGTTTTGCCCTTCCTTTGTTTTTCTATTTGTTTCGTCTTTCGTTTCGTGAATCGGCTAACTATTCGGTTTCTCCAAATTCCCTTATTTCACCAATAAGTCCAATTTATTATTTGAGATTTATTAAAACTGTCCGTTCGAAAATCGGACCTCGTTTACTATTTTTACTAAAACGTCCTTTATATTACGAGAAATGTAGTTACTCGAAATATAACGTTATTACTCCGAAAAATCCCATAAATTTCCTAAAATTCCTATTAACCGTTAGAATTCTAATGAAGCTTTCTCTTTGCAAAACGGACTTGATTTGACATATTTACAAAAATGCCATCATATAATATAATATTAATATCCCGTAAAGCCGGGTATTACATTCCACCCACCTTATTTAGAATTTTGTCCACAAAATTAAATCATACAAACAATTCAGGATATTTATTCATCATATCCTGCTGTCGCTCCCACGTAGCCTCTTCCACCTCGTGGTTCCGCCATAGGACCTTGACTAGCGGAATCTCCTTGTTGCGCAATACCTTGATGGAAGACTCCAAAATACGTACCGGCCTCTCCTCATAAGTCAAGGTAGGCTGTACCTCGATCTCTGTTGCCTCCAGGATATGCGATGGATTGCGCAAACACCTCCGAAGCATAGATACATGAAATACGTCGTGGATACCCTCCATAGAAGCCGGGAGCTGTAGTCTGTATGCCAACTTCCCGATCTTCTTCAGAATAGGAAAGGGCCCTACATAACGAGGGTTTAACTTGCCCCTCCTTCCAAATCTCATAACGCCTTTGAACGGAGAAACTTTAAGATAAACCTCGTCACCTTCGTCAAACTCTAGCTCTCTCCGTCTAGTGTTAGCATAGCTCTTCTGTCGGCTCTGAGCTACCTCAATACGCTGTCGGATAATGGCAATCTTCTCTGCCGTTTGCTGTAGAATCTCAAGACCAACGATGCTAGCCTCGCCAACCTCATCCCAATATAATGGAGACCTACACTTTCGACCATATAAAGCCTCGTACGGTGCCATGCCAATGGTAGCCTGGAAGCTGTTGTTATACGAGAACTCAATCAGAGGTAAATATCGGCTCCACGAGCCCTAAAACTACAGCACACAAGCTCTGAGCATATCCTCAAGAATCTGATTCGTCCTCTCTGTCTGACCATCAGTCTGAGGATGAAAGGCCGTTCTGAAATTAAGCTTAGTCCCCATAGCTTTATGCAGGCTCTTCCAGAACTTCGAAGTAAATCTCGGATCACGATCTGAGACTATCGAAACTGGCACACCGTAAAGTCTAACAATCTCCTGCACATAAAGCTCAGCGAGCTGATCCATAGAAGACGCCATCTTCACAGATAAGAAGTGAGCCGACTTTGTCAATCGGTCCATGATAACCCATATGCCGTCATGGCCCTTCGTCGTCCTCGGGAGCCCCACAATGAAATCCATGGAAATCTGCTCCCATTTCCACTCTGGAATCGGCAGTGGCAATAATGTTCCGGCCGGTCTCTGGTGCTCTGCCTTTACCTGTTGACAGACTAGACAGGTCTCGACATACTTGGCGACCTCTCTCTTCATATTCGGCCACCAGAAGTGTTGCTTTAAATCCCGGTACATCTTAGTACTTCCCGGGTGTACAGAATATGCCGAAGAATGTGCCTCGGCCAATATATCCTTCTTCAGATCCTCGTCGTTAGGCACGTACCACCTATGCGTGAACTTCAGAATACCATCCTCTGATAAATGGAAATCCGACGAGTCTCCTAATGTCATGCTGGATCGAAGCTCCTCACACTGCGTATCATTCTGCTTAGCCTCACGTATCCGATCCAGAATAGTCAGCCTGAGAGAAATGTTGGTGAGCATACTGGACAACTCTGCCACTATCTCCACATCAAACCTCTCAATCTTAGACCGCAGCGTGACTGACATCGCTGCTAGTGAAGACTGACTCGTAGAAGGCACTCTACTCAAAGCATCAGCAACCTTGTTCGCCTTTCCTGGATGGTACTTGATATCAAAATCATAATCTTTGACGAACTCGAGCCATTGTCTCTGTCGCATATTCAGCTCCTTCTGCGTAAACAAATACTTCAAGCTCTTATGGTTGGAAAATATCTCGCACTGCTGCCCATATAAATAATGTCTCCATATCTTCAGTGCGAAGACCACAGCTGCTAACTCAAGGTCGTGTGTAGGGTAATTCTGCTCGTACGGCTTCAGTTGCCGAGAAGCATAAGCAATAACCCCCCCCCCCCCCCCCCCCCCCCCCCCCCCCCCCCCCCCCCCCCCCCCCCCCCCCCCCCCCCCCCCCCCCCCCCCCCCCCCCCCCCCCCCCCCCCCCCCCCCCCCCCCCCCCCCCCCCCCCCCCCCCCCCCCCCCCCCCCCCCCCCCCCCCCCCCCCCCCCCCCCCCCCCCCCCCCCCCCCCCCCCCCCCCCCCCCCCCCCCCCCCCCCCCCCCCCCCCCCCCCCCCCCCCCCCCCCCCCCCCCCCCCCCCCCCCCCCCCCCCCCCCCCCCCCCCCCCCCCCCCCCCCCCCCCCCCCCCCCCCCCCCCCCCCCCCCCCCCCCCCCCCCCCCCCCCCCCCCCCCCCCCCCCCCCCCCCCCCCCCCCCCCCCCCCCCCCCCCCCCCCCCCCCCCCCCCCCCCCCCCCCCCCCCCCCCCCCCCCCCCCCCCCCCCCCCCCCCCCCCCCCCCCCCCCCCCCCCCCCCCCCCCCCCCCCCCCCCCCCCCCCCCCCCCCCCCCCCCCCCCCCCCCCCCCCCCCCCCCCCCCCCCCCCCCCCCCCCCCCCCCCCCCCCCCCCCCCCCCCCCCCCCCCCCCCCCCCCCCCCCCCCCCCCCCCCCCCCCCCCCCCCCCCCCCCCCCCCCCCCCCCCCCCCCCCCCCCCCCCCCCCCCCCCCCCCCCCCCCCCCCCCCCCCCCCCCCCCCCCCCCCCCCCCCCCCCCCCCCCCCCCCCCCCCCCCCCCCCCCCCCCCCCCCCCCCCCCCCCCCCCCCCCCCCCCCCCCCCCCCCCCCCCCCCCCCCCCCCCCCCCCCCCCCCCCCCCCCCCCCCCCCCCCCCCCCCCCCCCCCCCCCCCCCCCCCCCCCCCCCCCCCCCCCCCCCCCCCCCCCCCCCCCCCCCCCCCCCCCCCCCCCCCCCCCCCCCCCCCCCCCCCCCCCCCCCCCCCCCCCCCGAATCGTTGAAAGAGGCAACTCTGATCTTCGAAAATCCTTCTATGAACTTTCGATAATAGCCATCTAATCCGAGAAATCCACGCACCTCACGTACGTTCTTTGGCTGTGGCCAATCCCTGACCACCTGAACTTTGCTCGGATCAACAGAAACTCCATCCTGCGATACGACATTGCCAAGAAAGCTGACCCTGATCCAACCAAAATTCGCATTTGGAGAACTTCGGATCAACTGGTGCTACACATAGGGTCCCTAGGACTATCCTCAAGTGCTCCTCGTGTTCTTCATTCGTCTTAGAGTATATCAGAATGTCGCTGATGAAAACCACCACGAACTTGTCCAGATACTCCTTGAAGACACGGTTTATCAAATCCATAAACGCTGTAGGGGCATTAGTAAGTCCAAAAGACATGACAAGGAACTCGTAATGCCCATACCTCGTTCAGAATGCCGTTTTCGGTATATCATCCTTCCGGACCTTCAACTGATTGTAACCCGAGCATAGATCAATCCTCGAGAATACTCGGGCACCTTGCAGCTGATCAAATAAATCATCAACCCAGGGCAGTGGATACTTATTCTTCACTGTAAGCTTATTCAACTCTCTGTAATCGATGCACATCCTGAGGGTCCCGTCTTTCTTCTTGACAAACAGAAGGGGCGCACCCAGGGCGAAACACTGGGTCGAATGAAACCCTTCTCTAACAACTCATCAAGCTGAGTCCTCAGCTCTCTCAACTCAGCTGGTGCCAACCGATACGGTTTTTAAACCTTGGCGTGGTATTCGGATAGACATCAATAGTAAACTCAATCTCCCGGTCCGGTGGTAACCCGGGAAGGTCATCAAGAAAAATCCCAAAGAACTCTCTGACTATAGGAATGTCCCTCGGCTTTATTTCGCTGAGCAACTGAACATCAAATACGGAGGCCAAATAAATAGAGCACTGACCTTTAAACTGCTCGTTGACCATCATGGAATAAGAAATAGGTGAGCTACTCAATCTGTTCATCGCCTGATAAGAAAACTCGGCTTTACCCGGGGGTCGAAAGTTGACAATCCCGGATCGACAATCGATGGTGGCGAAGTGCTGTGACAGCCAGTCCATCCCCAAGATAAGATCATAATGCTCTATGCCCATAACAATAAGGCGAGCATAGAGGGTTCTGTCCCCAATCGAGATAATACTGCCCTGAACCACACGACCTGACTGCATACGCTCTCCCGAAGGTAGTATCACACTATATTCGCATTCTGCTAACTCAGGCGCAAGCTTCAATCTAGACACACAAGCAGTTGAAACAAAAGAGTGCGTAGCCCCCGTGTCTAACAAAGAAAACACAGCTACGCCCATAATCAATATAGTACCTGCTATCACGGCAGGTTGATCCTCGTTATCGACATCACCAGGCTCTATAAATGCGAAGATCCTCGGCATAACTCTCCTCTAATCACCGCCTGACAGATCTCGGCCGTGCTTCGGGCAATCTTTGACGTAATGGCCAAGCTCTCCACATCTGAAACATCTATTAGTGCCAACACGGCACTCACCACTGTGCTCCCTCTAGCATATGGGACACCACGATATCTGAGAAGTCCCCTCTACCTGCTTGCCCTTGCCTCTATCGTTGCCGCCCTTTAGAGGTCTCTTTACACCCCTTTGTTGCTGTTGGGGCTGTGGTGCTCTGGGTTGCCAACCCCGTGACTGAGGACGAATCTCTCGGAAGAAGCCCTTAGCTGGCTCCCTCGATCTAACACAAGTAGCTCTGGCAGCCTCAATATCCAGAGCTCTAGCTATGACATCAGAATAGGGCACATCGATAATACCTGATACAACAACGTGCATCCGAATCTCTGGATTAAGTCCCTCCATAAACTGGTGCACCTTTTCTTCATTGTCGCTGACGAGGTGCGGAGCAAATCGCGATAAGGACTCGAACTTCCGGATATACTCTGCAACTGAACCTGTCTGCTTCAGCTGCGTAAACTCATTCCTCTTCGCCACTCTCACTGTGCGGCTAAAATACTTGTCAAAGAACACGGTCTTGAACCGTTCCCAAGTCATAACTGATACATCCGTCGTCGACTTGATCGAATCCTACTAGAAACGGGCGTCTAATGCCAGGTGGAAGGTAACATAAGCCACCTTACTACCGTTCCCTACCTCTGCATAACTCAGCATATCCTCCATCACTCGAATCCATTCCTCCGCAATATTTGGATCCGATGATCGGCCATCGAACACTGGAGGCTGTAGACTTTGAAACTTTTGCATACCCATATTATTGGGAACTATCAAATCCTGGGCCCTCTGATTCTCCCGATTTACTAGACTCTCGATTTTTTGTGCTTGGCGGTCCATGTGCTGAGACTGGCGGTCTAGCAACTCCGTAAGTCGATCAAGCACGTCATCACGAGGATCTTTTCCTCGAACCATAATTTATAACTCCTATAAAATCAAAGCAAACAATTCTAAGAAATCTAAATCAGACAAAGCAGAAAACGTACTTACAGTTGAGGAAGGATGTCCGCGTAGTGGCTGTGCAGTCGAGCAGTCTACAGAACCGATTTTAAAACCTGGCAGCTCTGATACCATAATTGTAACATCCCTAATACTGTACTCAATTTCTCGTACATATATAATATATATATTTACAATTAAACTTAAAACTAATTTAAATAAAACTTAAAACATTTAGTAAAAACTATAAAACAATCGATTTAAAAGAGGGAGGGCAGAATGGACATTTGTCTCTGAAGACATGAGGGCGATCGATCGCTGCACCAGCGATCGATCGCCGCACCAGCGATCGATCGCCGCACAATGCAACGCTCGATTGCTGCCAGCGATCGATCCCAGCAATCGATCGCTGCAGCATGTTCTGGCCTATCTCTCTGGAATCCGAAATTCCAGAGAGCAAACTTCACCTTTTTCATACATTTTCATCCTTTACATTTATCATCTTATGCACCCTAATTAACGATCTAAACCTACGTCAAACTTTCATAAAAACGAACTGCATGGATACGTTTATATATATATATATATATATATATATATATATATATATATATATATATATATATATATATATATATATATATATATATATATATATATATATATATATATATATATATATATATATATATATATATATATATATATATATATATATATATATATATATATATATATATATATATATATATATATATATATATATATATATATATATATATATATATATATATATATATATATATATATATATATATATATATATATATATATATATATATATATATATATATATATATATATATATATATATATATATATATATATATATATATATATATATATATATATATATATATATATATATATATATATATATATATATATATATATATATATATATATATATATATATATATATATATATATATATATATATATATATATATATATATATATATATATATATATATATATATATATATATATATATATATATATATATATATATAATTTAGTAAAAACTATAAAACAATCGATTTAAAAGAGGGAGGGCAGAATGGACATTTGTCTCTGAAGACATGAGGGCGATCGATCGCTGCACCAGCGATCGATCGCCGCACCAGCGATCGATCGCCGCACAATGCAACGCTCGATTGCTGCCAGCGATCGATCCCAGCAATCGATCGCTGCAGCATGTTCTGGCCTATCTCTCTGGAATCCGAAATTCCAGAGAGCAAACTTCACCTTTTTCATACATTTTCATCCTTTACATTTATCATCTTATGCACCCTAATTAACGATCTAAACCTACGTCAAACTTTCATAAAAACGAACTGCATGGATACGTTTAAAAAATCGACAAACCCTCCTGTTTTAAATTCTAAGCAGTTCCCATGAATCCTCTCACGGGTCATTCTCCATCAACTGCATCATACATCAGGAGGAGGAACGTCGTCCTCACCTGGCTCAATGTCACCTATCACGTCACCTACACCATACAGACACACTATGAGCTAAAGGCTCAGTAAATTCTAGGTGAATGCAGATGCGTGCAGTGCATATGGAGTTCATAAATCATGCATAACATACAGAGCGTCGCAGACAGAATATCACCGAGATCTCATCCCCCTAACCGAAGGGGGCCCATCAAGCGGTCAGACTACCCCGTGCGGTTAGAGGAGGGGGTACACGCTTACAACACATACAGCCGTGCCTGAGCCCCACCTCGCATGACCAGATAACAGATTACGTTCATTAATTACATTACATGAGATGTGGTATCGGCCAGACCCTTAATCGGCCCGCACAATAGATCGATAGCCCCCAATTTCTGGGCCACATTGGTTTTCTAAAAACATCGTGCGGAAATTCATTTTCATGCCAAGTTAAAATACGTGATGCATGATTAGTTCAATATAAATGTAAACAATCAAGCATGCGTACCATCAAGACTGTAAAGGAAATAATCTACAAAAACGTTTAAACCTAGCTACCCAACAAAAGCAATTTAAACACACAATACTCTAAGATCCTTGACGCGACATCGAAGTACGGTGTATGCCAATCTGCCAGTGTAAGTCACGAGAACTTACCTTGAGCGCGCTGAACCTCGAGCTCTGCCCACGAGAGTCGTTTGTCTGAGGCAAAACACAAAATTGACATTAAAACGAGTTTAAGCTTCAAAACGTCCAAAATTGACAAAACCTTAACTAAGGAGATTTCCTAAAGCTTTAATCAAATTCATTGAGCTATATTATCGAGCCAATACCCGCTCGGCAACTCAAATAAAATTTACGAGTTTCTCCTAAATCTCGAAATTTCTCGAACTTTAACATTTGCCACAAATTAATTTAGTTTCGTCCAATAACGTCCAATACGTTTTATACGTTCATAAACTACGATAACCTATATATTTTTAAACCCGAAACCGAATTTTTAACCTAAACCCTAACGAAACACTAACGTAAAATTGGCCCAAAAATTGAAAACTAACGCTCTATAATCATAGATTCATACCTAGGGTTGCAATTGGAGGAGAAAACACGAAGAAAACGAGACGATCGGAGCACGAATTGGAGTTCGGAAAGGAGGAACGCCGCTGGCAGAAAGGAAATGCCGAGAGGGTGAGGGAGAGAAAACATAAAAAAATCATAGAAGTGATTCTGGAGAGAGGGCTGTGATGTTTTTAATTAAAATTTACTTGGCAAATGACCGTTTTGCCCTTCCTTTGATTTTCTATTTGTTTCGTCCTTCGTTTCTTGAATCGGCTAATTATTCGGTTTCTCTAAATTCCCTTATTTCACCAATAAGTCCAATTTATTATTTGGGATTTATTAAAACTGTCCGTTCGCAAATCGGACCTCGTTTACTATTTTTACTAAAACGTCCTTTATATTACGAGAAATGTAGTTACTCAAAATATAGCGTTATTACTCCGAAAAATCCCGTAAATTTCCTAAAATTCCTATTAACCGTTAGGATTCTAATGACGCTTTCTCTTTGCAAAACGGACTTGATTTGACATATTTACAAAAATGCCATCATATAATATAATATTAATATCCCGTAAAACCGGGTATTACAGTTGTTAAGGGAACTAATCCGCCCCTTAATCAAGAGAGATGATGTATGACTTTGGGAGAAGTGATCCAACTCCCAATTTCACAGGGGGATCAGATCAGAAACGAATGCATATGCAACTGAGATGTGAAAGTAGAAACTGCATGTTTAGGAATTTATGTTTCAGCATTTCATTTCATTACTGCTTTACTTACTTAGCATTAGACTAATAGATGAGTTTTGTGATGTAGGCGAAGAAGTGACAGCAGGTGTGTTCTCTGAGTGTAACGCCCCGAGTTTTCTAAACTCAGTTCGTTACTCATAAACCCGAACATAACTAGGAAATTTTGGACCAAATTTAAAACTTCACTCGAAAGTCAAATTTGAACGTGTAACGCCACCGAACCCACCCTGGCTCGGAGCGCTACTCGGCTCATGTTAACCCCAATTATTTATATGAAATCAAACACGGCAACATTTAAAACTAAATCTCCCGATGCTCACTTAAGTCATACCTAGCTGCCTAGACTCACTAATTCTTCTTAATTCTAACCTTTAAGCACCACGGCGTCCTTCCCGAAAATTTCGGCAATGTAACGCCTGAAAATGGCGCCTCAAAAATGCTAGGTACCTGCAATAAATTAATCCCCAAACAGATCCAGAATACTCCTAACCAACTATCCAGCATACGGTATGAGAAATCTCCAAATAGCAGTAAAGAGGGAAACTAAAATACAAACATTCCTAAGTGAAGAAAGTCCACAGTACAGGGCGACACATCACCCTTAACTGTAATTATATACACCAAATACAAATAGCTATGCAATGACTCTAAAACCAACATCAACCAAAAAGACAACTCTACAAACCACCAAAATAATTGTAAATTATACACGACCCCAAAAATACTGTTCCACCCACGTCTTTCCGAAGACCATGGTCGAGACGCCCCGTCAACTGCCCGCACCGGCATGCAGCGTACATCAACGACTGCGTCCCACTCCTAGCTTTCCTCGTAGCTCTAACCTGTACTCCTGTCGTCACCTACACCACAGAACACCCACACACACACACGTAAGCTTACGCTTAGCAAGTAGGGAGCAATGAATGAGACAACAACACAATGCAATCAACCTAACTCATGCAGTTTCTACCACTCAGTTGTATTTATTTGCTGTTCATTACTTTAATCGTTTCATAAGCCGTGTGATTTGAGTAGGCACACATCCCATAACCGTCTAGGACGGCCAAACTCAAAATCACCAGAGCAAGACCAGACAGCTCACATCCCATAACCATCTAGGATGGCCATGCATAATCTCCCTCGTCGATCGTAGAATCCTATAACCGTCTAGGAATTCATACTCACGACATTTACGTATTTTAGCGTTTGTTTACTGTTCGTTGCTTTAATCATTTCATAAGCTGTGTGATTTGAGTTGGCACACATCCTATAACCGTCTAGGACGGCCACACTCAGAACCACCAGAGCAAGACCAGACAGCTCACATCCCATAACCGTCTAGGATTTCATAAGCTGTGTGATTTGAGTTGGCACACATCCTATAACCGTCTAGGAATTCATACTCACGACATTTACGTATTTTAGCGTTTGTTTACTGTTCGTTGTTTTAATCATTTCATAAGCTGTGTGATTTGAGTTGGCACACATCCTATAACCGTCTAGGAATTCATACTCACGACATTTACGTATTTTAGCGTTTGTTTACTGTTCGTTGTTTTAATCATTTCATAAGCTGTGTGATTTGAGTTGGCACACATCCTATAACCGTCTAGGAATTCATACTCACGACATTTACGTATTTTAGCGTTTGTTTACTGTTCGTTGTTTTAATCATTTCATAAGCTGTGTGATTTGAGTTGGCACACATCCTATAACCGTCTAGGAATTCATACTCACGACATTTACGTATTTTAGCGTTTGTTTACTGTTCGTTGTTTTAATCATTTCATAAGCTGTGTGATTTGAGTTGGCACACATCCTATAACCGTCTAGGAATTCATACTCACGACATTTACGTATTTTAGCGTTTGTTTACTGTTCGTTGTTTTAATCATTTCATAAGCTGTGTGATTTGAGTTGGCACACATCCTATAACCGTCTAGGAATTCATACTCACGACATTTACGTATTTTAGCCAATCATCCTTCATAGAGTTCCCTTCGGGGTGCTACTACCAACACCGTATCCCGACAAGGCATACTAATCCGGATTGCGTTGCCATGTGGGTCCCCGTAGGGCCGTACACGTGCGCTCTTAATCTTCCATCTCTACTAACAATGCCAAACAATGCAACCACTCATCTCTAGCGTAGCGTACTATACCTCACAATGCATGTTTCACAAATACTTAACTAGACCAAACAAAGCAAAGCAATCAACCATCAACAATTCCCAAACAAAGCAAAGCAATCAACCATCAACAATTCCCAAACAAAGCAAAGCAATCAACCATCAACAATTCCCAAACAAAGCAAAGCAATCAACCATCAACAATTCCCAAACAAAGCAAAGCAATCAACCATCAACAATTCCCAAACAAAGCAAAGCAATCAACCATCAACAATTCCCAAACAAAGCAAAGCAATCAACCATCAACAATTCCCAAACAAAGCAAAGCAATCAACCATCAACAATTCCCAAACAAAGCAAAGCAATCAACCATCAACAATTCCCAAACAAAGCAAAGCAATCAACCATCAACAATTCCCAAACAAAGCAAAGCAATCAACCATCAACAATTCCCAAACAAAGCAAAGCAATCAACCATCAACAATTCCCAAACAAAGCAAAGCAATCAACCATCAACAATTCCCAAACAAAGCAAAGCAATCAACCATCAACAATTCCCAAACAAAGCAAAGCAATCAACCATCAACAATTCCCAAACAAAGCAAAGCAATCAACCATCAACAATTCCCAAACAAAGCAAAGCAATCAACCATCAACAATTCCCAAACAAAGCAAAGCAATCAACCATCAACAATTCCCAAACAAAGCAAAGCAATCAACCAACAATGATTAACCAATCAAAGACGACAACCAAACAACAAATAACAACAACAATTAAATCCTACCGTTCCGTGGTGTAGGCCCAAAGACAAAACACAAACGTCCTCTACTTACCTGAACTCTTGCACCGCACTTACTCACTTTGGCTACGTAAATTTCCCCACTCGGTAACCTAACACATTCACAAAAGTCACTTAAGCATCACAAATCACTTCTAAAGAATATTTAAGCTAACTCTAACTACAATTATTCAAACTTCATTCAAATTAAGCCTACATTCACCAATTACTCTCAACTACTATTCTAGCCTAACAACAAAACCTAACGAAACGGGCCACCAATTTGGGTTCGGTAAAAACCGACCCGAAACCTCAAACGTGCATAACTTTTGCGTCGGTTATCGGAATCGAACGATTCCAGCGGCCATGTACTTATCTAATAACCTATTTTAACCTGGCAAAAGGAATTTGAAAACAAACGACTCTAGATAGGTCAAATTGACAAAAACCCGATTCTGCCCTTTACCGGAAAATCTCCCTTTTCTGGTTTTTCATCAAATCTTCTCTGATTCCCCACCAATCAACCACCCTCATACCTAATTAACATAATCTAACAAAATCCTACTGTTTTAAACCAGAAAATCGAAGCCCCCAATTTGAAGCCCCTCTCTTTTTCGCCCAATCCGAGCTCACCCTTGCTCAGCAACCCTCGCCGGCGTTAGGCTCAAATGCCGCCAGCAATCGGAGATCAAACGAGCTTGCCCCTCTCAGCCTTAAACCCAACCAAAATAGGGGAAAATCGGGCCTTACCGGTCGGCTCGTGCACGAAGGCCGCTGGAATCACCTCGTCGCCGGCGTCTGGTCGGAGTGGGTCGGAAGTCGCCGGTGATCATCGCGCTCCGTCGATCGTCGCCCTCCCTCTTCTCCCCTGTTCGCTCTCGGCCACGAAGAACTGAATGGCGTTGATCGCCATTCAGTTGTTTTAAATTAAAATTAATAATAATAATAATTATTATTATTATTATTATAATTATAATTATAACAATTTCTATTAAAACTAATAACATGACATTTACCGTTTTGCCCTTCTGCAACTTCCGTTAAATCCCGTTCTTAATTATAAATTTTCGTAAATTGACCCTCACCCCGTACCCAGCTTAAGTTCTCCATTTAGAATATCCGACCACTAAGTAATTAATCAATTAGTTTAACCAAATTTATTCACTCTTCTTTTAAATTAATTAAAACCGCTATTTATTAAACAATTACCTTATCATTTTATTTTCCCTCAAATTCCTCTTCCACATTTTCATTCTAATTTACTACTTAACATAACCTATCTAAGGCTACGCACGTTGTAAGAATTTCCCGGGTGTTACAATCCACCCTCCTTACAAAAATTTTGTCCTCAAAATTTGACGTGCCTTAATATGCATCCCTTACTTATTCTAATCTACCCTCCATAACTTTTGATTTGCCACAGAAATCTAGACTATTCTACAACCTTAGTCATCTATCAAACACTGAAAATTATTTACATCTCCAAAGTGATAAATTGCCTAGCTATGCCCTCCATAGCTCACCTACTCATATATCCGTAGACTTTAATTTGAGCATTCATCACTTAGACCATTAATCTCTCCAACTTAACTCTCAACTCTAGCTTTTCCTCATGCTCAGTTCACTTAGTCACTTAATTTTTCTAATCTAATGTTCATCAAACCTTCCAAAGCTACCACAATGCTTGTAACATCAAGAACTCAACACTATATATATCTTACTCTAAACCTCAAATTTTAAATTCCCTCTATGTTACCATATTGTTACATCGTTTCTCATCTAATTACCTCAAACCATCACGACACCTCATTTATCATTCTAACTTCATCCACATACTCCAAACTCTCACTATCTAAATCAAGCTACCCCCTATTCCTTCAAAGTATAAAATGACTTGGTGTACGATTTGTCCAACTTTGACTATAGGCATCACCAAACACTTTCAAATTCTTAAGTCTAACTAATTCGTTCTCACTATTCACCCAATATTCTAAACGGTGTACCACCACTTTAATTTCAACTCTCAACCTTCCTCAACTATATAACACTAAAAAAACTTAGTGAATAAACTTCGTACCCTAAGTTTTCACTTCAAACTTCCCTTCTAAGTTACTATCTCATCCTCTACCTTGTTACCTCGACTCATCTTTCACTACACTACCTTTATCTCACTTCTATTCCAGTCATAACTACACACTCTCGAAAAATCAATATCCCCAAAATTTCAAATTAAAACTCTCATGCTTCTCATGAATTAACCTTATTCTAAATTCCATCATATAATCTCCGTGTCCTTCCTATCTAATATCCTTCATTAGAATTTACTAATCTCCTCACTTACTCACTTTTCACTCTTCACCCACTAACAGAGCTCAACGCATAACTTAGTCTGACTTTCATAACTATGTACCCTTCTACATTTTAGTAACTTTCGCTTAATCACTCATCACCTATACTTTCAAACTTTTACACTTTAATTCTCAATATCCTCTAAGTTCCCTCTAAGTTCTTCAACTTCATATGAAGGCTAACTCTCTTATCCTAACTCTCTCTCTTAGTTAACTTCTCCTCTCTCATATGTCTGACCCGAATCTAGAATTTAATATCAACGTTCTTCTAGCTTACACCTCCCATCCACTACTAATACTCGAGTTCTCATTCACATCTCACTCTTAAGCTTACCAACTCTTCTAATCTATTTACAACATCAGCAGTCTCGACTTCGTTACATACGAGTCGAACTTATAAACTTTCTACCTTAACATTATCTCTAAATCACTCACACACTTTGCGTGCAATATCCCGTTCCTCTTATTCAAAATTCTCTAATTCCTCATATTATACACTACGAATTACTTAAGGTTCAGACCTCAAAGTCCTAATTTCTTCCCAAGTTTCTTAACTCAAAGTCCTAATTTCAGACCTCCAATTCATTTTATATATTCCCCTAACTCTCATTACAACAAGTCGCCCAACAACCTCCTTGTTTGCAACCTTGTTGTAGTCCAATTAACACCCTAAATCTCAATCTCCTACCTATTACCTTTCTACAATAGCTACTCACTCTCAATGAGTCACTACCATTGTTAACCTCACTTACTTTGACAATCAATCAAACTTAACAATTACTTAAGCTAGACACCCAAACATAGTCAACATCTAAATACACCCAAAGAATTTGTTAACCTGGATCCTAATTCTATCTATCATAATTTTATCCCCTTAAGGGTAAAATCTTAGGCGTACCATTCTTAACTTATTCTTCACTCTATTTCACAAAAATGTAACTCGCTAAGGGAAAACAATCATACGTATATCATTCCTACAATCACCCTAGGTTATCTATTTCCTCATTCTAAAATCTATCTCGTAACCACCATATCCTCACTCATTTAACATTAGGATACAACTCACACCTTTTCTAACAACTATCACTTCTACCCGAACTTATATTTACACTAACTCGAATCAACCCTATCCTTTTTCCCACATTCCTAGGGTATCAGATTTACTCTTATCCTATTTTTCAACGTGATTTACACCATTAACAACTAACACTTTAATTCTCTAATAACGGTCTCACTTTCTCCAATAAAATTCATAGCTATTCAAACTATCGATTACTACGTCTATGAATTGATTTAAGGGATCCACCAAGGTTATCTCGATACACTCAAGATTTTTCTAGTCCACTACAATCACCAAACAACAAGGTTAAACTTAAACCAAACAAACAGGGATTAAACCAATCTAATCTTAGATATAAACTAACTAAAGTATAGAAATACTTACAGTAGGTGAAGCACGTTGCATAGCGGCCGGCATTGTCGGGTAATCATTTGAACGACTCGACCATTTTACTCTGATACCATCTTGTAACGCCCCCGAACCCACCCTGGCTCGGAGCGCTACTTGACTCACGTTAACCCCAATTATTTATATGAAATCAAACACGGCAACATTTAAAACTAAATCTCCCGATGCTCACTTAAGTCATACCTAGCTGCCTAGACTCACTAATTCTTCTTAATTCTAACATTTAAGCACCACGGCGTCCTTCCCGAAAATTTCTGCTAGGTACCTGCAATAAATTAATCCCCAAACAGATCCAGAATACTCCTAACCAACTATCCAGCATACGACATGAGAAATCTCCAAATAGCAGTAAAGAGGGAAACTAAAATACAAACATTCCTAAGTGAAGAAAGTCCACAGTACAGGGCGACACATCACCCTTAACTGTAATTATATACACCAAATACAAATAGCTATGCAATAACTCTAAAACCAACATCAACCAAAAAGACACCCAGCGATCGCTCGCCGAGTAAATGTCGTGAGTATGAATTCCTAGACGGTTATAGGATTCTACGATCGACGAGGGAGATTATTTATGGCCATCATAGACTCTGCTTGGCCGATGTTTTCTTTTAAAGGATTTTTAATTGTTTTAAATAGTTAATATATGTTTTGTTTAAATTGTTTTAAAAAGTTGAATTTCAATTTCGATTTCGGTTTAGGTTTCTCTTAGAGTTTATTTAAAGTATAGGGATAAGTATAAAAAAAAAAAAAAAATCGTGTACAGTATTAGGGTCGTTACAGAATCTGCAGTTAAGACTCTGAGGAATAAAGAGATTCCATTAGTCAAAGTTTTATGGAACAATCATGGTATCGAAGAAGCCACTCGGGAGTGACGACAGGACATGTTAGACAAATATCAAGAGATATTTGTTTGATCAATTTTCGAGGACGAAAATTTTGTTTAAGGAGGGGTGGATGTAACACCCGAAATAACGACCAGGTGATTTCCTTAACCATTTTAACGGTCGTGTTTAGTTAATTTTTCCCGGTTTAGAATATTATGCCGAGCTTAATTAATTACATGTGGATTTAAACTAGGTTGGGTGGCAAAGTTGTAATAATGGAGGTTTGAGACCTGTATTTAAAGAAAATGGAAAGGGTTCAAACTTCTTTTAAACCATTGTAGCCGACATCTTCTACTCTCGGCGATTTCTTCTCATGAACAAAGTAAGAAGATAAAACTTATGCAACATGAACTAAGTGAGGGTTGGGGGCGGTTCGGCGTATGTCACAGTCCAAAAGAGGGACATATGAATACGACCCGCAGTAGGGACCAAGATCAAACTTACTGTCGAACCCCCTTTACCGGCACAAAACCTCTCTTAGTCCACACAACTTAAATGAAGAATATGATCAATGATAATGAATAATGAATATGATCCATGACTATGAATGATGATTACGAGCAAAGATATGAACAACAAAAGACTTATGAGCATGTGTTTTCTGAATTATGCATTCATGCATCCGTGTTAGTGTTGCATTCCTTACTAAGTATTAGGCTTATAGTTAAACCTTATGATGTAGGTGAAGAGCCAACATGTGAGGATTTCCAATCCAGAAATGATGTTTAAAGCTTGTTGCTGGAGGATGCTCAGTATGACAGTGCAAGGCTGGACAGGCGTTTAAGTCCCCTGGTTATGCTTATAGTATGTCAGTAAAGTTTATGATAAACAGATGCCTAAGTAGAATAGAATTTCTTATAACAATGAAATTCGGATTTGATTGATAGACTTCAAAGTCTGATAATGATTTTAAAGATTATCGAATGGTCTTTTTTGCTTAAGTCTTCTGCTATGTGTATTCTAGATGAGTCTATGATTCTCACTCTTTGAGGTTAATAATTACTAAGTTAAAATTTGGGTGAGTTGTGGTACTTTCCTGTTGAATGAAGTTGTTTGATGATTGTAGTGTTTTACTGCTGTACGATAGAAGTTGGATGAGGCAATCATCCGGCTAACGTCATCGGCGGATGTCAAATGATAGGAGTTGAACAATTAGTATGTTTCCTCACCGGATGATGTAGTATGTTTCCTCACCGGATGATGTAGTATGTTTAGTCACCGGATGATGGGAATGTAGTTGTCGTTTAGTCATCGGATGATGAAAATGTGGTTTCGTCATCTAGTGACTGGCAGATCAAGTGTATTCAGGTTACCGGATGATGTAAATGTCATTTTGTCGTCTAGTGACCGGTAGATGTAGAGTATTTCAAACACCGGATGATGTAGGTGTAGCTTTGTCGTCTAGCCACGGGGTGATGTAGGGTATTTCAATCACCGGATGATGTGAGAAATTTTTTGTCGTCTAGTGCCGGAGAAATGTTTTAATTAGTCACATGAGGCGCACAGGACCACCGGTCGATGTAGTGTAAATATGAACATCTAGTGGAGAATGTTCGAGACCGGGCGATGTCTTTAATTAGACACGTGCAATGCTCGTGACCACCGGTAGATGTTCTCTACCGGGCATCTACAACTGAGTCACGTAGGGTGCACGTGACAAATCGGATGATATTACTTCGTCACCCGATGCATGCAAACCCATGCAAACCCCAACTGAATAACGTCGAGTAGTCTGGGGCATTTCTTCCCTGCCCGATTAAGTCACTGATCAAATGACCAATTTTAGCCGCTCGACTCTGTGTAAGATTTAGCCGACGGGATTTAAGGAATAATCGAGTTTGAGAAGGCGAGATTCCCTTGATGTTATAACGCCTCTGTTATCAGTCTAAGAGTGAGTTAAAAAAAATATATTAGATTGGAAATGAAGAAGAAAAAGTAGAAGTTGAGTCAATGATTAATGAAAGATTATGACTAAGTGACGACTCCCTATTTGGGTCGTTACAGGATTTGAGGTCATACTAGGGATGGATTTGTTATTCAAGCATTATGCCATGATAAGTTGTATGTCTGGATTAGTTGAGTTTCGACCCCCAAATGGAGATCGGTATACCTTCCAAGCTATCCCAAAAATAAGTAAAATACTGATTATATCCTCACTAGAGACTCAACGGTTATTGAAAGATGGTTGTGAGAGTTTTCTAGCTAGCGTAATTGATGATCTAGTGAAAAATAGAAAGAACTACAAGATATTCCTATAGTCCGAGAGTTTCCAGAGGCATTCTTGGATGACTTGCTCGAGTTGCCACCCGACCGAGAAATTGAGTTTGTATTAGATACTTATCCTGAGGCTTTACCTGTGTCTAAGAACCCTTACCGCATGGCACCTGTTGAGTTGAAAGAATTAAAAGTCCAACTGCAGGAATTAGTAGATAAGGGGTTTATACGCCCTAGCAGTTCTCCCTGGGGTACACCTGTAACACCTGACATTTTCAGTCAGGTGATTTTCTTAACGGAATTAACTGTCACCCTTATTTTTGGACCTTTTGATTTAAATTTAATACCAAGATTTGTTCCAAATTGTGTGAACTAGGTTGAGTGGCAAAATTGAAATTAGGGTGGCCTGTGATCGATATATAAAGGAGATGGAAAGTTTTTAAATCTCAACAACACCACTGTAGTCGACACTTTCTCCTTTCAGCGATTTCCCTCTCCCGACCTCTCGCTCTCTGCTTGCCTGTAATCCTTCCTTCGACGATCGGTTCCCCTACCATTTCTCGGATACTCTACGCTCGAGGTATGGATTAGACAATGTAGTTGTCAGTTAGTTGTTAAACTCTGTTTTTCAGCTTGGTGTTGGAGTTTGGTTTCTCCAATGGCCGAGTAGCAATAGCAACATTTATAATCTGGATTTTGTAATGTCATTTTCGAATCGATTCTGGACATTTAATATAACCGACCCTGATTAATCGTTAGTTGGACCTAGCTGTTTTGGTTTTGGATTTCTCACTGTACATAGAGAACTAAACTAAGGGATTCGGGAATGACTTTAGTTATTAGATTCTAGGATGACTTGTGATTGGAACTTTTAGGATTTTGTTTTAACTACTGTAATTTAAAATGTTTTAGGTGAAGAAGTTTGAAGAAAAGGAGTTCAAGTTGCTAAGGAAACCAGGTAAGTGAATGTGTGAGATTCCCGGCCATTAGGGCCGTACATCATAATGATGCTAGGTAGAAACCGATACGATGATTAAAAGTTATTTAAGCTACTGTCTGTTACTTATGTTGATGTTTGACTTAATGGTATGATTTCCCGTCGGATGAATACACTATTCTGTGGCTTGATGAGTTAGAAGTTCTCATGTTCATGCATCAAGAACGTTTTATGCATATGATAATGTTTTAAGAGCATGTTTTCCTCATGAACAAGATAAGAACATAAAACTTATGCAACGTGAATTAATAGAAGGTTAGGGGTGGTTTGTCATATGTCGCTGTCCAAAGGAAGGACCATGATTACGACCCGCAAGGGACTATGTACACTCTCACTGTCAACCCCCTTTACCGGCACAAATCCTCTCTTAATTCATACAACCTGAATGATGAATATAAATGATGAGCATGAATGATGATTATGTACGATGAATACGAACGACGAACAAGAATGAAGACCTTGAGTATGAATATGAATAAGAAAAGATTCATGAGCATTTGTTTCTTAAAATGAGCATTCATGCATACTTGTTAGCATTGCATTCCTTACTAAGCATTAGACTTATAGTTTGAACCTTATGATGTAGGTGAAGATTTAGCAGGTGAGGATTCTAAATTCAGTGATGAGGTCTAAAGGCTAGATGCAGGATGGTGCTCAGGGTGGAAGACTGTGGCTGGCAGGTGAATATAACCCGTAGTTAAGCTCATAATGTGTCAGTAAGATTTATGATGAAGTGATGTTTAAGTAGAATGAGACTAAATTTTAACATTGAGCTTTGAAACTGTCTGGTTTAACTACTGAATCTTGGGATGATTTTAAAGATATGGAAAAAGTTACTTTAACTAAGTCTTCAGTATAAGAATTTTTGGATGAGTCTCTGATTTTCATACATATGAGTGTTGAGTCAATGTGGTTTAAAGCCTGTTAGGAGTTTGCATCCACCGATAGATGTTCCCTATCGGAAGATGTCAAGAGTTTGCATCTACCAACGTATGATATCTATCGGAAGGTGTATTAAATGAACACGTGAATTACACATGTCTATCGGTAGATGTACGGTATTTCAAATACCGGATGATATAAGAGCTATTTTGTCGTCTAGCGATCGGTAGATGTAAGGTATTTCAAATACCGGATGATATAAGAGCTATTTTGTCATCTAGCGATCGGTAGATATAAGGTATTTCAAATACCGGATGATACAAATGATGTTTTGTCGTCTAGCGATCGGTAGATGTAGAGTGATTTAATACCGGATGATGTAGACTTTCACTACCGGCAGAAGCGAACTCTGTGCTTGTCGTTTAGCGATCGGCAGGAGTAAGTGAATGAGGATTGAGTCCTGTAGTTTTATGATCGGCAGTTGTGAGTTATTTCTCTGTAGGTAGATGTAGTTTAGGAGTTGAAGTTCCTGCTCATCGGCTGATGCTTTTTGCACTGCTCGCCGGCAGATGTGTTATGGATTTCATTGCTGAGTGATGTCTTGAGCCGAGTTATGTTTGTTTTTTTAAAAAAATAAATATATAATGGAGCATAGTTTAAATAAAATTAGTAAGGATATATGGATAAGTCGAAAGGAGTCACGGTTTGGTCTCGGCCCTTACTGGGGACGTTACAATTATGGTATCAAAGAAAAATCGGGTTCTAAAATCGATTCTGCAGACTGCCTCCCAGCACAGATTGCCACCTGAGTACACTCCAGCAACTATAAGTAATTACGTTTTTAAGTAATGTCATTATGTTAAGATGTAT
Organism: Begonia masoniana; assembly: GCA_022432975.1. Lineage (NCBI taxonomy): Eukaryota > Viridiplantae > Streptophyta > Magnoliopsida > Cucurbitales > Begoniaceae > Begonia > Begonia masoniana. The sequence goes on from CM039515.1 coordinate 21,823,236, forward strand.
TTTTGAATATTTGTTTAGGAATCTCAAAATGGTAAGAGGTCAGCAAAGAGAGGCTAATAAGGATAGCAATGCCATTGCTCAGTTGACAGAGTTGGTTATGCGCCAATCTCGCCAGATCGAACAGCTGATGGCTGCTAGAGAAGAACAAGAGAATTCTAGTACTAATGCAACTCATGATCATGGTGGTGAACGTTTTCACCGACTTCGAACCCCGACATTCAATGGTCGAGTTTCGGATCCTGTTTATGCTGAGGAATGGATTCGAAAGATGGAAGACATGTTCAAGTATGCAAAGGTTGAGGAAGGAGACAGGGTAACATATGCCGTTTTCCACCTGTAATTGGATGCAAGACATTGGTGGGATTCAATTCAGAGCACCGCTAATGCAGGAGCTATGACCTAGGAAATGTTTAAGACTACCTTCTTTGACAAGTACTTCAATAGGACTGTTCGGGCCAACAAGAAGAAGGAGTTCATGAGTTTACGTCAGTTTGGCTTTGTGATGGACTACATATGTAAGTTTGAGGCTTTATCTCGGTTTGCACCCAGACTGATAGAAGATGATGAGGATAAGATCCACCAATTTGTTCAAGGACTGAAACCAAGTCTGTATATGAGAGTAAAGACTGCTAGAATACATAATGTACCTTATGCTGAAGTGACAGCTAAGGCTCTAGAACTGGAAGAGGCTGAGATATCGACATATGCGCAGCGCGAATCATCAAGGAAGTTTACTAAAGAGGCTCAGCTGCCGCCACGTCAGAACAAAGGATGGAAACCGCAACAGAACAGGGGACCACAACAACAACAGCAAGGCATAAAGAGACCCTTCAATCCAAATGATGATCAAGGAAAAGGAAAGCGACCGATGGCCCTCTATGCCCCACCTGTCAGAAGAACCACCCCGGCGAATGCAAGTTACTTTCTGGCTGCTGTTTTAGATGTGACAAGGTCGGACATGTAGTTAGAGATTGCCCCATGCCACCAGACCCCAATCGAGCAAGAATAGCGCCCAGAGTCTTTGTTATGATGGAGGATGAAGAGGCTGTGCAGCATACGGTCATATCAGGTACAATAATGATCTGTGGTGTTTCTGCTTATACAATTATAGACACGGGAGTCACACACTCATTCATAGCAACCCTGTTTGTCTGTAAGCATAAGTTAGGATACTTATCGGCTGATAGGTCATATAGTGTCATGTTACCGTCAGGAAAATCCTTACATTCCGAATAGATAGTGAAGGGTGACATTGTGTCCTTAAGAGATAAGAAGTTATATGTAGAACTGATTGTAATTGACATGAAAGGATAGGAAGTTATATTAGGAATGGATTGGTTATCCAGACATTATGCCACGATAAGTTGTAGGTCTGGATTAGTTGAGTTTCGACCCCCAAATGGAGATCAGTATACTTTCCAAGCTATCCCAAAAATAAGTAAAATATCGATTATATCTCACTAGAGACTCAACGGTTATTGAAAGATGGTTGTGAGAGTTATCTAACTAGTGTAATCGATATTCGGGCGAAGAACAAAGTAGGACTACAAGATATTTCTATAGTTAAGGAGTTTCCTGAAGTATTTATGGATGACTTGCCCAGATTACCACCTGATAGAGAAGTTGAGTTTGTAATTGATACATATCCCGAGGCATTGCCTGTATCCAAGAACCCTTACCGTATGGCACCAGTTGAGCTGAAGGAATTAAAGGTCCAACTGCAGGAATTAGTGGACAAAGGGTTTATACGCTCCAGTAGTTCTCCCTAGGGTACACCTGTTTTACTTGTTAAGAAGAAAGACGGTTTTCTTAGAATGTGCATAGATTACAGAGAACTGAATAAGTTGACAATTAAGAACAAGTACCCATTGCCCTGAATTGACGACTTGTTTGACCAATTACAAGGAGCTAAAGTGTTTTCAAAGATTGACTTGCGTTCGGGGTACTACCAACTGAAGGTTAAGAAGGAAGATGTACCTAAGACAGCTTTTAGGACCCGCTATGGACATTATGAATTCCTTGTAATGTTGTTTGGGTTAACCAATGCACCTGCATCCTTTATGGACCTGATGAATCGAGTGTTTCGTGATTACTTGGACAAGTTTGTAATTGTATTCATAGATGATATCTTAATTTACTCACGGACTAAAGCTGACCATGAAGAACACTTAAGAATTGTTTTGACAACCCTGAAACAGCAACAACTTTATGCCAAGTTGTCCAAGTGTGAGTTCTGGTTGGATAAGGTTAACTTCTTAGGCCATGTCATCTCTGCTGAGGGTATACCAGTAGATCCAACAAAAATTCAGGCCGTTAAGGATTGGCCACAGCCAAGAAATGCCCGTGAAGTCCGTAGTTTCCTTGGTCTGGCAGGTTATTATAGGAAGTTTATTAAGGAATTTTCAATGATAGCTAAACCTTTAACAAGTTTGACTAAGAAGGACACTAAGTACTCTTGGACTGAAGCTTGTGAAGAAGGCTTCCAAACATTTAAGCTGAAGTTGACAACAGCACCACTACTGACTCTCCCAACCGAAGAAGGAAAGTTTAGTGTTTACTGTGATGCATCCAAGGTTTGATTGGGGTGTGTTTTGATGCAAGAAGGAAAGGTCGTCGCGTATGCCTCTAGGCAGCTGAAGAGTTATGAACAGAATTACCCCACTCACGATTTAGAGTTAGCCGCGGTTGTTTTTGCTTTAAAGATTTGGAGACACTATTTGTATGGTCAACAGTGTGAGGTGTTTTCTGACCATAAAAGCCTGAAGTACCTTTTCACCCAAAAGGGATTAAACATGAGACAAAGACGTTGGTTGGAATTTGTTAAGGATTATGACTTCAAAATTAAACATCACCCGGGTAAGGCCAATGCTGTGGCTGATGCATTAAGCAAAATGTCTAAGACGATGCAGCCGGCAGTATCAACCATGTCTGTACCATTATGGAAGGAAGTTCAGAAGTTCGAGTTGGAAATAGTTCCTGAGTTGTCAACTTTACTTGCTGACTTAACCATTCGACCAACTATTTTGGATAAAATCAAAGAGGCACAACAGAAGGATTCAAAGGAGAATAATAGCATGATGTGTAAGTTGCAGGATGCCTCCTCTTAATTCAGTCTCTCCAACGATGGTATTTTGAAGTTTAAGAATCGATGGTATATTCCAAATGATGAAGAACTACGTAAGTTGATCTTGACCGAGGCTCACTCGTCTCCCTTTTCTGTACATCTTGGTAGCACCAAGATGTATCGGGACTTAAAGTTACATTATTGGTGGCCAAATATGAAGAGGGATATTGCCAAGTATGTGGAGTCATGTTTGGTTTGCCAACAGGTTAAAGCAGAGCACCAACGCCCAGGAGGTACTCTTCAACCCTTACCGATCCCTGAATGGAAGTGGGAAAACATTGCCATGGATTTTGTGGTAGGATTACCAAAGACAATCAAAGGACATGATAGTATTTGGGTTGTGGTTGACAGAATGACAAAATCAGCACACTTCATATCAGTAAGAATGACTTTGACAATGGAACAACTTGCTAACCTGTACATTCAGGAAATCATCAGATTGCATGGGATCCCCTTGTCCATTGTCTCCGACCGTGATCCTAGATTTACCTCGAGATTTTGGCAAAGTTTGCAAGGCACGTTAGGAACAAAATTGTCCTTCAGTACTGCTTTTCAACCTCAAACTGATGGTCAATTTGAGTGGACCATTCAGATACTAGAAGTCATGTTAAGAGCATGTGTGTTAGAGTTTCAAGCATCGTGGAGTCGATACCTGCCCTTGATTGAGTTTTCTTACAACAATAGTTACCAGTCCACCATTGGTATGGCACCTTATGAGGCACTTTATGGCAGAAAGTGCAGGTCACCTTTGTACTGGGATGAGGTCGGTGAAGCAAAACTCCTAGGTCCCGAGATCTTGCAACAGATGTCTGACAAGTTTACCATTATCAGGAAAAGAATGATTACTACACAAAGTCGACAGAATAGTTATGCAGACCAAAGGAGGAGAGATCTCGAATTTGCTGTTGGAGATGAAGTTTTCTTAAAGATTTAACCGTTTAAAGGAGTACTAAGATTTGGCAAGAAGGGGAAACTTAATCCGCGATTCGTTGGACCGTTCCCTGTCTTGGAGAGAATCGGCAACACAGCTTATAGACTGCTATTGCCCCTATCATTTGAAAAGGTTCACAATGTTTTTCATGTGTCAATGTTAAGAAAATGCGTACGGGATCCTACACATGTTGTTAAGCCAGTGGATGTCGAAATTGAGCCAACACTAATGTATGAAAAGAAGTCAGTGCAAATTTTGTAATATGCTGTGAAAACTCTGAGGAATAAGAAATCCCATTGGTTAAGGTCTTATGGACAAATCATGGAGTTGAAGAAGCCACATGGGAACGACGGCAAGATATGTTGGACAAATATCTGGAGCTCTTTATTTGATCAATTTTCGGGGACAAAAATTTTGTTTAAGGAGGGGTGGATGTAACACCCGACATTTTCAGTCAGGTGATTTTCTTAACGGAATTAACTGTCACCCTTATTTTTGGACCTTTTGATTTAAATTTAATACCAAGATTTGTTCCAAATTGTGTGAACTAGATTGAGTGAAAAAATTGAAATTAGGGTGGCCTGTGATCGATATATAAAGGAGATGGAAAGTTTTTAAATCTCACCAATACCACTGTAGCCGACACTTTCTCCTTTCAACGATTTCCCTCTCCTGAGCTCTCGCTCTCTGCCTGCCTATAATTCTTCCTTCAACGATCGGTTCCCTTACCATTTCACGGATACTCTACGCTCGAGGTATGGATTAGACAATGTAGTTGTCAGTTAGTTGTTAAACTCTGTTTTTCAGCTTGGTGTTGGAGTTTGGTTTCTCCAATGGCCGAGTAGCAATAGCAACATTTATAATCTGGATTTTGTAATGTCATTGCCGAATCGATCTTGGACATTTAATATAACCGACCCTGATTAATCGTTAGTTGGACCTAGCTATTTTGGTTTTGGATTTCTGACTACACACAGAGAACTAGACTAAGAGATTCGGGAATGACTTTAGTTATTAGATTCCAGGATGACTTATGATTGGAACTTTTAGGGTTTTGTTTTAACTACTGTAATGTGAAATGTTTTAGGTGAAGAAGTTTGAAGAAAAGGAGTTCAAGTTGCTAAGGAAACCAGGTAAGTGAATATGTAAGATTCCCGGCCATTAGGGCCCTACATCACAAGGATGCTAGGTAAAAACCGATGCGATGATTAGAAGTTATTTAAGCTACTGTCTGTTACTTATGTTGATGTTTGACTTAATGGTATGATTTCCTGTCGGATGAATACACTATTCTGTGGCTTGATGAGTTAGGAGTTCTCATGTTCATGCATCATGAACGTTTTATGCATATGATAATGTTTTAAGAGCATGTTTTCCTCATGAACAAGATAAGAACATAAAACTTATGCAACGTGAATTAAGCGAGGGTTGGGGTGGTTTGGCATATGTCACTGTCCAAAGGAAGGACCATGATTACGACCCGAAAGGGACTATGTACACTCTCACTGTCAACCCCCTTTACCGGCACAAATCCTCCTTAATTCACACAACCTGAATGATGAATATGAATGATGAGCATGGATGATGATTATGAACGATGAATACAAACGACGAACAAGAATGAAGACCTTGAGTATGAATATGAATAAGAAAAGATGCATGAGCATTTGTTTCTTAAAATGAGCATTCATGCATACTTGTTAGCATTGCATTCCTTACTATGCATTAGGCTTATAGTTTAAACCTTATGATGTAGGTGAAGATTTAGCAGGTGAGGATTCCAAATTCAGTGATGAGGTCTAAAGGCTGGTTGTAGGATGGTGCTCAGGGTGGAAGACTGTGGCTGGCAGGCAAATATAACCCGTAGTTAAGCTCATAATGTGTCAGTAATATTTATGATGAACTGATGTTTAGGTAGAATGAGACTATATTTTAACATTGAGCTTTGAAACTGTCTGGTTTAACTACTGAGTCTGGGGATGATTTTAAAGATATGGAAAAAGTTACTTTAACTAAGTCTTCCGTATAAGAATTTTTGGATGAGTCTCTGATTTTCATACATATGAGTGTTGAGTCAATGTGGTTTGAAGCCTGTTAGGAGTTTTCATCCACCGATAGATGCTCCCTATCAGAAGATGTTAAGAGTTTGCATCTACCAACGGATGATTTCTATCGGAAGGTGTATTAAATGAACACGTGAATTACACATATCTATCGGAAGATGTACGGTATTTCAATTACTGGATGATATGAGAGCTATTTTGTCGTCAAGCGATCGGTAGATGTAAGGTATTTCAAATACCGGATGATATAAGAGCTATTTTGTCGTCTAGCGATCGGTAGATGTAAGGCATTTCAAATATCGGATGAGATAAATGATGTTTTGTCGTCTAGCGATCGGTAGATGTAGAGTGATTCAATACCGGATGATGTAGACTTTTACTACCGGCAGAAGCGAACTCTGTGCTTGTCATTTAGCGATCGGCAGGAGTAAGTGAATGAGTATTGAGTCCTGTCGTTTTATGATCGGCAGTTGTGAGTTATTTCTCTGTAGGTAGATGCAGTTTAGGAGTTGAAGTTCCTGCTCATCGGCTGATGCTTTTTGCACTGCTCGCCGGCAGATGTGTTATGGATTTCATTGCTGAGTGATGTCTTGAGCCGAGTTATGTTTGTTTTAAAAAAAATAAATATATAATGGAGCATAGTTAAAATAAAATTTGTAAGGATATATGGATAAATCAAAAGGAGTCACGGTTTGGTCTCGGCCCTTACTGGGGTCGTTACAACACCTGTTTTGTTCGTTAAGAAGAAGGATGGTTCTCTTAGAATGTACATTGACTATAGGGAGCTAAACAAGTTGACAATTAAGAATAAATATCCTTTACCCCGAATTGATGATCTGTTTGACCAATTACAAGGAGCTAAAGTGTTTTCAAAGATTGACTTACGCTCGGGTCACTACCAACTGAATGTTAAAGAGAGTGATATACCAAAGACAGCCTTCAAGACCCGCTACGGGCACTATGAATTTCTTGTGATGTCGTTTGGACTGACTAATGCGCCTGTAGCCTTTATGGACTTGATGAATCGTGTGTTTCGTAAGTATTTGGACAAGTTTGTGACTGTGTTTATAGATGATATACTAATATACTCACGTACTTAGGCTGACCATGCAGAGCATTTAAGAGGGGTTTTGACGACATTAAATCAGCAGCAGCTTTATGCAAAGCTGTCTAAGTGTGAGTTCTGGTTGGATAAGGTCAACTTCTCAGGCCATGTCATCTCTGCTGAGGGTATATCAGTAGATCCAACCAAAATTCAGGCCGTTAAGGATTGGCCACAGCCAAGGAATGCCAGTGAAGTCTGCAGTTTCCTTGGTCTGGCAGGTTATTATAAGAAGTTTATTAAGGGATTTTCTATGATAGCTAAACCTTTAACTAATTTAACAAAGAAGGAAACCAAGTACTCTTGGACTGAAGCTTGTGAAGATGGCTTCCAGACACTTAAGCTGAAGTTGACAACAGTCCCATTATTGACTCTCCCAACCGAAGAAGGAAAGTTTAATGTTTTCTGTGATGCATCCAAAGTTGGTCTGGGGTGTGTTCTGATGCAAGAAGGTAAGGTTGTGGCGTATGCCTCTAGGCAGCTGAAGAGTTATGAACAGAATTACCCCACTCACGATTTAGAGCTAGCCGCAGTTGTTTTTGCGTTAAAGATTTGAAGACACTATTTATATGGTCGACAGTGTGAGGTGTTTTCTGACCATAAGAGCCTGAAGTACCTATTCACCCAAAAGAAATTAAACATGAGACAAAGACGTTGGTTGGAATTTGTTAAGGATTATGACTTTGAGATTAAATACCACCCGGGCAAGGCTAATGCTGTAGCCGATGCTTTAAGCAAGATGTCTAAGACAATGCAGCCCGCTGTATCAACCATGTCTGTACCATTATGGAAGGAAGTTCAGAAGCTTGAGTTGGAAATAGTTCCTGAGTTGTCAACTTTACTTGCTCATTTAACCATTGGACCAACTATTTTGGATAAGATCAAAGAGGCACAACAGAAGGATTCAAAGGAGAATAATAGTATGATGAGTAAGTTACATGATGCCTCCTCTGAATTCAGTCTCTCCAATGATGGTATTTTGAAATTTAGGAATTGATGGTACAATCCTAGTGACAAGGAGTTGCGTGAGTTGATCTTGGCTGAGGCTCACTCATCTTCTTTCTCTGTACACCCTGGTAACACCAAGATGTATCGGGATTTAAGGTTACATTATTAGTGGCAAAATATGAAGAGGGATGTTGCCAAGTATGTGGAGTCATGTCTTGTATGCCAACAAGTTAAAGCAGAGCACCAACGCCCAGGAGGTACCCTTCAACCCTTACCGATCCCCAAATGGAAATAGAAAAATATTGCCATGGATTTTGTTGTAGGATTACCTAAGACAACTAAAGGTCATGACAGAATTTGGGTTGTGGTTGATAGATTGACGAAGTCAGCTCACTTCCTACCCGTGAAGACAACATACACGATGGACCAGCTTGCTGATCTATATGTTCAGGAAATTATCAGATTGCATGGGATTCCGATATCTATAGTCTCTGACCGTGATCCCAGGTTCACCTCAAGATTCTGGCAGAGTCTTCAGAGCACATTAGGATCGAAGTTATCTTTCAGCACTGCTTTTCACCCACAAACCAATTGACAATCTGAGCGGACAATTCAGATACTCGAGGATATGTTAAGAGCATGTGTGCTAGATTTCCAGAAATCTTGGAGTCGACATTTCTCCTACAACAATAGTTACCAGTCCACTATCGGTATGGCACCTTACGAGGCGTTGTATGGTAGGAAATGTAGATCACCCATATACTTGAATGAAGTTGATGAAGCAAAACTCCTTGGACTCGAGATTTTGTAGTAGATGTCAGATAAGATTGCCATTATTAGGAGGAGAATGATGACTGCACAAAGCCGACAGAAGTGTTATGCAAACCAAAGAAGGAGAGACCTTGAGTTTGCTGTTGGAGACGAAGTTTTCTTAAAGATTTCACCCATTAAGGGAGTTTTAAGATTTGGTAAGAAGGGAAAGCTTAATCCACGATTTATTAGACCATTCCCTGTCTTAGCAAGGATTGGCAGTACAGCTTACAAACTGCAATTGCCTCCATCACTGGAAAAGGTACACAATGTCTTTCATGTGTCAATGTTAAGGAAATGCATACGTGATCCGGCACATGTTGTGGAACCAACTGGAATCGATATCGAGCCGACACTGATCTATGAAGAGAAGCCTGTAAGGATTATAGAATGTAACGACCCCAGTAGGATCATCACCAAATCATGACTCTATTTATCATTTTTTTTTTTTTACCTTTTCCTCATCTGTACATCTTTACCTTTTATTCAATGTCATACAATTTTCGGTTACATGGTTTAACTCAAGACACCTTATTCGAATTACTGGACAATAATCGGTAATGAAATACTTATCACTCCTACCGGCGAGCAGTACAAAACACATCAGCCGGTGAATAGCTACATCAATTCTAAAGCTGCTTCTACCGATGAGAAGAAAACACACATCTACCGATGGACATGTGCAACCCACGTGATTCATTAAAGGACTTCTACCGATAGAATTAAACGACATCTTCCGATTGACATGTATACTACCTCTGCCGATTCACTAAATGACAAAACAGCTATCACATCTTCCGATAACCATATACACTCGCATCTGCCGATGACAAATGCACTTCATCTACCGATGGACATGTGCAACCCACGTGATTCATTAAAGGACTTCTACCGATAGAATTAAACGACATCTTCCGATTGACATGTATACTACCTCTGCCGATTCACTAAACGACAAAACAGCTATCACATCTTCCGATAACCATATACACTCGCATCTGCCGATGACAAATGCACTTCATCTACTGATGGACATGTGCAACCCACGTGATTCATTAAAGGACTTCTACCGATAGAATTAAACGACATCTTCCGATTGACATGTATACTACCTCTGCCGATGGCAATACACTACATCTTCCGGTAAGGCGAAGATATATTTTCATCTTCCGGTAACTGACTTACTTAGACTTCTAACTTCACTGCCTCAATACTCTATTAAAACAAACCACTCATAATCATGGAAAACAGAGACTTATCCAGAAATTCATACAGCGGAAGACTCAATTAAAACATAATATTTAATAACTTTAGAAATATCTTTAGACTCTGAAATTAAGACAGGCTGTTTCTAAAATCCCAATTGATATAATAATCTCAACCTATTTAGACTTCAGTAATCATGAACATCATTAATGTCATAAAACGTTAAGCAGGGTTACTCATTTGCCATCCAGCCACAGAACTGCCCCCCTGAACACCTTCCAGCAACCAAGCTTAAACATCTTCATCTACTTTGAAATCCTCACCTGATATTTCGTCACCTACATCATGAGGTTAAAACTATAAGCCTAATGCTTAGTAAGGAATGCAATACTATCACGAATGCATGAATGCATAAATTCAGAGAAAACATGGTCATGAGTCTTTTCTTATTCATAATCATTGTTTCATGTTCATTATTCATATCATAGTTCATATCACTGAACCATATTTATCATTCATATCGTTGTTCATGTTGCGTGGGATGAGAGAGGATTTGTGCCGGTAAAGGGGGTTCGACAGTGAGTTTGATCATGGTCCCTACTGCGGGTCGTATTCTTATGTCCTACTGCGGACTGTGACATACGCCGAACCACCCCCAACGCCCACTCAACCACGTTGTAGGAATTTTTATCATCTTATCTTATTCATGAGAGGAAAACATGCATTTAAAACATTTCATATGCTTGAGAAGAAAACATGATGCATGACATGGACATTCTTAATCCATCGGGCTATGACAGAGAATATACCAGAACAGACCATTTCATAACCATCATCAAATCATCAGATAACATAGTTCTAGATATCCATAATCATTCAGACACTAAACATTCAATAACAACCTAATACTCTCGAGATGTAGGGCCCTATTAGCCGGAAATCTTAGTACATTCACTTACCTGGATTCCTTAGCAACTTGAATCACTTTCTCTTCAACTTCTTCACCTAACACATTTCACATTACAGTAGTTAAATAAGGTCCTAAAGTTCTAATCATAGGTCATCCTAGAATCTAATAGCTAGAGTCATCCCCGAATCCTTAGTCTAAAGCTCTGTGCAGAATCTGAAATCCGAAATAGAACAAGGAGGTTCTACTATTGATTAAATCTGAGTTAAGTTACTTAAAATGACCAGAATCTATTCGGGTTGACATTACTACCCTCGGATTCTAAAATGTTCTAAAACGACACGGCCATTGATAAATCCCAAGTTCAAATGCTGAGCTGAAAACAGAGCTGATAAACTAACAGGTAGCTACATTGTCTATTGCATACCTCGGGTACGAACTCGCAGAGAAAACGCAGGCTGAAACCAGTCGTCGGTGAGGGAGAACACCGGCAACAGAGAGCAGGAGCTCGGGAGAGGAGAAATCGCCGAGAGAAGGGGTGTCGGCTACAGTGAGGTTTAAATGAGATTTAAGGTTTCCTTTTTCTATTTATACTTAATCCATCGATCTTAATTACAAATCTGCCACCCAACCTAGCTTTGCTCAACTTGTAATAAATTTGTCTTAACATTAAATTTAAATCATAGAGGTTAAATAAAAGGGTGATAATTAAAATGGTCAGAAAATCACCTGGCCGAAATGTCGGGTGTTACATCCACCCCTCCTTAAACAAAATTTTCGTCCTCGAAAATTGGTCAAGCAAAAAGCTCTGGATACTTGTCCAACATGTCTTGCTGTCGTTCCCAAGTGGCTTCCTCAACACCATGATTTGTCCATAAGACTTTCACCAATGGGATTTCTTTATTCCTTAGAGTTTTCACTGCAGAGTCCAAAATTTGCACTGGTTTTTCTTCATACTCTAAAGTCGGCTCAATCTCGATTTCTGATGGCACAATAACATGTGTTGGATCACGTATGCATTTCCTTAGCATAGACACATGAAAAACATTATGGACTTTCTCCAATAACGGGGGCAATTGCAATCTGTAAGCTGTGTTACCAATCTTAGCTAGAACAATGAATGGTCCAATGAACCGTGGGTTAAGCTTCCCTTTCTTGCCAAATCTTAGCACTCCTTTAAATGGTGAAACCTTCAGGAATACTTCTTCACCAACAGAAAATTCAAGGTCTCTCCTCCTTTGGTCTGCGTAACTCTTCTGTCGGCTTTGTGCAGTCATCATCCTGTTTCTAATAATGGAAATCTTATCTGACATCCGCTGCAACATTTCAGGACCTAGGAGTTTTGCTTCACCAACTTCATCCCAATACAGAGGTGATCTACATTTCCTGCCATAAAGTGCTTCATAAGGTGCCATACCAATAGTGGACTGATAACTATTATTGTAGGAGAATTCCACCAAAGGTAAGTATCGACTCCATGATACTTGAAACTCAAGCGCACAAGCCCTCAACATATCCTCAAGTATCTGAATTGTCCGCTCAGATTGTCCATCGGTCTGGGGGTGGAAAGCAGTACTGAAAGTTAACTTTGTTCCTAACGTGCCTTGCAAACTTTTCCAAAATCGTGAGGTGAACCTGGGATCACGATCAGAGACAATAGATAAAGGGATCCCATGTAATCTGATAATCTCTTGAACATACAGTTCAGCAAGTTGGTCCATTGAGAAGGTCATTCTTACCGGTATAAAGTGGGCTGACTTTGTCATCCTGTCAATCACGACCCAAATACTATCGAGGCCTTTGGTTGTCTTTGGTAATCCTACAACAAAATCCATGGCAATATTTTCCCACTTCCATTCGGGAATAGGTAATGGCTGGAGGGTACCTCCTGGACGTTGATGTTCTGCCTTAACCTGTTGGCATACCAAACATGACTCTACAAACTTGGCCACGTCCCTCTTCATGTTTGGCCACCAATAATGTAACCTTAAATCCCGATACATCTTGGTGCTACATGGATGCACAGAGAAGGAAGACGAATGAGCTTCGGTCAAGATTAACTCACGCAACTCCTTGTCATTTGGAATGTACCATCGGTTCCTAAATTTCAAAATACTATCATTGGAGAGACGGAAATCAGGGAAGGCATCTTTTAACTTACTCATCATACTATTATTCTCCCCCGAATCCACCTGCTGAGCCTTCTTGATCTTATCCAAAATAGTTGGTTGGATGGTTAGAGTAGCAAGTAGATTCGACAGCTCAGGAACTATCTCCAATCCAAATTTTTGAACCTCCATCCTTAGAGGTATGGACATGGCTGACACCACGGGTCGCATTGTCGTTGACATTCTGCTTAAAGCATCGACCACAGCATTAGCCTTACCCGGGTGATACTTAATCTCGAAGTCATAATCCTTAACGAATTCTAACCAACGTCTTTGTCTCATGTTTAATTCCTTCTGGGTGAAAAGATACTTTAAACTCTTGTGGTCAGAAAATACATCGCACTGCTGTCCATACAAATAGTGTCTCCAAATTTTTAAAGCAAAAACAACTGCAGCTAACTCCAAATCGTGAGTGGGGTAATTCTATTCATAACTCTTTAGCTGCCTAGAGGCATATGCTACAACCTTACCTTCCTGCATCAAGACACACCCTAAACCAATCTTCGATGCATCACAGTAAACACTAAATTTTCCTTCTTCAGTTGGGAGAGTCAAAAGTGGGGCTGTTGTTAACTTCTGTTTCAATGACTGGAAGCTGTCTTCACAAGCTTCAGTCCAAGAGTACTTGAGGTCCTTCTTGGTTAAATTGGTTAGGGGTTTAGCTATCATAGAGAATCCCTTAATGAACTTTCGATAATAACCGGCCAGACCAAGGAAACTCCGAACTTCACTGACATTCCTTGGCTGAGGCCAGTTCTTAACAGCGTGAATCTTAGTTGGATCTACCGATATGCCCTCAGCAGAAATGACATGACCTAAAAAGTTGACCTTATTCAACCAAAATTCACATTTGGACAATTTGGCATAAAGTTGCTGCTGTTTTAAGGTTGATAAAACTATCCTCAAATGTTCTACATGGTCGGCTTCAGTCTGTGAGTATATTAAAATATCATCTATAAACACGATCACAAACTTATCCAAGTACTCACGAAACACTCGGTTCATCAAGTCCATGAAAGCCGCAGGTGCGTTAGTCAGTCCAAATGACATTACAAGAAATTCATAATGTCCGTAGCGGGTTCTGAAGGCTGTCGTTGGTATATCTTCCTCTTTAACCCTCAGTTGATAATAACCCGAACGTAAGTCAATCTTTGAGAATACCTTAGCTCCTTGCAACTGGTCAAATAAATCATCAATTCGGGGTAAAGGATATTTATTTTTGACTGTCAACTTGTTTAGTTCTCTGTAGTCTATACACATCCTAAGAGAGCCATCTTTCTTTTTAACGAAAAGAACGGGTGCACCCCAGGGAGAACTACTAGAACGTATAAATCCCTTGTCAACTAATTCCTGTAGTTGGACTTTTAATTCCTTTAACTCAACAGGTGCCATCCGGTAAGGGTTCTTAGATACAGGTAGTGCCTCGGGGTATGTATCAATTACAAATTCTATTTCTCTATCAGGTGGTAATCCGGGCAAATCGTCCAGGAATGCTTCAGGAAACTCTTGAACTATAGGGATATCTTGTAATTCCACCTTATTCTTCACTCGGACATCCATTATACTAGCTAAGTAGCACTCACAACCATTTCTCAGTAACCGGTGAATTTCTAGTGAGGATATGATTGGTATTTTACTTATCTTAGGAATAGCTCGGAAGGTAAAGTGATCTCCATTCGGGGGTCGGAATTCAACTAGTCCAGACCTACAACTTATCGTGGCATAATGTCGGGATAACCAATCCATTCCTAGTATAACCTCATACCCCTTCACATCGATCACAACCAGTTCTGCATATAACTTTCTATCTCCAAAAGATACAACATCACCTTTCACTACCTGTTCTGAATGTAAGGATTTCCCTGATGGTAACATAACACTATACGGTCTATCGGCTGGTAAAAATCCTAACTTATGTTTGCATACAAACAGGGTTGCTATGAATGAGTGTGTGGCTCCCGTGTCAATAAGTGTATATGCAGTAATACCACAGATCATAATGGTACCTGTTATAACTGTATGCTGCGTAGCATCTTCATCCTCCATCATAGCAAAAACTCTGGGGGCTATCCTCACTCTGTTTGGGTCTGGTGGCATGGGGCAGTCTCTGACTAAGTGCCCAACCTTGTCACATCTATAGCAACGGCCAGAATGAAGCTTGCATTCACCGTGATGATTCTTCTGGTAGTTGGGGCATAGAGGAGCCAGGGGTCGTTTTCCTTTTCCTTGATCATCATTTGGATTGAAGGGTCTCTTTATACCCTGCTGTTGCTGTTGCTGGGGTCCTCGGTTCTGTTGTGGCTGCCATCCTCTGTTCTGACGTGGTGGTGGCTGAGCTTCCTTAATGAGCTTCTTTGGCTGTTCACGCTGTGCATATGCTGTCATCTCAGCCTCCTCCAGTTCCAAGGCCTTAGCCGTCACTTCGCCATAAGGTACATTGTGTACTCCAGCAGTCTTTACCTTCATATATAAACTCGGCTTTAGTCCTTGAACAAATTGGTAGATCTTGTCCTCATCATCCTCAACCAAACGGGGAGCAAACCTTGATAACATCTCAAACTTGCAAATATAATCCGTCACAGAGCCAATCTGTCGTAAATTCATAAACTCCTTCTTCTTGTTGGCCCGAACAGTCCTATTGAAATACTTGTCAAGGAAGGCAGTCTTAAACATACCCCAGGTCATAGTTTCTGCATTAACAGTGCTCTGGAGAGAATCCCACCAATGTCTTGCACTCAGCTCCAAATGAAAGACAGCATAGGTGACTTTATCCCCTTCATCAACTTTTGCATACTTGAACATGTCTTCTACTTTCCGGATCCATTCTTCAGCATAAACAGGATCAGAAACTTGACCATTAAATGTCGGGGGTCTAAGCCTGTGGAAGCGCTCACCCCCATGATCATGAGCTGTATTAGAGCTGGAGTTCCCAAGCTCTTCCCTGGTGACCACTAGTTGCTCTATTTGTCGTGATTGACGATTAACTAATTCTATCAGCTGAGCAATGTTGCTACTATCCATGTTATCTTCCCTCTGTTGACCTCTCACCATCTTGAGATTCCTAGACAATAATTATAAACACATCTTAACTTAATGACATTACTAGAATCGTAAACACTTACAGTTGTTGGAGAGTACTCAGGTGGCAATCTGTGCTGGGAGGCAGTCTACAGAACCGATTTTAGAACCCGGTTTAGCTTTGATACCATAATTGTAACGACCCCAGTAGGATCATCACCAAATCATGACTCTATTTATCATTTTTTTTTTTTTTACCTTTTCCTCATCTGTACATCTTTACCTTTTATTCAATGTCATACAATTTTCGGTTACATGGTTTAACTCAAGACACCTTATTCGAATTACTGGACAATAATCGGTAATGAAATACTTATCACTCCTACCGCCGAGCAGTACAAAACACATCAGCCGGTGAATAGCTACATCAATTCTAAAGCTGCTCCTACCGATGAGAAGAAAACACACATCTACCGATGGACATGTGCAACCCACGTGATTCATTAAAGGACTTCTACCGATAGAATTAAACGACATCTTCCGATTGACATGTATACTACCTCTGCCGATTCACTAAACGACAAAACAGCTATCACATCTTCTGATAACCATATACACTCGCATCTGCCGATGACAAATGCACTTCATCTACCGATGGACATGTGCAACCCACGTGATTCATTAAAGGACTTCTACCGATAGAATTAAACGACATCTTCCGATTGACATGTATACTACCTCTGCCGATTCACTAAACGACAAAACAGCTATCACATCTTCCGATAACCATATACACTCGCATCTGCCGATGACAAATGCACTTCATCTACCGATGGACATGTGCAACCCACGTGATTCATTAAAGGACTTCTACCGATAGAATAAAACGACATCTTCCGATTGACATGTATACTACCTCTGCCGATGGAAATACACTACATCTTCCGGTAAGGCGAAGATATATTTTCATCTTCCGGTAACTAACTTACTTAGACTTCTAACTTCACTGCCTCAATACTCTATTAAAACAAACCACTCATAATCATGGAAAACAGAGACTTATCCAGAAATTCATACAGCGGAAGACTCAATTAAAACATAATATTTAATAACTTTAGAAATATCTTTAGACTCTGAAATTAAGACAGGCTGTTTCTAAAATCCCAATTGATATAATAATCTCAACCTATTTAGACTTCAGTAATCATGAACATCATTAATGTCATAAAACGTTAAGCAGGGTTACTCATTTGCCATCCAGCCACAGAACTGCCCCCCTGAACACCTTCCAGCAACCAAGCTTAAACATCTTCATCTACTTTGAAATCATCACCTGATATTTTGTCACCTACATCATGAGGTTAAAACTATAAGCCTAATGCTTAGTAAGGAATGCAATACTATCACGAATGCATGAATGCATAAATTCAGAGAAAACATGGTCATGAGTCTTTTCTTATTCATAATCATTGTTTCATGTTCATTATTCATATCATAGTTCATATCACTGAACCATATTTATCATTCATATCGTTGTTCATGTTGCGTGGGATGAGAGAGGATTTGTGCCGGTAAAGGGGGTTCGACAGTGAGTTTGATCATGGTCCCTACTGCGGGTCGTATTCTTATGTCCTACTGCGGACTGTGACATACGCCGAACCACCCCCAACCCCCACTCAACCACGTTGTAGGAATTTTTATCATCTTATCTTATTCATGAGAGGAAAACATGCATTTAAAACATTTCATATGCTTGAGAAGAAAACATGATGCATGACATGGACATTCTTAATCCATCGGGCTATGACAGAGAATATACCAGAACAGACCATTTCATAACCATCATCAAATCATCAGATAACATAGTTCTAGATATCCATAATCATTCAGACACTAAACATTCAATAACAACCTAATACTCTCGAGATGTAGGGCCCTATTAGCCGGAAATCTTAGTACATTCACTTACCTGGATTCCTTAGCAACTTGAATCACTTTCTCTTCAACTTCTTCACCTAACACATTTCACATTACAGTAGTTAAATAAGGTCCTAAAGTTCTAATCATAGGTCATCCTAGAATCTAATAGCTAGAGTCATCCCCGAATCCTTAGTCTAAAGCTCTGTGCAGAATCTGAAATCCGAAATAGAACAAGGAGGTTCTACTATTGATTAAATCTGAGTTAAGTTACTTAAAATGACCAGAATCTATTCGGGTTGACATTACTACCCTCGGATTCTAAAATGTTCTAAAACGACACGGCCATTGATAAATCCCAAGTTCAAATGCTGAGCTGAAAACAGAGCTGATAAACTAACAGGTAGCTACATTGTCTATTGCATACCTCGGGTACGAACTCGCAGAGAAAACGCAGGCTGAAACCAGTCGTCGGTGAGGGAGAACACCGGCAACAGAGAGCAGGAGCTCGGGAGAGGAGAAATCGCCGAGAGAAGGGGTGTCGGCTACAGTGAGGTTTAAATGAGATTTAAGGTTTCCTTTTTCTATTTATACTTAATCCATCGATCTTAATTACAAATCTGCCACCCAACCTAGCTTTGCTCAACTTGTAATAAATTTGTCTTAACATTAAATTTAAATCATAGAGGTTAAATAAAAGGGTGATAATTAAAATGGTCAGAAAATCACCTGGCCGAAATGTCGGGTGTTACATAGAATCTGCAGTTAAGACTATGAGGAATAAGGAAATTCAAATAGTGAAAGTCTTATGGATGAATCATGGTATTGAAGAAGCTACATGGGAACGGCAACAAGACATGCTGGACAAATATCCTGAGCTCTTTGTTTGAGCAATTTTCTAGGACAAAAATTTTGTTTAAGGAGGGGTGGATGTAACACCCGACGAGTTTGACCAGGTGACTTTCTTAACTGTTTTAACGGCCATGTATATTTTGATCTTTTCGGTTTGGAATTTTATGCCAAGGCTTAATTAATGTGCATGTGTCATAAATTAGGTTGGGTGGCAGGAGTTGTAATTAAGAATGTTTGGGTTAAGTATAAATAGGAAATGGAAACTTTTAAACCTCACTGTAGCCAACATTCCGTTTTGCATTCTCTCATTTCCCCGAGCTGTCTCCCTCTCCGCCAGCGACTCTCTCTTTGACGATCGATTCCTCCAACCTCCACTCCGATAACCAACGTTCGAGGTAAGATTTAGTCAATGTAGTTCCAGTGTAGTAATTTGGAACTCTGTTTTCAACTGTAACCCAATGTTTCAAGATTCTTCAATGGCCGAATAATAGGAACATTTATAATCGATGTTTGGTACTACCATTTCCGAATCGATTCTGGACATTTAATATAACCGACCTTGATTAATCGATAGTTGAACCTAGCTGTTTTGGTTTTGGATTTCAGACTGCACACAGAGAACTAGATTAAGGGATTCGGGAATGACTTTAGTTATTAGATTCTAGGATGACTTGTGATTAGGACTATTAGGATTTTCATTTTAACTACTGCAATGTAAATGTTTTAGGTGAAGAAGTTTGAAGAAAATTAGTTCAAGTTGCTAAGGAAACCAGGTAAGTGAATGTGTAGGATTCCCGGCCATTAGGGCCCTACATCACAAGGATGCTAGATAGAAACTGATACGATGATTAGAAGTTATTTAAACTACTGTCTGTTACTTTTGTTTATGTTTGACTTTATGGTATGATTTCACGTCGGATGAATGCACTATTCTGTAGCTTGATGAGTTAAGAGTTCTCATGTTCATGCATCATGAATGTTTTATGCATATGAAAATGTTTTAAGAGTATGTTATCCTCATGAACAAGATAAGAATATAAAACTTATGCAACGTGAATTAAGCGAGGGTTGGGGGCGGTTTGGCGTATGTCACTGTCCAAAAGGAAGGACCATGATTACGACCCGCAAGGGACTATGTACACTCTCACTGTCAACCCCCTTTACAGGCACAAATTCTCTCTTAATCCACACAACATGAACGAGGAATATGATTGATGAACATGAATGATGAATATGATTGATGAACATGAATGATGATTATGAATGACGAACATGAATGATGATTATGAACAATGAATACGAACGATGAACAAGAATGAAGACCTTGAGTATGAATATGAACAAGAAAAGATTCATGAGCATTTATTTCTTAAAATGAGCATTCATGCATACTTGTTAGTATTGCATTCCTTACTAAGCATTAGGCTTACAGTTTAAACCTTAGGATGTAGGTGAAGATTTAGCAGGTGAGGATTCCAAATTCAGTGATGATGTCTAAGACTGGTTGCAGGATGGTGCTCAGGGTGGAAGTCTGTGGCTGGCAGGCGAATATGACCCGTAGTTATGCTCATAATGTGTCAGTAAGATTTATGATGAACTAAAGTTTAAGTAGAATGAGATTTTCTTTAGAATATTGGATTCTGTGATGGTCTAGTCTGGTTACCAAAATTTGGGGATGATTATAAGGATATAGAATGATCTATTTTAATTAAGTATTCCGCTACATGTATCCTAGATGAGTCCATGTTTCATGTCTGTTTATGTTTATGTCTACGTCTACGAGTATGAGATCTGTGAAGGTCAGATTATCTTTCTGTTGATATGAGTTGTTTGAAGTTTTCTGTATTTTACTGCTGTGTGATAAAAGTTGGTTGAATACATCATCCGGCTGACGTCACCGGTGTGAGCTGAATGATAGAAGCTGGATGGGAGAATCATCTGGCTAACGTCACCAGTGGATGGTGAACGTTTGTTGTTCACCGGATGATGTCTCTTATCGGTTGAAGTAAGTGAGTCACGTGTATTGCACATGCTTATCAGATGATGTCTCTGTTGAATGAGGACATCATCCGGCTGATGTCATTGGTGGATGGGGATGATTGTTGCCCACCGGATGATGCCTCTTACTGGCGATGCTAAGTAGTCACGTGAGATGCACATGTCTATCGGATGATATAAACGTAGTCTTGTCGTCTAGTGCCCGGGTGATGCGGGAACTGAAGTGTGATTTATCACCGGTCGATGTGAGCTTATTTCTCTACCGGTTGACGTAGTTTAAGAGTTAAAGTACCCGTTCACTAGCTAAGGCACCTTGCACTGCTCGCCGGCAGATGCGTAATGTATTTCTTTACTGAGCAATGTTTAATGATTCACGAGTGATGTCTTGAGCCAAGTTATGTTATAAAAAATATATATAAAGGGGTATAATTCCAGTAAAAAAAAAAGTAAGGATATATGGACAAGTCTAAAAGAGTCATGGTTTGGTCTCGGCCCTACTAGGGTTGTTACAAAGGTGATCTACATTTCCGCCCATACAAGGCCTCATATGGTGTCATTCCTATTGTTGCCTGAAAACTATTATTATATGAGAATTCTACTAAGGATAGGTACTTGCTCCAGGAACCTTGAAAATCCAATATCCATGCACGAAGCATATCCTCTAATATTTGGATGGTTCTTTCGGACTGTCCATCTGTTTGAGAGTGAAAGGCTGTGCTAAAGTTGAGCTGTGTACCCATAGCCTGATGCAAACTATTCCAAAACTTAGATGTAAATCTAGAATCGCGGTCTAAAACTATGGTATTTGGAACTCCATGTAACCTAACGATTTCTTGCACATACAATTCAGCAAGTTGATCCATCAAGTAAGTCACCTTTATTGGTAGGAAATGAGCTGATTTGGTTAGACGGTCAACTACCACCCAAATTGCATCGTGTCCTTTTGTTGTTCTAGGCAACCCCACAACAAAGTCCATCGTTATTTATTTCCATTTCCATTCAGGAACTGGTAAAGGTTGTAATGTTCCTGAGGGTCTCTGATGCTCGACTTTAATCTGTTGACAACACAAACACAATCCTACATATTCTGCCACACTTCGTTTTATACCTGGCCACCAATAATGCTGTTTAAGATCCTTGTACATCTTTGTACTTCTAGGGTGAACAGAGAACCTGGAAGAGTGTGCTTCAGAAAGAATCTCATCACAAAGTTCTTTAACGGCAGGGACAAACCATCTATTTCTAAACTTAAGGATTCCATCAGCAGAATAGTTACAATCTGTTTTGTCCGTAGAATCCATGCTTAACTTGTACTTGTTACACTCGTCATCATTCGTCTGAGCTTCCTTTATTTTCTCCAAAATAGTAGGCTTTAAGGTTATGGCTGAGAGCATAGCTGATACACTAGATACTGTTTCTAGATTAAACCTTTGGAATTCCGACTCTAAGGCTAATGGTACATCAAGAATCAAGGCTGAGGCTAAAGTTGTCACTCTACTCAAGGCATCTGCCACAACATTTGCTTTGCCGGGATGGTATTTAATCTCAAAATCATAATCCTTTACAAATTCCAACCATCGATGTTGCCTCATGTTTAATTCCTTTTGTGTGAAGATATATTTCAGGCTTTTATGGTTCGAGAATATATCACAAGTTTGTCTATACAGGTAGTGCCTCCAAATCTTAAGTGCGAATACAACTGCAGCTAATTCCAAGTTATGTGTAAGGTAATTCTTCTCATGTGTTTTCAACTGCCTAGAGGCATAAGCTATTACCTTTCCCTCTTGCATCAAGACACAGCTAAGTCCAATCTTGGATGCATCACAGTAAATGCTAAATTTACCATCATCAACAGGAAGGGTCAAAATTGGAGCATTGGTCAGTTTCTGTTTCAAGGTCTGAAAACTATGCTCACATTTGTCAGTCCATATATACTTCACATTATTCCTTGTTAACTTAGTAAGGGGTGTAGCAATCTTCGAAAATCCCTCAACGAACTTTCTATAATATCTTGCTAGTCCAAGAAAACTCCTGATATCTATAGCATTCCTCGGTTGGGGCCATTCCTTATGTAATATCCAGCCTGTACGGAATTTTATATTATAATATATATTGACATTTTTATAAATATGTCAAATCAAACTCGTTTTACGAAAAAGAAGCGCCATTATGATCCTAATTATTAATTGGAATTTTAAGGAATTTACGAGAATTTTCGGAGTAATAACGCTATATTCCGAGTAATTAAGTTTCTCGTAATACAAAAGACATTTTAGTAAAAATAGTAAACGAGATACGATTTGCGAACGGACAGTTTTAATAAATCTCAAATAATAAGTTGGACCTAATGGAGAAATAAGGAAATTTGGAGAGCCCGAATTGTTGAACAATTAACAAAACAAAGGACGAAACAAATAGAATTAAATGCTAAGGGCAAAATTGTAATTTGCAAAGTCAATTTTATATAAAATAAAAAACTATATCTTTCTTCTTCAGCACTCCACCCTCACGATCCTTCTTCCTCCCCTTCGACAGCCCCTCTCCCTCGCACGTTATTCTCACCTTCGTCGACGATTCATCCTCCGTTCTTCGAAGTTTCTTCGCGTTTTCTCCTCTATTCGCTATTCTAAGTAAGTCTCTAACATTTTTCGACTTTAGTTCTTAAGTTTTACGGAGTTTAAACAATTAGGGTTTCGTTTAGGTTTCGTTAAAAATCGAGATTTAGGGTTCGAAATCGATAGATTGTTGTAGATTAGAAATGTATAGAGCGTATTGAACGTTATTGGACGAAGTTAGAATGAATTGGGAGAAATGTTAGAAATTGTGAATTATCGGGTTTTTTAGGAAAACTCGTTAATGGTGATTTTAAACTATTGAGCGTTAATTGTTGTTTAAATACTTCGATTAGTTAGGTTAAGATTTTAGGAAAATTCTTTAGTTAAGATTTTTGTTGAATTTGGGCGTTTAAAAGTTTGAATTCGTTATAACGATAAACGTTCTAAATTGCTTAGGTAAACAACGTTCGTGGACTGAGCTTGAGCTGCTTTGGACACGAGGTAAGTTCTCGTGATCTTCTCTGGCCGATTGGCCTACACCGTACGTCATGGTTGTCTCGAGGAGTTTTGGAGACGTTTTTTGTTTAATTTGTTTTGGTTTGGGTAGTTAGGATTAGTTGTTTCGTAAGTTGTTTGTTTATCGTCTTGATGGTACATATGTGGTTGTTTATTTTGAGATATAAATTGTTCACGCATCACGTGTTTTAAAGAAAAGCATGAAAATGAATTTCCGCACGATGTTTCAAAGATAATGCAAAGAAAAACAGCCGTGAGGCATACAGTTTATAGGCCGCAAGGCATATAGTTTACAGGCCGCAAGGCATACAGTTTACAGGTCACGCGAGGTGGGGCTCAGGCACTGCTGTACGTGTTGTAAGCGTGCACCCCCCTCCTCTAGCTGGAAAGAGTAGTCCGCCCACTAGATGAGCTCTCTCCGGTTAGGGGGATAGGATCTCGGTGAGACCTACAGTGCATATAAAGTAAAGAAAATAACGCATGGTTTACGAGCTCACATGCACAGCATGCATTTACATTTACGAGTCTTACTGAGATTTTTATCTCATAGTGTGTCTGTATGGTGTAGGTGATTACGAGGAGATAGGTGAGGACGAGATCCCTCCACCTGAGGAGTGACGCAGTTGACAGAGGATGGCTTGCGGTGGTGTGTTGCGCAGTCGACGCTTACCTGACTCGTGGGGACGTATGTATGTATAGATTTTGGGATTTTTGGGATGATTTTGATTGATGGTTGTATAGATAGAACATTATATGATGTTTGGATCTGGATAGGTTTATGTATAGACGTTTTGAAATGTTTTGGAAACTGATTTTATAACTGTTTGGGCGATTTCAAAACAGGAGGATTTGTTTAGGTTTTAAACGTATCCATGCAAATTGTTTTCACGAAGTTTAATGGGTGAGTCGGTTGTGTAAATTAGAAATGAGTGTAACGACCCCAATTGGAGTCGCCACCTGATTCATAATTTAATCCTCTAAATCATCTTGGTCTTACTTTCTACACTTTGTTTATTATTCATGTTATTATTATTTTCTTTTTAAAAATATCTCTTGAACTGCATCTACCGATGGAAGGAAAACTCACATCAACCGATGGTCACGTGCCCACCACGCGACACTTCTCACCCCATCTAGTGAAAGGCATCTACCGGTGATCACGGACCTTGCATGTGTCCAAAAGACGTCGATCGGTCTCGAACATCTATCGCCAGATGTCCACAACTTTAAGCTACATCAACCGGTGATCATGTGCACCTCGCGTGACTAGTTAAAACGTTACTCGAGCACTAAACGACAAGGAATTACTCACATCATCCGGTAACTAGACGACAAAAACTATACTTACATCTTCCGATATCTTAAACACTCTACATCTACCGGTCACTGGACGACGAAATAACATTTACATCATCCGGTAACCTAAATACACTTCATCTGCCGGTCACTAGATGACAAAATAGCACTCTCATCATCCGATAGCTTAAACACACTACACCTACCGGTCACTGGATGACGAAATAACATTTACACCATCCGGTAACCTAAATACACTTCATCTGCCAGTCACTAGATGACAAAATAGCACTCTCATCATCCGATAGCTTAAACACACTACATCTACCGGTCACTGGACGACGAAATAACATTTACATCATCCAGTAACCTAAATACACTTCATCTGCCAGTGGATGCAACACTTAACATATTCCGATAGCTTGACATCTATCGGGGAACGCAAATATACACAAACTCCAAATTTCGATGACTCATCACTCTTGTAGATAAAAGACAAAAACTCATCCAGAATTCTTATGGCGGAAGACTTAGTTAGATAGCACGTTCTATGCCCTTATAGACATTCACAAACTCAGTAATTAAACCAGACAATCATAAAATCCAGTATTCAAAGGAAAATCTCATTTTACTTGAACGTCAGTTTATCATAAATCTTACTGACACTTTATGAGCTTAACTACGGGTCATACTCTCCTGCCAGCCACAGACTTCCACCCTGAGCACCATCCTGCAACCGACCTTAGACATCATCACAGAATTTGGAATCCTCACCTGCTAAATCTTCACCTACATCATAAAGTTTAAACTATAAGCCTAATGTTTAGTAAGGAATGCAATACTAACAAGTATGCATGAATGCTCATTTTGAGAAACAAATGCTCATGAATCTTTTCTTGTTCGTATTCATACACAAAATCTCCATTCTTATTCATCATTCGTATTCATCGTTCATAATCATCATTCATGCTCATCATTGATATTCATCATTGATATTCTTAAATCATATTCCTCGTTCATGTTGTGTGGATTAAGAGAGGATTTGTGCCGGTAAAGGGGTTGACAGTGAGAGTGTACATAGTCCCTTGCGGGTCGTAATCATGGTCCTTCCTTTTGGACAATGACATACGTCAAACCGCCCCCAACCCTCACTTAATTCACGTTGCATAAGTTTTACATCGTTATCTTGGTCATGAGGAAAACATGCTCTTAGAAACATTTTTATATGCATAAAAACATTCATGATGCATGAACATGAGAACTCTTAACTCATCAAGCTACAGAATAGTGCATTCATCCATCGTGAAATCATATCATTAGTCAAACATCAACATAAATAACAGGCAGTAGCTTAAACAACTTCTAATTATCGTATCAGTTTCTATCTAGCATCCTTGTGATGTAGGGCCCTATTGGCCGACAATCCTACACATTCACTTACCTGGTTTCCTTAGCAACTTGAGCTCCTTTTCTTCAGACTTCTTCACCTAAAACATTTACATTGCAGTAGTTAAAACAAAATCCTAATAGTCCTAATCACTAATCACCCTAAAGTCTAATAGCTTAAATCATTCCCGAATCCCTTAGTCTAATTTCTCTGTGCACAGTCGAAAATATGAAAGCCATAACAGCTAGATTCAACTTCAATTAATCAGGATTGGTTATTTTAAGTGTCCAGAATCGATTCGGAATGACATTACTAATCTCGTGTTTTAAAATGTCCTTATTATTACTCGGCCATTGAGGAATCCAAAACTTCAACACTTAGCTGAAAACAGTGCTTAACATCTAACAGATAGCTACATTTCCAAACTCGTACCTCGAGCACAAAGTAGCCGAGAGGTAAGCAAGGAAATCGATCGTCGAAGGAGGGATTTCTAGCTGACAGGGAGCGAGAGCTCGGGAGAGAAAGTTGCCGAGAGTAATGACGGCTACAGTGAGGTTTAATTGGGGTTTGAATCCTTTCCATTTTCTTTAAATACTGGTCTCAATCCTCCATTATTACAACTTTGCCACTCAACCTAGTTTAAATGCACATATAATTAATTAAGCTTGGCATAAAATTCTAAATCGTGAAGATTGAATAATCATGACCGTTAATTCAGTTAGGAAGTCACCTGGTTGAAGTTGTCGGGTGTTACAATGAGGAAGTAGAGGGATAATTGAGGATGAAAAGGGAGATGTGTTGAAATTGTTATGTGCAGGGGATAAATATTGAGAGGAAGTTTTGCTCTCTGGAATCGGATTCCAGAGAGTTGATTGTAGAAGAAATGCAAAGGCCAGCTCTCTGGAAGAAATTCCAAAGAGCTTGGCGAGCAATCGCTGGAAGAAGGCGATCGCTCGCTGGCCAGTGTAAATCGCCAAGGGCGATCGGGCGCCGCGCGAGGTGCGCGAGGGGCGAACGATCGCCCCTCGCCATTTTGTGCTTGGCGATCGTTCGCCGCTTCCTTTTTGCTCGCCTCTTTCCGATTTCGCCCATGACCGATTGATAAATGTTTATTATTATTTTATTTAATTGTTTTAAATTGTTTTAACTTTTATTTAATTGATTTACGATATGTTTTAAACGATTTATCAAACAAACTTTGTCTTCGATTTAAATTAAACTTAAGGTTAGGTTTAAAGTTATAATGATATGTAAAAAAATAAATATGTACAGGGAATTGGGTATAGTATTAGGGTCGTGACAATTTATGGTATCAGAGCCCCCGGGTTTTAAAATCGGTTCTGTAGACTGCTCGACTGCACAGCCACTACGCGAACATTCTTCATCAACTGTAAGTACGTTTATAGCTTTATTTATTTTCTAGTTTCTTAGCGTGTTTGTTTTAACTTGTATATAGGAGTTTATATAGCTATAGTGTGTCGAGGAAATGACCGAGACGACCGAGACGATACGATAGACACTCTCAAGGATTTTTGTAACACCCGATTTTACGGGATTTTTATAATTCCATAATATAAGGGCATTTTTATACATATGTCAAATTAAGCCCGTTTGAGTGTTATTAGAATCCTAATGATTTATATGGATTTTTGGAGAAATACGGGATTTAACGGAGTTTCAAAATGGTAAATGACGATTTATTAAAACAGTTTTAAAAGCAATTATTAGTATTATTATTATTATTATTATTATTATAAAAAAACAAAATAAATAAAACAAAAACAACAGAATGGCTCGAAGGCCATTCTGCTGTTCGAACCCGACGGCCGAGAGCAGGGGAGAGGGCGAGGCGCGGGGCAGCGTAGGCGAGGTTCACCGTCGAGTTCCGACGTTTTCCGGCTAGATAACGTCGACGGTTCTAGGGTTGCGATTTTCGGCCGTCTTTGCGCACGAACCGACCCGGTAAGTGTAGTTTCGCCCTGTTTTTGGTTTGATTTTGGGCCGAGAGGGATGAGTTCGATTGAGCTCTGATTTCTAGCGGCTTTTGGGTGTTCTTGGCGTCAAATGGCCGAGCTTAACGCCGGTGATTGTTGCCAGGCAATGGTAAGCTCAATTTGAGCGAAAATCAGTGAATCCTGAATCGGGGGATTTCGGGTTTTGCTTGATGCCTCGGGATTTTTGGATAGATATTACTAATTGAGTGTATATGTGGTCGATTGATGATGTATTGGGTGGAATTTGATGGAAAATCAAATTGGGGGAAATTATGGGTTAGGGGCAGAATCGGGTTTTGCCTGATTTGACCTAGCTACGGTCGTTTCTTTTGAAATTCCTTTTTGCAGGTTAAAACAGGTTATTAGAGGAGTACGTGGCCGCTAGAATCGTTCAATTTCGATATCCGACGCGAAAGTTACGCGCGTTTGAAGTTTCGGGTCGATTTTACTAAACCCGAATTAGTGGCCCGTTTAGTTAGGTTTTAGTTGTATTAAGCTTGAAATAGTAGTTTGAGAGTAAATTGGCGAATGTAAGCTTAATTTAATGAAACTTGGATGTTTGTCATAGGTCGAGCCATAGGTGATGTGTGGTGCCAAACCCAGCGAGCTACAGAAGACAGGTAAGTTCTCGTGATCTTCTCTGGCCGATAGGCCTACACCGTACGTCGAAGTCGTCTCGAAGATTTTCGGAGATGTGTATGTTTTCATTGTTTTTCGTTGGGTAGTTAGGTTAGTTGTTTATAGGTTATGTTTGTTTATCGTCTTGATGGTACACATGCTGGTTGTTTACTTTATGCATTTTACTACTCATGCATCACGTCTGTTAAAGCATCTGTTAAAGCAACTGTTTAAGAGAACGAACGAAATAAATCTACGTAATCTGTTATCTGGTCACGGCAAGGTGGTTTAGCCTCGGTGACATTCTGTCTGCGACCTAATTAAAAAGTAAAATGAATCAACGAATCTACGTAATCTGGTCATGGCGCGGTGGTTTAGACATCGGTGACAATCTGTCTGCGACGAAATGAATCTGAATCTGTAATCTGCATGTTTTCTGAATGGCATACGCACGCATGCATCTGCATTTACGAGAGCTTGCTGAGATTTTTATCTCATAGTTTGTCTGTATGGTGTAGGTAGCCTAGACTTCGAGACAGTTGAGGATGACGTTCCTCCTCCTAATGTCTGATGCGGTTGATGGACAATGCTCACGAGAGTGTGTTGGCACAGTCGAGGCGTGTTTTGACCCGTGGGGATATGTGTAAGTCTTTTGGGAGATTTAATGGATAATACGAATGTATAGATGAACATATTAGGCTGTTTGGACTCTGTTTAGTTGATTGATTGATGTTTAGATGGTTTGGTTCGGGTTAGTGGATAAAATAGGTTTTTATGTTTTGATAGACTTGTTTTATAAAACGTTTTGTTAAGGTTTTTATCTAAAGTTTAATGGAACTGCTTGGTATTTTCTTTTGAAACAGGAGGGATATGTTTGGTTTTTAAACATAACCACGCAGTTTGTTTTCACGAAAGTATGTTTTAAACACGTTTTAAAATATGTTTATATCTCAAGTCGTTTTGAGTGAGATTATGGAGATGTAGGAGTATTTGCGGTTTAAAGTTAAGTTGTATTGTGAAGTGTATGTTTGTGATGTGGATAGAATTTGTTGTATAGATAGAATTGTGTTAGTGAAATGGTGAGGTTGTATTTTGTAGGTGGTCATGTACGTGTTGGTTTAGGATTAATTGTTTTGTAATTATTTTAAACGTTTTATTAAATTGTTTTCCACTTAAACGCTAAGTATAAAAGAAAAAGAAGAATTTCGTATGGGAAAATTAGGAATAGTATGAGGGACGTTACAATTATGGTATCAGAGCCCCCGGGTTTTAAAATCGGTTCTGTAGACTGCTCGACTGCACAGCCACTACGCGGACATTCTTCATAAACTGTAAGTATGTTTATAGCTTTATTTGGTTTCTATTTTCTTAGAGTTGTGTGTTTTAACCTATATAGGAGTATATAATTATGGTGCGTCGAGGAAACGACCGAAAAGACCGAGACGACCGCGACGATACAATAGACACCCTCAAGGACTTCATTGCCCAGCAGTCCCAACATATGGAGCGACAGGCTCAACAGATGGAGAGACAGTCTCAACAGTTGGGCACCCTTATTGACCGAGAGGGCGTTAGAGCTCGGGAGGAAGCCATTCCGGGTAATCGTGGCATGGAGAGATTTCAGAAGCTCCAGCCTCCCATATTTAACAGACAGTCTACGGATCCCTCTTCAACCGAAGAGTGGATTCGTACCATGGAGGACATGCTGGCCTATGCGAGCATTGAGGACGAAGAGAAGGTGGCATTGGTGACTTACCACCTAGCGTTAGATGCTCGGTTTTGGTGGGATTCCATCAAGACAACCACCGATGTGGCGATTATGGGTTGGGAGAGATTCAAGATGTTATTTTACGATAAGTATTTCAGCCATACCGTGCGGGAGGCGAAGATGGTTGAGTTTATGCAGTTACAGCAGGTTGGCTCTATTGCCGAGTATGTGAGGAAGTTTGAAGCACTCTCCCGATTTGCGCCACGTCAGGTCAGCGTCAATGAGGACAAGGTACGCAGATTTTTACAGGGACTCGGACAGGAATTCCGGATGCGTCTTACTATATCTGGGGTACGAAATGTATCCTATGACGAGATTGTGGCCAGGGCGCTTGAGATTGAGGCCGTTGATAGAGATTCTGTCAAACCGAGGGAGCCATCTAGGGGCTTCTTTCGAGAGATTCACCGTCAGATCAGGAGTGAGGGCTGGCAACCGAGAGCACAGCCACAGCAACAACAACAGAGGGGCGTTAAGAGGCCTTTAGAGGGAGGTAACGATCGAGAGAAAGGTAAGCAGGTACGAGGGGCTTCTCAAATGCCTTGGTGCCCTAAGTGCAAGAAAGAACACAGTGGTGAGTGCCGGGTTGGCACGAACAAATGTTTTAGGTGTGGTGGAGCCGACCACTTTGTTAAAGACTGCCCAAAGCCCGGCCGAGATCAGTCAGGCAGTGATCAGAGGAGGATTATGCCGAGGATCTTTGCATTCATCGAACCTGGTGACATCGATGATGGGGCCCAGCCTTCTCTTGTTACAGGTACTGTCTTAATTGCCTTTATGACAATATGTTTATGTTAAATAGATAACAAAAATAGTGATGATAATGATAGGCTCGAAAATAGAAAAGTAAGAAAATAAAAGGTGGGTAAGAAGGGTTACTAGACGAACCTCGATGAGAAGATAGTAGACTACAGATAGGACAATATAGATCATATAGATATAGAATTATGCATTAGTAGGATTCGCTTGACTTAACCACATGTGGTTGTGCAACTAGAAATCTAGTTACCACTAGAGGAGTACGCCCTAAGGGATATGGCTTTCAAATAGGTAGAATGGAGTTTATTTGGCGATCCCTTGGAGTATTAGAATAAAATTAATCAAGAAAGATGAAAGTTTAGTTTAAGCGATTGCATCGGGGTATACATATCAACCTATATCGATGGTAATATTAATAATAATAATAAGGGTAATTACTCGGAGTTGGAAGATTAACGAATTCGAGACAATAAAGGGTTAGAGTTATATGCAAAGTAATAGACTAACAAATAAAGGACAATTGTTAGCTCGTGAAAAGACCTTGATCGACACACTATAAGGGGGAGACTGGAGAAGTTAAGAATAATCGACGAGTTGGGGACACGTCGGACAATTAGTGTCGCTTGATTAGATTATGAAACAAAAGATATGTCACAAACATGAGGCTACCTCCAGGATGAAGGTAGAAGCATTAGTGTTTGAGGAACTAGGAACGTTATCATTAAAGAAGAGATGTTTCAAATTATTGGAGAATAAAAATGGTAGGATTTGAGAACTTAAGGAGAATTGGAATCATGGGCGTAAACTTATCTACAACAAGTTTGCTAACAAGAAGATGGTTGGAAGAATCGTTGCATGCGAGTCAAGTAGACAAGTAGAATATTCGAACCCAACTAGGGGGAACGAGAGAGAATAGACCATTGTGTAACTTTGAAGAACTCTGCGTGCGATATTAAAGGTAAGTGCGGGGGATTGTTAAATTAAAAGAAGAGTTAAGATTAGAAGCCTAGCTCAGCGGCTAATGTTGTGCGATTTGTGAAATTCGCAATATGTTGAATAAAGAGAATGTGGGTTTGCTCGGGAAGCCATTTAAGTGAACTTAGAAGTGAGACTAAGTTAGAAATTTTCAGGAGTTCAACTCGTATTTAACGAGCCAAGACCACTAGGTACATAAATGACTTAAGGTAAGAATGATAGTTTAGAGCAGACCGATGGTAGAACTTATGGACTTGACGCTACTCGGAGCTAATAGAGATTTAAGGCTAGAATAGATAGTTGGAGCGAATCTATGGCAAGACCTGGGGATTTAATTGTATTTGGACTAAACAAGGAATTGAGTTAAACAAATTGGCGTAACGTATATAGTGAAGGAAAGTTGATTAAGGACATAGCGATAGAACTCCTTAAGGTAGTTCAGAATGAGATGTAATGTTTATAGGATTTTCGTTACAATGAAACAAAGATCCTAAGTGAATAGCGACTTTAGCTTCCAGTTGGACTCATCGAGACCAGGAGGTGTTCTGAGGACATGTAGCAACGTGAAATTAGTTGAGAATTTTATTAGGACCCGCGAGGTGCCCAAGGAAGTGTACAAATTGAATACCATTGACGAAGAGGTTATATGGGAGCATTACTAGAGAAATGTGAACCCGGGTGGTCGTAATAGTGACTAAGATTAAGGTCAACAAATTTCTACACAAGTTTAGTTTACAGCTCCGATATATGTAGAAATTGTAATATACCCGATGGATGGATAAGGTCGTGATGTGACGGAGATTTAACGTTGGAGCAAGTAGTTTGAGAAAGCTTTCGGGTCGTGAAGTGGTTAGGCACGTATTCGATGAACACGGGATTAAGAAAGTTAGAAACTAATGGAACTCAATTCAAGGAGTTGAAGAAAAATAGGAAGAAGTTTGGATTGCAACCTGGGAGTTGTTAGGAATCCTTGAATGATAGTAAACCCAAATGATGTTGGGAAGTTGAAGTTATTTCGAGGATTGAGGATAAGAGACAATCTTGGTAGAGACCAATTGATAAGTTTGAAAGTTTAACGTTTTGGGTGATTAGATATAGACCAAGGCATGCTCTGGTCGTTAGGTATCTAGTACACAGTTAGAGATCGTTAATTGAGGACTTAGGAAATTTGGTAAGATTTGATGCGTAAACGAGGGCGTAGTTAGGCCAATCGGAAGTAAGGATACGGTGTGCATCCCGACTGTGGACGGAGTCGATGGAAATTATGTTGAAGTTTGAGGTGCAGCCCAGAAATTTGATGAGATTGTACGCATTCGATTTGGCTGTTATTAGGAAGCTTAGGCATAGCTGTGAGTGATTAAGTGAATGTACGCAAATACTAAGGTGACAAATATATCGTTAAGTTAATTAATTTGAGATTTTAGGGGAATGGAGGAATGATACGCGAAAAAGATAGAGGGACTATAAGTTGAAGAACAAAGCCGTAAGACTATGATATCAAGGACTATAAGCTATAACAAATTTTGAGGACAAAATTTTAAATAAGGTGGATGGAATGTAACACCCGGTTTTACGGGATTTTTATAATTCCGTAATATAAGGGCATTTTTATACATATGTCAAATTAAGCTCGTTTTGTAAGCAGAAAGTGTTATTAGAATCCTAATGATTTATATTGATTTTTGGAGAAATACGGGATTTAACGGAGTTTCAAAATGGTAAATGACGATTTATTAAAACGGTTTTAATAGGAATTATTAGTATTATTATTATTATTATTATAAAAAAAAATAAAATAAATAAAACAAAAACAACAGAATGGCTCGAAGGCCATTCTGCTGTTCGAACCCGACGGCCGAGAGCAGGGGAGAGGGCGAGGCGCGGGGTGGCGTAGGCGAGGTTCACCGTCGAGTTCTGACGTTTTCCGGCCAGATAACGTCAACGGTTCTAGGGTTGCGATTTTCGGCCGTCTTTGCGCACGAACCGACCCGGTAAGTGTAGTTTCGCCCTGTTTTTGGTTTGATTTTGGGCCGAGAGGGATGAGTTCGATTGAGCTCTGATTTCTAGCGGCTTTTGGCTGTTCTTGGCATCAAATGGCCGAGCTTAACGCCGGCGATGGTTGCCGGGCAATGGTAAGCTCAATTTGAGCGAAAATCAGTGAATCCTGAATTGGGGGATTTCGGATTTTGCTTGATGCCTCGGGATTTTTGGATAGATATTACTAATTGAGTGTATATGTGGTCGATTGATGATGTATTGGGTGTAATTTGATGGAAAATCAAATTGGGGGAAATTCTGGATTAGGGGCAGAATCGGGTTTTGCCTGATTTGACCTAGCTTCGGTCGTTTGTTTTGGAATTCCTTTTGGCAGGTTAAAACAGGTTATTAGAGGAGTACGTGGCCGCTGGAATCGTTCGATTTCCATATCCGACGCGAAAGTTACGCGCGTTCAAAATTTCGGGTCGATTTTACTAAACCCGAATTAGTGGCCCGTTTAGTTAGGTTTTAGTTGTATTAAGCTTGAAATAGTAGTTTGAGAGTAAATTGGCGAATGTAAGCTTAATTTAATGAAACTTGGATGTTTGTCATAGGTCGAGCCATAGGTGACGTGTGGTGCCAAACCCAGCGAGCTACAGAAGACAGGTAAGTTCTCGTGATCTTCTCTGGCCGATAGGCCTACACCGTATGTCGAAGTCGTCTCGAGGATTTTCGGAGATGTGTATGTTTTCATTGTTTTTCGTTGGGTAGTTAGATTAGTTGTTTATAGGTTATGTTTGTTTATCGTCTTGATGGTACACATACTGGTTGTTTACTTTATGCATTTTACTACTCATCCATCATGTCTGTTAAAGCATCTGTTAAAGCATCTGTTTAAGAGAACGAACAAAATAAATCTATGTAATCTGTTATCTGGTCACGGCAAGGTGGTTTAGCCTCGGTGACATTCTGTCTGCAACCTAATTAAAAAGTAAAATGAATCAACGAATCTACGTAATCTGGTCACGGCGAGGTGGTTTAGACCTCGGTGACAATCTGTCTGCGACGAAATGAATCTGAATCTGTAATCTGCATGTTTTCTGAATGGCATACGCACGCATGCATCTGCATTTACGAGAGCTTGCTGAGATTTTTATCTCATAGTTTGTTTGTATGGTGTAGGTAACCTAGACTTCAAGACAGGTGAGGACGACGTTCCTCCTCCTAATGTCTGATGCGGTTGATGGACAATGCTCGCGGGAGTGTGCTGGCGCAGTCGAGGCGTGTTTTGACCCGTGGGGATATGTGTAAGTCTTTTGGGAGATTTAATGGATAATACGAATGTATAGATGAACATATTAGGCTGTTTGGACTCTGTTTAGTTGATTGATTGATGTTTAGATGGTTTGGTTTGGGTTAGTGGATAAAATAGGTTTTTATGTTTTGATAGACTTGTTTTATAAAACGTTTTGTTAAGGTTTTTATCTAAAGTTTAATGGAACTGCTTGGTATTTTCTTTTGAAACAGGAGGGATATGTTTGGTTTTTAAACATAACCACGCAGTTTGTTTTCACGAAAGTATGTTTTAAACACGTTTTAATATATGTTTATATCTCACGTCGTTTTGAGTGAGATTATGGAGATGTAGGAGTATTTGCGGTTTAAAGTTAAGTTGTATTGTGAAGTGTATGTTTGTGATGTGGATAGAATTTGTTGTATAGATAGAATTGTGTTAGTGAAATGGTGAGGTTGTATTTTGTAGGTGGTCATGTACGTGTTGGTTTAGGATTAATTGTTTTGTAATTATTTTAAACGTTTTATTAAATTGTTTTCCACTTAAACGCCAAGTATAAAAGAAAAAGAAGAATTTCGTACGGGAAAATTAGGAATAGTATGAGGGACGTTACAATTATGGTATCAGAGCCCCCGGGTTTTAAAATCGGTTCTGTAGACTGCTCGACTGCACAGCAACTACGCGGACATTCTTCATAAACTGTAAGTATGTTTATAGCTTTATTTGGTTTCTATTTTCTTAGAGTTGTGTGTTTTAACCTATATAGGAGTATATAATTATAGTGCGTCGAGGAAACGACCGAAAAGACTGAGACGACCGCGACGATACAATAGACACCGTCAAGGACTTCATTGCCCAGCAGTCCCAACATATGGAGCGAAAGGCTCAACAGATGGAGAGACAGTCTCAACAGTTGGGCATCCTTATTGACTGAGAAGGCGTTAGAGCTCGGGAGGCAGCCATTCCGGGTAATCGTGGCATGGAGAGATTTCAGAAGCTCCAGCCTCCCATATTTAACGGACAGTCTACGGATCCCTCTTCAACCGAAGAGTGGATTCGTACCATGGAGGACATGCTGGCCTATGCGAGCATTGAGGACGGAGAGAAGGTGGCGTTGGTGACTTACCACCTAGCGTTAGATGCTCGGTTTTGGTGGGATTCCATCAAGACAACCACCGATGTGGCGATTATGGGTTGGGAGAGATTCAAGATGTTATTTTACGATAAGTATTTCAGCCATACCGTGCGGGAGGCGAAGATGGTTGAGTTTATGCAGTTACAGCAGGTTGGCTCTATTGCCGAGTATGTGAGGAAGTTTGAAGCACTGTCCTGACTCGCGCCACGTCAGGTCAGCGTCAATGAGGACAAGGTACGCAGATTTTTACAGGGACTCGGACAGGAATTCCGGATGCGTCTTACTATATCTGGGGTACGGAATGTATCCTATGACGAGATTGTGGCCAGGGCGCTTGAGATTGAGGCCGTTGATAGAGATTCTGTCAAACCAAGGGAGCCATCTAGGGGCTTCTTTCGAGAGATTCACCGTCAGATCAGGAGTGAGGGCTGGCAACCGAGAGCACAACCACAGCAACAACAACAGAGGGGCGTTAAGAGGCCTTTAGAGGGAGGCAACGATCGAGAGAAAGGTAAGCAGGTACGAGGGGCTTCTCAAATGCCTTGGTGCCCTAAGTGCAAGAAAGAACACAGTGGTGAGTGCCGGGTTGGCACGAACAAATGTTTTAGGTGTGGTGGAGCCGACCACTTTGTTAAAGACTGCCCAAAGCCCGGCCGAGATCAGTCAGGCAGTGATCAGAGGAGGATTATGCCGAGGATCTTTGCATTCATCGAACCTGGTGACATCGATGATGGGGCCCAGCCTTCTCTTGTTACAGGTACTGTCTTAATTGCCTGTATGACAATATTTTTATGTTAAATAGATAACAAAAATAGTGATGATAATGATAGGCTCGAAAATAGAAAAGTAAGAAAATAGAAGGTGGGTAAGAAGGGTTACTAGACGAACCTCGATGAGAAGATAGTAGACTACAGATAGGACAATATAGATCATATAGATATAGAATTATGCATTAGTAGGATTCACTTGACTTAACCACATGAGATTGTGCAACTAGGAATCTAGTTACCATTAGAGGAGTACGCCCTAAGGGATATGGCTTTCAAATAGGTAGAATGGAGTTTATTTGGCGATCCCTTGGAGTATTAGAATAAAATTAATCAAGAAAGACGAAAGTTTAGTTTAAGCGATTGCATCGGGGTATACATATCTACCTATATCGATGATATTATTAATAATAATAATAAGGGTAATTACTCGGAGTTGGAAGATTAACGAATTTGAGACAATAAAGGGTTAGAGTTATATGCAAAGTAATAGACTAACAAATAAAGGACAATTGTCAGCTCGTGAAAAAACCTTGATCGACACACTATAAGGGGGAGACTTGGAGAAGTTAAGAATAATCGACGAGTTGGGGACACGTCGGACAATTAGTGTCGCTTGATTAGATTATGAAGCAAAAGATATGTCACAAACATGAGGCTACCTCCAGGATGAAGGTAGAAGCATTAGTGTTTGAGGAACTAGGAACGTTATCATTAAAGAAGAGATGTTTCAAATTATTGGAGAATAAAAATGGTAGGATTTGAGGACTTAAGGAGAATTGGAATCATGGGCGTAAACTTATCTACAACAAGTTTGCTAACAAGAAGATGGTTGGAAGAATCGTTGCATGCGAGTCAAGTAGACAAGTAGAATATTCGAACCCGACTAGGGGGAACGAGAGAGAATAGACCATTGTGTAACTTTGAAGAACTCCGAGTGCGATATTAAAGGTAAGTGCAGGGGATTGTTAAATTAAAAGAAGAGTTAAGATTAGAAGCCTAGCTCAGCGGCTAATGTTGTGCGATTTGTGAAATTCGCAATATGTTGAATAAAGAGAATGTGGGTTTTCTCGGGAAGCCATTTAAGTGAACTTAGAAGTGAGACTAAGTTAGAAATTTTCAGGAGTTCAACTCGTATTTAACAAGCCAAGATCACTAGATACATAAATGACTTAAGGTAAGAATGATAGTTTAGAGCAGACCGATGGTAGAACTTATGGACTTGACGCTACTCGGAGCTAATAGAGATTTAAGGCTAGAATAGATAGTTGGAGCGAATCTATGGCAAGACCTGGGGATTTAATTGTATTTGGACTAAACAAGGAATTGAGTTAAACAAATGGGCGTAACGTATATAGTGAAGGAAAGTTGATTAAGGACATAGCGATAGAACTCCTTAAGGTAGTTCAGAATGAGATGTAATGTTTATAGGATCTTCGTTACAATGAAACAAAGATCCTAAGTGAATAGTGACTTTAGCTTCCGGTTGGACTCATCGAGACCAGGTGGTGTTCTGAGGACATGTAGCAACGCGAAATTAGTTGAGAATTTTATTAGTTACCCGGTTTTACGGGATTTTTATAATTCCGTAATATAAGGGCATTTTTATACATATGTCAAATTAAGCCCGTTTTGCAAGCATAAAGTGTTATTAGAATCCTAATGATTTATATGGATTTTTGGAGAAATACGGGATTTAACGGAGTTTCAAAATGGTAAATGACGATTTATTAAAACGGTTTTAATAGGTATTATTAGTATTATTATTATTATTATTATTATTATTATTATAAAAAAATAAAAAAAATAAAACAAAAACAACAGAATGGCTCGAAGGCCATTCTGCTGTTCGAACCCGACGGCCGAGAGCAGGGGAGAGGGCGAGGCGCGGGGCGGCGTAGGCGAGGTTCACCGTCGAGTTCCGACGTTTTCCGGCCAGATAACGTCGACGGTTCTAGGGTTGCGATTTTCGGCCGTCTTCGCGCACGAACCGACCCGGTAAGTGTAGTTTCGCCCTATTTTTGGTTTGATTTTGAGCCGAGAGGGATGAGTTCGATTGAGCTCTTATTTCTAGCGGCTTTTGGCTGTTCTTAGCGTCAAATGGCCGAGCTTAACGCTGGCGTTGGTTGCCGGGCAATGGTAAGCTCAATTTGAGCGAAAATCAGTGAATCCCGAATTGGGGGATTTCGGGTTTTGCTTGATGCCTAGGGATTTTTGGATAGATATTACTAATTGAGTGTATATGTGGTCGATTGATGATGTATGGTTTTCCCTAATTTTACCTAGCTACAGTCGTTTGTTTTGAAATTCCTTTTGGCAGGTTAAAACAGGTTATTAGAGGAGTGCGTGGCCGCTGGAATCGTTCGATTCCGATATCCGACGCGAAAGTTATGCGCGTTCGAAGTTTTTGGTTGATTTTACTAAACCCGAATTAGTGGCCCGTTTAGTTAGGTTTTAGTTGTATTAAGCTTGAAATAGTAGTTTGAGAGTAAATTGGCGAATGTAAGCTTAATTTAATGAAGCTTGGATGTTTGTCATAGGTCGAGCCATAGGTGACGTGTGGTGCCAAACCCAGCGAGCTACAGAAGACAGGTAAGTTCTCGTGATCTTCTCTGGCCGATAGGCCTACACCGTACGTCGAAGTCGTCTCGAGGATTTTCGAAGATGTGTATGTTTTCATTGTTTTTGGTTGGGTAGTTAGGTTAGTTGTTTATAGGTTATGTTTGTTTATCGTCTTGATGGTACACATGCTGGTTGTTTACTTTATGCATTTTACTGCTCATGCATCACGTCTGTTAAAGCATCTGTTAAAGCATCTGTTTAAGAGAACGAACGAAATAAATCTACGTAATCTGTTATCTGGTCACGGCGAGGTGGTTTAGCCTTGGTGACATTCTGTCTGTGACCTAATTAAAAAGTAAAATGAATCAATGAATCTACGTAATCTGGTCACGGCGAGGTGGTTTAGACCTCGGTGACAATCTGTTTGCGACGAAATGAATCTGAATCTGTAATCTGCATGTTTTCTGAATGGCATACGCACGCATGCATCTGCATTTATGAGAGCTTGCTGAGATTTTTATC
The DNA here is from genome assembly GCA_022432975.1 of Begonia masoniana. Lineage (NCBI taxonomy): Eukaryota > Viridiplantae > Streptophyta > Magnoliopsida > Cucurbitales > Begoniaceae > Begonia > Begonia masoniana. The sequence continues at coordinate 21,864,402 of CM039515.1, forward strand.
TCATAGTTTGTCTGTATGGTGTAGGTAGCCTATACTTCGAGACAGGTGAGGACGACGTTCCTCCTCCTGATGTCTGATGCGGTTGATGGACAATGCTCGCGGGAGTGTGTTGGCGCAGTCGAGGCGTGTTTTGACCCGTGGGGATATGTGTAAGTCTTTTGGGAGATTTAATGGATAATACGAATGTATAGATTAACATATTAGGCTGTTTGGACTCTGTTTAGTTGATTGATTGATGTTTAGATGGTTTGGTTTGGGTTAGTGGATAAAATAGGTTTTTATGTTTTGATAGACTTGTTTTATAAAACGTTTTGTTAAGGTTTTTATCTAAAGTTTAATAGAACTGCTTGGTATTTTCTTTTGAAACAGGAGGGATATGTTTTGTTTTTAAACATAACCACGCAGTTTGTTTTCACGAAAGTATGTTTTAAACACGTTTTAATATATGTTTATATCTCAAGTCGTTTTGAGTGAGATTATGGAGATGTAGGAGTATCCGCGGTTTAAAGTTAAGTTGTATTGTGAAGTGTATGTTTGTGATGTGGATAGAATTTGTGGTATAGATAGAATTGTGTTAGTGAAATGGTGAGGTTGTATTTTGTAGGTGGTCATGTACGTGTTGGTTTAGGATTAATTGTTTTGTAATTATTTTAAACGTTTTATTAAATTGTTTTCCACTTAAACGCTAAGTATAAAAGAAAAATAAGAATTTCGTACGGGAAAATTAGGAATAGTATGAGGGACGTTACAATTTTATTGCCCAGCAGTCTCAGCATATGGAGCGACAGGCTCAGCAAATGGAGAGACAGTCTCAACAGCTGGGTACTCTGATAGACCGAGAAGGCACTAGAGCTCGGGAGGCAGCCATTCCAGGAAATCGTGGGATGGAGAGATTTCAGAAGCTCCATCCCCTTATATTTAATGGACAATCTACGGATCCCTCTTCAGCCGAGGAGTGGATTCGCACTATGGAGGACATGATGGCGTATGCTAGCATAGAGGACGGAGAGAGGGTCGCTTTGGTGACCTACCACTTGGCACTGGACGCTCGGTTTTGGTGGGATTCCATCAAGACGACCACCGATGTGACGATTATGGGTTGGGAGCGATTCAGAGAGTTGTTTTACGACAAGTATTTCATCCATACCGTACGAGAGGCGAAGATGGTTGAGTTTATGCAGTTACGGCAAGTTGGTTCGATTGCCGAGTATGTGAGGAAGTTCGAAGCCCTTTCTCGATTCGCGCCACGCTAGGTCAGCGTGAACGAGGACAAGGTGCGCAAATTTTTACAAGGGCTTAGCCAGGAATTCCGGATGCACCTTACTATATCTGGGGTACGGAATGTATCCTATGACGAGATTGTGGCCAGGGCGCTTGACATAGCGGCAGTTGACAGAGATTCTATTAAACCGAGGGAGCCAGCTAAGGGTTTCTTCCGAGAGATACGCCCTCAATCACGAGGTTGGCAGCCTAGAGCACAACCCCAGTAGCAGCAGAGCGGTGTTAAAAGACCTCTAGAGGGAGGCAATGACCGAGGGAAAAGAAAACAGGTACAGGGGGCTCCTCAGATACCTCTTTGCCCTAAATGTCAGAAGGAACACCGTGGCCAGTGAAGAGTGGGCCCGGATGTGTGCTATTGGTGTGGAGAACTAGGCCATTTTGTTAAAGATTGCCCGAAGAAGGGTCGAGATCAGTCAGCCAGTGATCAGAGGAGGATTATGCCGAGGATCTTCGCATTTATAGAGCCTGGTGATGTCGACGACGAGGCTCGTCCCTCCGTGATAGCAGGTACTATATTGATTACGGGCGTAGCTGTATTTTCTTTGTTACACACAGGGGCTACGCACTCTTTTGTTTCCACTGCTTGTGTGTCTAGATTGAAGCTTGCGCCTGAGTTAGCAGAATGCGAATATAGCGTGATGCTACCATCAGGAGAGCGTATGCAATCAGGTCATGTTGTCCAGGGCAATATTATCTCGATTGGGGACAGTACCCTCTATGCTTGCCTTATTGTTATGGGCATCGAGCACTATGATCTTATCTTAGGGATGGATTGGCTATCACATCACTTCGCCACCATCGATTGTCGATCCGGGATTGTGACCTTCCGACCCCGGGGTAAAGCCGAGTTTTCTTATCAGGCGATGAACAGATTGAGTAGCTCGCCTATTTCTTATTCTATAAAGGTCAACGAGCAGTTTAAAGGTGCGTGCTCTATTTACTTGGCCTCAGTATTTGATATTCAATTGCTCAGCGGAGTGAAGCCGAGCAACATTCCTATAGTCAGAGAGTTCTCTGGTATATTCCTTGCTGATCTTCTCGGGTTACCGCCAGATCGGGAGATTGAATTTACTATTGATGTTTATCCAAATGTCGTGCCAAGGTTTAAGAATCCTTATCTGTTGGCACCAGCCGAGTTAAAGGAGCTGAAGACTCAGCTTGATGAGTTGTTAGAGAAGGGTTTTATCGGACCCAGTGTTTCACCCTGGGGTGCGCCCGTTCTATTCGTCAAGAAGAAAGACGGGACCCTCAGGATGTGCATTGATTACAGAGAGTTGAATAAGCTTACAGTGAAGAATAAGTATCCACTGCCCCAGATTGATGATTTATTTGATCAGCTGCAAGGTGCCCGAGTATTCTCGAGGATTGATCTACGCTCGGGTTACAATCAGTTGAAGGTCCGGAAGGATGATATACCGAAAATGGCATTCCGAATGAGGTATGGGCATTACGAGTTCCATGTCATGTCTTTTGGACTTACTAATGCCCCTGCAGCGTTTATGGATTTGATGAACCGTGTCTTCAAGGAGTATCTGGACAAGTTTGTGGTGGTTTTCATCGACGACATTCTGATATACTCTAAGACGAAGGAAGAACAAGAGGAGCACTTGAGGATAGTCTTGAGGACCCTATGTCAGCACCAGTTGTATCCAATGTTCTCCAAATTCGAATTTTGGTTGGATCAGGTCAGTTTTCTTGGCCATGTCGTATCACAGGATGGAGTTTCTATTGATCCGAGCAAAGTTCAGGTGGTCAGGGATTGGCCACAGCCAAAGAACGTACGTGAGGTGCGTGGATTTCTCGGATTAGCTGGCTATTATCGGAAGTTCATAGAGGGATTTTCGAAGATCGCAGTTCCTCTTTCGCGTCTGACTCGAAAGAACGAGAGATTTATATGGTCGGCTGCTTGTGATAGCAGTTTTATGGAGTTAAAGCAGAGATTGACCACCGCTCCAGTATTGGCGCTACCTGTTGAAGGTGACAGGTTTAGTACTTATTGTGATGCGTCTGGAGTTGGACTCGGTTGTGTATTGATGCAGGGGGAGAGTTATTGCTTATGCTTCTCGGCAGTTGAAGCCGTATGAGCAGAATTACCCTACGCACGACCTTGAGTTAGCAGCTGTGGTCTTCGCACTGAAAATATGGAGACATTATTTATATGGGCAACAGTGCGAGATATTTTCTGACCACAAGAGCTTGAAGTATTTATTTACGCAGAAGGAGCTGAATATGCGTCAGAGAAGGTGGCTTCAGTTCATCAAAGATTACGATTTTGATATCAAGTACCACCCAGGAAAGGCGAACATGGTAGCTGATTCTTTGAGTAGAGTGCCTTCTGCGAGTCAGCCTTCATTAGCAGCGATGTCAGTTACGCTGCGGTCTGAGATTGAGAGGTTCGACGTTGAGATAGTGGCAGAGTTGTCCAGTATGCTAACCAACATTTCCCTCAGGCCGACTATTCTGGATCGGATACGTGAGGCTCAGCAGAATGATACAGAGTGTGAGGAGCTTCGATCCAGCATGACATTGGGAGACTCATCAGATTTTCATTTATCAGAGGATGGTATTCTGAAGTTCAGGCATAGGTGGTATGTGCCTAACGACGAGGATCTGAAGAAGGATATATTGGCCGAGGCACATTCTTCGGCGTATTCTGTGCACCCGGGAAGTACTAAGATGTACCGGGACTTAAAGCAACACTTCTGGTGGCCGAACATGAAGAGAGAGGTCGCCAAGTACGTTGAAACCTGTCTAGTCTGCCAGCAGGTGAAAGCAGAGCACCAGAGACCGGCCGGAACATTACAGCCACTGCCACGACGAAAGGCCATGATGGTGTTTGGGTAATCGTGGACCGATTGACAAAGTCGGCCCACTTCTTATCTGTGAGGATGACATCTTCTATGGACCAGCTCGCCGAGCTTTATGTGCAGGAGATTGTCAGGCTTCATGGAGTGCAAGTTTCTATTGTCTCGGATCGTGATCCGAGATTTACTTCAAAGTTCTGGAAGAGCCTGCATAAAGCTATGGGGACTCAGCTTAATTTCAGCACAGCATTTCATCCTCAGACTGATGGTCAGACAGAGAGGACGAATCAGATTCTTGAGGATATGCTCAGAGCTTGTGTGCTGGAGTTTCAGGGCTCGTGGAGCCGATACTTGCCTCTGATTGAGTTCTCGTACAACAACAGCTTCCAGGCTACCATTGGCATGGCACTGTACGAGGCGCTGTATGGACGGAAGTGTAGATCTCCGTTATATTGGGACGAGGTTGGCGAGGCCAGCATCGTTGGTCCTAAGATTCTACAGCAAACGGCAGAGAAGATTGCCATTATTCGACAGCGTATTGAGGTAGCTCAGAGCAGACAGAAGAGCTATGCTGACACGAGATGGAGAGAGCTAGAGTTTGAAGAAGGCGATGAAGTCTATCTTAAAGTTTCTCCGTTTAAAGGCGTCATGAGATTCGAAAGGAGGGAAAAGTTAAACCCTCGTTATGTGGGGCCCTTTCTTATTCTGAAGAGGATCAGGAAGTTGGCGTACAGACTATAGCTTCTGGATTCTATGGAGGGTATCCAAGATGTATTTCACGTATCGATGCTTCGGAAGTGCCTACGCGATCCATCACATATCGTCGAGACTACAGAGATCAAGGTACAACCTACCTTGACTTATGAGGAGAGGCCGGTACGTATTTTGGAGTCTTCCATCAAGGTGTTACGCAACAAAGAGATTCCGCTAGTTAAAGTCCTATGGCGGAACCACGAAGTGGAAGAAGCTACGTGGGAGCGAAAGCAGGATATGATGACTAAGTATCCTGAGCTATTTGTGTTGTTAAATTTTGCGGACAAAAATCTAAATAAGGTGGGTGGAATGTAATATCCGTCCTGTACGGAATTTTATATTATAATATATATTGGCATTTTTATAAATATGTCAAATCAAACTCGTTTTACGAAAAGGAAGTGCCATTATGATCCTAATTATTAATTGGAATTTTAAAGAATTTACGAGAATTTTCGGAGTAATAACGCTATATTCCGAGTAATTAAGTTTCTCGTAATACAAAGGACATTTTAGTAAAAATAGTAAACGAGGTCCGATTTGCGAACGGATAGTTTTAATAAATCTCAAGTAATAAGTTGAACCTAATGGAGAAATAAGGAAATTTGGAGAGCCCGAATTGTTGAACAATTAACGAAACAAAGGATGAAACAAATAGAATTAAGTGCTAAGGGCAAAATCGTAATTTGCAAAGTCAATTTTATATAAAAAAAACTCAATCTTTCTTCTCCAGCACTCCACCCTCACGATCCTTCTTCCTCCCCTTCGACAGCCCCTCTCCCTCCCACGAGATTCTCACTTTCGTCGACGATTCATCCTCCGTTCATCGAAGTTTCTTCACGTTTTCTCCTCTATTCGCGATTCTAAGTAAGTCTCTAACGTTTTCCGACTTTAGTTCTTAAGTTTTACGGAGTTTAAACAATTAAGGTTTCGTTTAGGTTTCGTTAAAAATCGAGATTTAGGGTTCAAAATCGATAGATTGTTGTACATTAGAAATGTATAGAGCATATTGAACGTTATTGGACGAAGTTAGAATGAATTGGGAGAAATGTTAGAAATTGTGAATTATCAGGTTTTTTAGGAAAACTCGTTAATGGTGATTTTAAACTATTGAGCGTTAATCATTGTTTAAATACTTCGATTAGTTAGGTTAAGATTTTAGGAAAATTCTTTAGTTAAGGTTTTTGTTGAATTTGGGCGTTTAGAAGTTAGAATTCGTTTTAACGATAAACGTTCTAAATTGCTAAGGTAAACAACACTCGTGGACGGAGCTTGAGCTGCTTTGGACACGAGGTAAGTTCTCGTGATCTTCTCTGGCCGATTGGCCTACACCGTACGTCGTGGATGTCTCGAGGAGTTTTGGGGACGTGTTTTGTTTAATTTGTTTTGGTTTGGGTAGTTAGGATTAGTTGTTTCGTAAGTTGTTTGTTTATCGTCTTGATGGTACATATATGGTTGTTTATTTTGAGATATAAATTGTTCATGCATCACGTGTTTTAAAGAAAAGCATGAAAATGAATTTCCGCACGATGTTTTAAAGATAATGCAAAGAAAAACAGCCGTGAGGCATACAGTTTACAGGCCGCAAGGAATACAGTTTACAGGCCGCAAGGCATACAATTTACAGGTCACGTGAGGTGGGGCTCAGGCACAGCTGTACGTGTTGTAAGCGTGCACCCCCCTCCTCTAGCTGGAAAGAGTAGTCCGCCTGCTGGATGAGCTCTCTCCGGTTAGGGGGATAGGATCTCGGTGACACCTACAGTGCATATAAAGTTAAGAAAATAACGCATGCTTTACGAGCTCACATGCACAGCATGCATTTACATTTACAAGTCTTACTGAGATTTTTATCTCATAGTGTGTCCGTATGGTGTAGATGATTACGAGGAGACAGGTGAGGACAAGATCCCTCCACCTGAGGAGTGAAGCAGTTGACGGAGGATGGCTTGCGGTGGTGTGTTGCGCAGTCGACGCTTACCTGACCCGTGGGGACGTATGTATGTATAGATTTTGGGGTTTTTGGGATGATTTTGATTAATAGTTGTATAGATAGAACATTATAGGATGTTTGGATCTGGATAGGTTTATGTATAGACATTTTGAAATGTTTTGGAAACTGATTTTATAGATGTTTGGGCGATTTCAAAACAGGAGGATTTGTTTAGGTTTTAAACGTATCAATGCAAATTGTTTTCACGAAGTTTAATGGGTGAGTCAGTTGTGTAAATTAGAAATGAGGAAGTAGAGGGATAATTGAGGATAAAAAGGGAGATGTGTTGAAATTGTTATGTGCAGGGGATAAATATTGAGAGGAAGTTCTGCTCTCTGGAATCGGATTCCATAGCGCTGATTGTAGAAGAAACGCAAAGGCCAGCTCTCTGGAAGAAATTCCAGAGAGCTTGGCAAATGATCGCTGGAGGAAGGCGATCGCTCGATAGCCAGTGTAAATCGCCAAGGGCAATCGGGCGCCGCGCGAGGAGCGCGAGGGGCGAACGATCGCCCCTCGCCATTTTGTGCTTGGCGATCGATCGCCAGTTTTGGGCGATCGATCGCCGCTTCCTTTTTGCTCGCCTCTTTCCGATTTCGCCCCTGGCCGATTGATAAATGTTTATTATTTTTTTATTTAATTGTTTTAAGTTTTATTTAATTGATTTAGGATATGTTTTAAATGATTTATCAAACAAACTTCGGTTTCGATTTAAATTCAACTTAAGGTTAGGTTTAAAGTTATAATGATATGTAAAAAAATAAATATGTACGGGGAATTGGGTACAGTTTTAGGGTCGTGACACTTTAACTGCTTGAACCTTAGCTGGATCGATAGATATTCCGTCTCCAGAGATAACATGTCCTAAAAAGTGAACTTGGTCCAACCAGAACTCACACTTAGAAAACTTGGCGTATAGTTGGTGCTGTTTTAATACTTCCAACACCAATGTCAGGTACCTAGCATGCTCATCCTTGGAACGGGAATAGATTAAAATATCATCGATAAACACTATGACAAACTTATCTAAATACTCGTGAAACACTCTATGCATAAGGTCCATAAAGGCTGCCGGTGCATTTGTTAATCCAAAGGACATAACCAAAAACTCATAATGTCCATACCTTGTGCGAAAGGCAGTCTTTGGAATATCTTCGGTTTTGACTTTTAGTTGGTAGTAACCTGACCTCAAATAAATCTTAGAGAAAACTCGTGCGCCACAGAGTTGGTCAAATAGGTCATCAATCCTCGGTAATGGATACTTGTTCTTGACAGTTAACTTATTCAATTCCCTATAATCAATGCACATACGCATCGATCCATCTTTCTTTTTGACAAAAAGAACAGGTGCACCCCACTGTGAAAAGCTAGGGCGTATGAACCTTTTCTCCAACAGATCCTCTAACTGCTTCTTTAATTCCTTAAGTTCGGTTGGTGCTAATCTATATGGATTTTTAGACACAGGCTCAGCGCCGGGATAAACATCTACAACGAATTCAATTTCCCTATCTGGCGGTAAACCAAGAAGGTCATCTAGGAATACTTCTGGAAAATCTTGGACAACTAAGACATTTTGGGGAGTTTCTTTTCCTACTAGTTGTGTATCTAAAACACTGGCCAAGAAGCATAAGTACTCTCTGCATGGTGAGGGTCCACAATTTATAGAGGTCATGACAGACATTTCCTTACTCTTCTTTAGAGCTTGGAAGGTATGTCTCAAACTACCAGGGGGTTGGAAACTAACTATTCATGTCCTATAATCAATTGTGGCGTAGTGCTTAAACAACCAGTCCATTCCTAGGATTACATCAAATCCCATTATATCCATAATAATGAGGTTAGCAGGTAGGTTCATGTTTCCTACTAATACAGCACTATCAAGCATCACTCGGTTAGAGTGTGTAACACCCCTAATTCCGTACCCGTATTTCCGTAATAAATTTTTCATTTTATACTTTTTACTTTTCTATGCTTTAAATAAAACTTGGTGTGGAATAAAAACTGAAGTTGAAAACAGGACTGAAATCGGAATTAAATTTGAACCTTAAAAGCATTTAAAACAAACTATAAAACAATTAAAAAAAAAACTTAAAAACATTAATTAAAAACATTAAAACAGATCAGAAAAGAGGGAGGGCAGAATTGGAACTCTGCCCTCGAAAAGATGCAGCGACCGGGCGCTGCTATATGCAGCGCTCGGTCGCCAAATGCGCTGCATAATGCAGCGCACGATCGCTGCATTATGCAGCGCCTGATCGCTGCATAATGCAGCGATCTGTTGCTGCCTGCAGCGACCAGCACGGCGCCCAGTCGCCATGCAGCGATCCCCCACGGCGCCCAGTCGCCAGTAGCCGACCATGAACACTTAGCTCTCTGGAATTTCCAGAGAGCAAACACTTCTACTTCACTCTCTGGAATCTGATTCCAGAGAGCAATAACCTCACCATTCATTAACAACTTTCTCATTTTTCCTCTCGTTTTCATTCATTATCACAACACTTATACTTAAACTCAACCGACTCGCAACGGACTTTATGAAGTCCAACTGCGTGGATATATCTAAACATCGAGCATAACCGTATCAACCTAAAACCAACCAAAACATTTCCAAAACATTCATTAAACAGTTTAAACCAAAACGTTTTACATACAATTACCAAAACGTTATCTAATCCCTATCCAGATCCAAACAACCTAAGTATACTATACAATTATCAACTCAAAACATCCCAAAATAAACCCAGAGTTCAGACATACATCCCCACGGGTCATATTGCGCCTCGACTACTCAGCGCACTCCCACGAGCATCATCCATCAACTGCCTCCGACATCAGGAGGAGGAACGTCATCCTCACCTGGATCTACGTCACCTAGCAGATCACCTACACCATACAGACACATATGAGATATTGAAATCTCAGTAAGCTACGTAAATGCAGATGCATGCGTGCGTATGCCATTCAGAAATCATGCTCAGATTCAGATTACAGATACAGAATTACAGATTTCAGATTCATTACGTCACAGACAGACAGAATTGTCACCGAGACCTCGACCCACTAACCCAAGGGGGCCCGTCCGGCGGTTGGACTACCCCGTGGGGTTAGAGAGGGGGGGTACACGCTTGCAACACGCACAGCCGTGCCTGAGCCCCATCTCGCGTGACCAGAAACAGACAGATTACGTTTATTCATTCAGATTTCGTTACAGATTTCATTTCAGATATACGTTCCTTTTCTTAAAAACACGTGCAGAAATTCCTTTTCATGACTTTCGAAAACCGTGATGCATGAACAGTTCATATCAGCGGAAAGTAAACAAACAACATACATATTAACCAGACAATACAACATAACCTAGCTACCCAACCTAAACAACGTAAAACAAGGAACCCTCAAGGATCCTTGATACGACGACGAAGTATGGTGTAGACCTTTCGGTCAAGCAAGTCACGAGAACTTACCTTGAGCGCGCTGGATCTCAAGCTTCGTCCACTGGAGTCGCGTGTCTGAGGCAAAACACGATATTTGTCGTTAAACCCAATTTAAATGATTAAGTGTCCAAACTAATAAAATCCTTAATTTAACAAATCGAAGCTTTTAAACAACGACACAACGCTCGATAAATCTGGAAATCCATATTACGAGTTATTTCCGAAAACCCGAAAATTCTATAATTTATACTTTTTTACAAATTGGTTTATCTTCGTCCAATAACGTCCAATACGTTCGATATATACTTAATCGAGGCTAACCTATTAATTACGAGCCCTAATTTGCGTTTTTAGCGAAAAATACCGAAACCCTAATTTGAAACCCTAACTCTAAATCGAACCGAGAACTCGAAATAAACGTTCAGAGATTGTAGGTACATACCGAGGGTAGCAAGAGGATGAGAAACCGTGAAGAAAACGGGTTGATCGGAGGTCGGACAGAGTCGGAATAGGGAAAGGCGTCGGCGGCTCGCGTGAGAGAAAGCTCTCTGTTCGTGAATTCCAGAGAAGAGAAAGAGAGGAAGTGAGGAAAAGAGAGAAAAGTGAGGTTATTTAATAATTTGATTTGGCAAATTACCAAATTGCCCTTAGCTCTTATTTCTATTTTGTTTCGTCCTTCGGTTCGTTAATCGTCCAACTATTTGGATTCTCGAAAGTTCCATATTTTGCCAACAACTTCTATTCATTGCCAGGGATTTATTAAAACTGTCCGTTCGCAATTTGGACCTCGTTTGCTATTTTTACGAGAACGTCTTTTACATTACGAAAAGCGTATTTACTCGGAATATAATGTTTGATCTCCGAAAATTTCCGTAAATTCCTTAAAATTCTTATTATTCGTTAGAATCGTAATGACGCTTTCCTTTTGTGAAACGGACCTGATTTGACATATTTACCAAAAATGCCACTAATAATATAATAATAATATAATCAAAGGTCCGTACAAACCGGATATTACAGAGTGCATACATTCACCAGAGGGTAATGCGACGTTAAACACGTGCTCAGTAGGGGTAAGCTTTACATCTAACTTATCCGCAAATGTAGATGCTACGAATGAATGTGTTGCACCAGAATCTATCAATGTAAAAGCGGGTAAAGAGTTGACCAGTATAGTACCTGACACAACAGCTGGCTGCTCATCATCGCCCGACTCCATCATGGAGAATATCCTCGGTTTAACCATAGCAGGGCCACTCTTAGGAGCTGGGCAGTCTCTGCTAATATGGCCTATCTTGTTACAATTGTATCATCTGGTGATTCTAGGCTTCGGCCACTCTTTGATCGTGTGTCCAACCTCCTCACAGTTGAAACACTTCCCAAAGCCCAATCTGCACTCGCCCGGGTGGTACTTCAAGCACTTGGGACACTGGGGGAATTTCCTGACATTCTGTACCTTCCCTCTTGTTCCTTGGCTACTCTAGCCTTCACTAGGCCTTTTCATTCCCCTTTGATGGTGTGGCTGGACCGACTTTTGTGGGACCTCTTTTGGTCCAGCACACTTCCTTTCAGCTTCTTCCACTTCCAGAGCAGTAGACACAACTTCACTGAATGTCAAGCCTTTAATACCACAAAATTTAACTCCTCGGTAAATTTCTAGCTTCAGTCCATGCACAAATTTAAACACCTTATCCTCGTCCTTGTGAGCAAAATGTCCAGCCAACCTGGACAGGGACTCGAACTGCCTACTGTACTCAGCCACAGACCCTATCTGCTTCAGGTTTAGAAATTCAAACTTCTTTGCAGTTTGGACAGTACTGTTGAAATACTTCTCGTAGAAAATGTCTTTGAATTACAACCAAGGCATCGCCAAGACATCAGTGGTGGTCTCTATTGTTTCCCACCAGAGTTGAGCATCACCAGCCAAATAAAACGTTGCCAATGTGACCTTGTCTCCTTCTCCAATGTTGGCGCACCTAAACATACTCTCAATCTTTCTAAGCAACCCTTCAGCAATAACCGGATTAGATGACTGTCCATCAAACGTAGGTGGTCGTAGCCTCCTGAATCTATCTCCAGAATGTTCATTGCTAGAACTCGAGTTGGCACTTCCTTGTACCTCTCGGTTCAACAACACTCCTAACTAATCAGACAGCTGACGCACTAGGTCTGTCTGCTGACGCACCAATTCTGTCAGCTGCCTAATCACGCTAGGCTCTTCTTCAGTTCTCAAGTTGGGCATCTCTCTTGGTACTCTTGGTCTTCCTGGTCGTCTAGCCTTTTTCTATACTCCTGTTCAAGGTTAACTACTCTCATAAACATCTAATAACTAAGGTTAACATGAACACTTACAGTTGTTGGAGTACTCCCATGCGACGATCGACACTGATGAGTAATCTTTTGAACGATTTAACTGAATGTCTTTGATACCATACTGTAACGCCCCGAGTTTTCTAAACTCAGTTCGTTACTCATAAACCCGGACATAACTAGGAAATTTTGGACCAAATTTAAAACTTCGCACGAAAGTCAAATTTGAATGTTTGCTAAAAACACAAAAAACTTGCAGTGGAAAATCTTTGAGCAAAGCAAAGTTAAGCAAAACTATACAACAGTGTTCGAATATTCAGTTAAAAATATTAAGAAAAGAATTCAGCCGGAAGAGACGAAGGCTTACATGTGAAATGCTTAGAGTTCATAAAAGTCAAATACATCATCCGCTGAATGAAGTCAACAAAAGGGCGGAAATAAACCGAAGGTTTCCACCGATGACATCAGCCGGATGAATCGTTCATCCAACCTCTGCCGATCGCAAAACGACAAGTTTTGCTACTCGCATCTACCGATGACATCAGCCGGATGATTCGTTCATCCAGCCTCTGCCGATCACAAGACGACAAATCTTTTACTCACGTCTTCCGAAAGAACAAACTGTGTACACCGATCACTAAATGACAAAACTTCTACTACATCATCCGATGGATAAAATACTCGACATCATCCGGTTACAAAACGACAAATTTTCTACTTATATCTTCCAATGGCTTCTACTGAAGACATCATCTAATGACTTTATTGAAGACATCATCCGATAGACAACAGAACAACAACCCTACATCTGCTGATAGACTTCATCTACTGATAGATCAAAAGTACTCAACGAAAACAGCATAGCAACATTTTCACTCTAACAAAGGAAACTCCGACTACCAAAGGAATTTGAGCATTTTACAAAAAAAAAATAGTTCAAACTATTTAAATCCGTGTATTACTCCAAACTTTAGTAAACACCACTATTAAATCCACCAGAGTATCATTATCAGAAAGGTCTCACCAACATATTCAAAAACATTAAAATCACTTTTGTTAATAGAAAACTCAACAAAACTTAAAATAAGTCATGGTTCACTAAACCTTCACATCTACTGACATCAGTTAAACCGCCTCATCAGAATCACCAATCCGTGGCATGGAAGTGCTCCCTCAACAGCCTAATCCTCAACATGTTCAGAGAACACACCTTATGTTGCCTCTTCACCTATATCACAAAACTCATCTATTAGCCTAATGCTAAGTAAGTAAAGCAATAATGAAATGGAATGCTGAAACATAAATTCCTAATCAAATTCCTAATCATGCAGTTTCTACTTTCTCATCTCAGTTGCATATGCATTCGTTCTGATCTGATCCCCCTGTGAAATTTGGAGTTGGATCACTTCTCCCAAAGTCATACATCCTCTCTCTTGGTTAAGGGGCAGATTAGTTCCCTTAACAACTGTTACAGTCTGTTCTTTCCTTACCATGTCATTTCATGTAAATTCATTTTCGCATAATTTTCAAGATATGATGCATGACATACAAACACATTCAAGCATGCACAACCCTACTGTTTTGTGATGTAGGCTCGAAGGCACAAGCATACTCTACTTACCTGGCTCTCCTGGAAATCGCTCGGCTGTAAGCTACTTTAGAAGCTCGCTCACCTAAGTTCATAACAGAACATCAATCAAACCTTCACTAAACTTTACCAAAAATTAACCAGAAGAACAAGGAAACCAGTTTGGAACTCTACTGCTTGCACATTTCCATTTATCCCTAAAAACCCGAACCTACTCTCATCTACAGCATCCTTGAAATCCTCACATTGTACTCCCTCAGTTATCTAACTGCTAAAATGCAAGAGGATGAGGAAAAAAAACGTAGCTAAGTTGAAAGAGAGTCGAGCAAGAAAGAAATTGCCCAGAGGTTTCTGCTGGAGAGCTGAAGGCCGAGAGGGAAAATAGGAAATAGTGGCGGCTACAGTGCATTAAACCCAAAACCCCTTTCCTTAAATACGTTATCCAGTTTCAAATTTCCAATTACCCTTATGCCCTTGCCTAGACATTTATTAACCCTACCTTTATTATTATCATATAAAGTGTGTCATTAATTTTAAAAAAAGAAAAGGGAATCGGTTTGATAGAACCGGGTGTTATACAAAAAGGTAAAAAATTGTTTGGTTAAAAGGCAATTTGGTTTATTTTCCTTCATCTTCTTTTTCATTCTTTCTCTAAACGAACCAGCAACCATTTTTAGGGCTCTCCACCTTTTCTTCATCATTTTGGCAAGGGTTTCAAGGTAAGAATCTAATGGGTTTTAGGTTATATATAGTTAGGTGTTGGTTTTTGGTGCTTTTGTGGTATTTTGGTGAGTTTTTGGAAGTGTTTGAAAACCCTAATGGAGAAGCTCCGAAATTTCTATGTCTTATCTGTATTTTCTTTTCATTTTGGTGCTTTAACCTTGAGATAGGATGATTTAGGTCAATTAGGTAGGTAGATGAGAGATTTGATTGTATTCGTTGGAAAATCGGTTTTGAATCAATGTGTCACCGGTTCTGTTTTTGCTTAATTCTATCGACCATTGTGTTTGGTTAGTTAAGTTGAGTGTTTCAATGATGGTAGACATGTAGAGGTTTACGGATTGGGGTGGCACGTCAAAATCCGTTGAAAACGAGTAAGTTATGGCCGTTTGAAGTTGGATGCTAAAAATAGTGAGAAAATCGGGTTTTGTGATTAGTTATGATTTTGGGTTGAATTGTTGGTTAGTTTTGGTTATAAAAAATCCTTTAGAATTTTGTTAGTGGCTTGTTAAGTTAATTCTCCATATTTGTAGTGAATTGATTGGACGAAGGGAGCAATCGAGTGCCGAGCAACTAGGTAAGTAGATGATGTTTTTGTTTTGCCTTCGGGCCTACACCATGGAACGGTATGGAATTGTTTGTTTGCTTTGTTTGGTTGTTGTTTGGTTGTTTATTTCAATTGGTGTTTGAGTATTACCTGGACATGCATCATTGTTTTCAAACTACAAAACGAACGAGTTTTGAGTATAGTTTTGAATGGTGAAATTGAAACGTGAAGGGGTGGTGTGCGTTGAAACGTAATGTGGTTGTGTTGAGTCACCCAGTCACGTTAGGGTAACACCTGCGAGGAACTCTAGTAGAGTTTTCCAGTCGCGTTAAGGTGGTACCTGCGAGGGACTAGCAGAGAGTTGAGTCACCCAGCCGCGTTAGGGTAGCACCTGCGAGGAACTCTAGTAGAGTTTCCAGTTGCGTTAAGGTGGTACCTGCGAGGGACTAGCAGAGAGTTGAGTCACCCAGCCGCGTTAGGGTAACGCCTGTGAGGAACTCTAGTAGGGTTTCTAAGTCGTGTTAAGGTGGTACCTGCGAGGGACTAGTAGAGTTGAGTCACCCAGTCACGTTAGGGTAACACCTGCAAGGAACTCTAGTGGAGTTTCTCAGTCGCGTTAAGGTGGTACCTGCGAGGGACTACTAGAGTTGCAGTTTAGCACTTGTGAGGGGTTCCGTTCTGTGAATGAGCAACGAAACGCACATGAAACAAGAGCAACTGAGTGAGTAGAAACTTCATGTGTTAGGGGTTGTGTTGCATTATGTTTTGGTATGCATTATTCCCTACTTACTAAGCATTAGACTTACGTTTTGTGTTCCATGGTGTAGGTGTCGACAAGAGTACAGGTGAGGGATATAAGGAAAGCTATTGTTGGGGACACAGTCGTTGACGTCTGTGGTATGCCAGTGCAGGCAATTGTCGGGGCGTCTCGACCATGATCTTCAGGGACGCGTGGTAGCGTAAGGTTTGAGTATTTTGGGTTGATGTTGTTTTGGGTTGGTGAAAAGAATTGTGGTTTTGGCACATTTGTGGACTTGGTTTAGATGGTTTATAAATGTGTATTTTAAGGTTTTTGGGTTTTGGAAATTATAGGCGTTATGCCGCTCTTGTTGGTTTTAAAATAAACAACGTTGGGTTTATTTTTTCTGTTTTTTTATTAATCGTTTTAAGTCAGTTTTCTGATATTTTTATGTGGCACAGAGTCGGGAGTGTTGGGAATGTGTGGTTAAATTTTCAGGTCAATTGGAGGTATTTGGCTCGAAGAAAAATGAAGAAAATTGAGGAAAGTGGAAAAAAAGATGAAAAATAGGTGTTTTTGGCCGAAGAGACCCGAGGAGGCCCGATCGATCGGGCGCTGGGCGCCAATCGATCGGCCACAGGGCGCGCGCGCGGCACTCAGCGCACAGCGCCCAGCGCGCGCGCGGCTCCCAGCGCACAACACCCAGCGCGCGCCGAACACCACTTTTTAAATTTTTTTTTTAATTTCCTATTTCTACTATGTTTTAACCCGATATTTTCCAACATATTTTAAACGTATTTTGGGCACATTTTCCAACAAAAATCGAGGGTTCGAGAAACCCAAAACCCGAGTCAAAAAATTTACAAAAATTATTTTAAATTATGTTTTAAATGCGGGTTTGGCTAGCAAAGTAACGAACCAAGCCGGGGTGGGCTCGGGGGCGTTACAATGTCAATGTGACGTAAGATAAGTAAAACAAAATAATATTGTTTTTATAATATTTATTTAATTTGCGTAATTATTTTTTTGATTATAAGTGATAATGAAAATCAAAGATCAATAGAAAATAACCATGAATGATCTAGACTACTACATCCGCCGCCAACGTGTTGCTATAAGAGTGCGTATCACAAAAGAATTTAAGAATTTGAAAACATCGGTAAGCATAGTAACTTGTAGCATCCACATTTTAGTACATTTTATTTAATAACAATGCAAAATTTGAAAATGCAGAAAATCTACAAGGGACTTGTAAACACGAAAGATTTATTAAAGAAACCACGACATGCAGTTTTAGCAATTAGATTTGGAGTCAATGAAGAAGGTAAAAAATTATGGATAATTATAAATACATGGGCAAACGACCTATGACGACAACAGTTATGGAAAAATAAGTAAACAGCTAATTAGAGTTGATACCATAAAAGGTGAAAAAGAGATAAATTTACTAGAATTACCTGCAATTCCTTTAGCTATCGAGTTTATTTCCTACAAATTTTTTTACGACTAGTATTGTGGCTCTCCTAGTCTTGGTTGAGGCATTCTACGAGTTTGTTTTTTCTTCTCGAATGTATTTGCTAATATTCATTATGGTTGCTAGGATTTGTGTTAAATATATTTTCATTCATTTGTAATTAGAGATGTTTAACGGCTCGCTACAGTAGTGGGCTGAGATAGCAGTGGGGCCCACTTCCTTTCCATGTAAAAAGTGAAGAGCCGCAGGACAAGATTGTAACGCCCCCGAACCCACCCCGGCTCGGTACGTTACTTTGCTAACCAACCCTGCGTTTAAAACGTAATTTAAAATAATTTTCATAAAACTTTCGACTCGATTTTGGATTTTTTCGAACCCTCTATTTTTATTGGAAAACGTGCCCAAAATATGTTGGAAAAGATCGGGTTAAAACATAGTAGAAATAGGTAATAAAAAAAATTTTCTTCAAAACAAGGTGCTGGGCAGGCGCGCTGCGTGCGCCCCATGCGCACCCGACCACGACCGTTCGTGCCCATGCCCGATCGATCGGCGCCGCTCGGGTTTTTCTCGCCCAAAAACACCCTGATCGCGATCGATTGGCGCCCAGGCCCGATCGATCGGGCCGGCTCGGTTTTTTCTCGCCCAAAAACACCTTTTTCAACTTTTTCGACTTTTTCCCACATTTCTTCATATTTTTCCAAGCCAAACACCTCCAAATCACTTGAAAATTTACCCACACATTCCCGACACCCTCAACTCTACGTCTTGTAAAAATCTTTAAAAACCGACTTAAACTGAATAACGAACAAAATAGAGAATTTAAACCCGACGTTATAGACTTTTAATAAAAATCGACAATATAACGACTAAAGTTCTCTAAATCCGAAAACCTAAAAAACAAACATTTAAAACCACGATTTACTCCAAAATCACCCCAGTATCAATCCACAAGTATTTACACAAAAAAAAATCTCACAAAATCAACCACAAAATATCAATCCATACACACCACAACCCCCAAAATACCTAATCCACACAACCCGAAATCTAAGCTAAACTATCGAAATACAAATCCCACATACATCCCGAGGACCATAGTCGAGACGCCCCGACAACTGCCTGCACCGGCACGCCTCGTGCATCTCCGACTGCTCCCAAGCTCTGGCTCACTCACTTAGCTCACCTGAACCTACGTCGTCACCTACACCATAGAACACGCAGACACACGTAAGCTTACGCTTAGTAAGTAGGGGATTTATGAATGCAAAACACACAATGCTTAACATCCTAACACATGCAGTTTCTAACACACAATTTTGTCTGCATTGCTCGCGATGCCTTAAAGATTGCCTGCATCGTTAGATGCCTTATTGCCTACACCGAAAGGTGCCTTAGTTGCCTACACCGACATGTGCTTTAGTTGCCTGCACCGAAAGGAGCCTTATTGCCTGCACCAATAGTTGCCTTATTGCCTGCACCAATAGTTGCCTTATTTCCTACACCGAAAGGTGCCTTATTGCCTGCACCGAAAGGTGCCTTATTGCCTGCTCCAACAGGTGCCTTATTGCCTGCACCGAAAGGTGCCTTATTGCCTGCACCGAAAGGTGCCTTATTGCTTGCCCCGAAAGGTGCCTTAGTTGCCTGCACCGAAAGGTGCCTTATTGCCTGCACCGAAGGTGCCTTATTGCCTGCACCGAAAGGTGCCTTAGTTGCCTGCACCGAAAGGTGCCTTAGTTGCCTGCACCGAAGGTGCCTTATTGCCTACACCGAAAGGTGCCTTATTGCCTACACCGAAAGGTGCCTTATTGCCTACACCGAAGGTGCCTTATTGCCTGCACCGAAAGGTGCCTTATTGCCTGCACCGAAAGGTGCCTTATTGCCTGCACCGAAAGGTGCCTTATTGCCTGCACCGAAAGGTGCCTTATTGCCTGCACCGAAAGGTGCCTTATTGCCTGCACCGAAAGGTGCCTTATTGCCTACACCGAAAGGTGCCTTATTGCCTGCACCGAAAGGTGCCTTATTGCCTGCACCGAAAGGTGCCTTATTGCCTGCACCGAAAGGTGCCTTATTGCCTGCACCGAAAGGTGCCTTATTGCCTGCACCGAAAGGTGCCTTATTGCCTGCACCGAAAGGTGCCTTATTGCCTGCACCGAAGGTGCCTTATTGCCTGCACCGAAAGGTGCCTTAGTTGCCTGCACCGAAAGGTGCCTTAGTTGCCTGCACCGAAGGTGCCTTATTGCCTACACCGAAAGGTGCCTTATTGCCTACACCGAAAGGTGCCTTATTGCCTACACCGAAAGGTGCCTTAGTTGCCTGCACCGAAGGTGCCTTATTGCCTGCACCGAAAGGTGCCTTATTGCCTGCACCGAAAGGTGCCTTAGTTGCCTGCACCGAAAGGTGCCTTATTGCCTGCACCGAAAGGTGCCTTAGTTGCCTGCACCGAAGGTGCCTTATTGCCTACACCGAAAGGTGCCTTATTGCCTGCACCGAAGGTGCCTTATTGCCTGCACCGAAGGTGCCTTATTGCCTGCACCGAAGGTGCCTTATTGCCTGCACCGAAGGTGCCTTATTGCCTGCACCGAAAGGTGCCTTATTGCCTACACCGAAAGGTGCCTTAGTTGCCTGCACCGAAGGTGCCTTATTGCCTGCACCGAAGGTGCCTTATTGCCTGCACCGAAAGGTGCCTTAGTTGCCTGCACCGAAGGTGCCTTATTGCCTGCACCGAAGGTGCCTTATTGCCTGCACCGAAAGGTGCCTTATTGCCTGCACCGAAGGTGCCTTATTGCCTGCACCGAAAGGTGCCTTAGTTGCCTGCACCGAAGGTGCCTTATTGCCTGCACCGAAAGGTGCCTTATTGCCTGCACCGAAAGGTGCCTTATTGCCTGCACCGAAGGTGCCTTATTGCCTGCACCGAAAGGTGCCTTAGTTGCCTGCACCGAAAGGTGCCTTAGTTGCCTGCACCGAAGGTGCCTTATTGCCTACACCGAAAGGTGCCTTATTGCCTACACCGAAAGGTGCCTTATTGCCTGCACCGAAGGTGCCTTATTGCCTGCACCGAAGGTGCCTTATTGCCTGCACCGAAAGGTGCCTTATTGCCTGCACCGAAAGGTGCCTTATTGCCTACACCGAAAGGTGCCTTAGTTGCCTGCACCGAAGGTGCCTTATTGCCTGCACCGAAAGGTGCCTTAGTTGCCTGCACCGAAAGGTGCCTTAGTTGCCTGCACCGAAGGTGCCTTATTGCCTGCACCGAAGGTGCCTTATTGCCTGCACCGAAGGTGCCTTATTGCCTACACCGAAAGGTGCCTTATTGCCTGCACCGAAAGGTGCCTTATTGCCTGCACCGAAGGTGCCTTATTGCCTGCACCGAAAGGTGCCTTATTGCCTGCACCGAAGGTGCCTTATTGCCTACACCGAAAGGTGCCTTAGTTGCCTGCACCGAAGGTGCCTTATTGCCTGCACCGAAAGGTGCCTTATTGCCTGCACCGAAGGTGCCTTATTGCCTGCACCGAAAGGTGCCTTATTGCCTACACCGAAAGGTGCCTTATTGCCTGCACCGAAAGGTGCCTTAGTTGCCTGCACCGAAGGTGCCTTATTGCCTGCACCGAAGGTGCCTTATTGCCTGCACCGAAAGGTGCCTTAGTTGCCTGCACCGAAAGGTGCCTTATTGCCTACACCGAAAGGTGCCTTATTGCCTACACCGAAAGGTGCCTTATTGCCTGCACCGAAAGGTGCCTTATTGCCTACACCGAAAGGTGCCTTATTGCCTGCACCGAAGGTGCCTTATTGCCTGCACCGAAAGGTGCCTTATTGCCTGCACCGAAGGTGCCTTATTGCCTACACCGAAAGGTGCCTTATTGCCTGCACCGAAAGGTGCCTTAGTTGCCTGCACCGAAGGTGCCTTATTGCCTGCACCGAAGGTGCCTTATTGCCTGCACCGAAGGTGCCTTATTGCCTACACCGAAAGGTGCCTTAGTTGCCTGCACCGAAAGGTGCCTTATTGCCTGCACCGAAGGTGCCTTATTGCCTGCACCGAAGGTGCCTTATTGCCTGCACCGAAGGTGCCTTATTGCCTGCACCGAAAGGTGCCTTAGTTGCCTGCACCGAAGGTGCCTTATTGCCTGCACCGAAGGTGCCTTATTGCCTGCACCGAAGGTGCCTTATTGCCTACACCGAAAGGTGCCTTAGTTGCCTGCACCGAAAGGTGCCTTAGTTGCCTGCACCGAAGGTGCCTTATTGCCTACACCGAAAGGTGCCTTAGTTGCCTGCACCGAAAGGTGCCTTAGTTGCCTGCACCGAAGGTGCCTTATTGCCTGCACCGAAGGTGCCTTATTGCCTGCACCGAAGGTGCCTTATTGCCTGCACCGAAGGTGCCTTATTGCCTGCACCGAAAGGTGCCTTAGTTGCCTGCACCGAAGGTGCCTTATTGCCTGCACCGAAAGGTGCCTTATTGCCTGCACCGAAGGTGCCTTATTGCCTGCACCGAAGGTGCCTTATTGCCTGCACCGAAAGGTGCCTTATTGCCTGCACCGAAAGGTGCCTTATTGCCTGCACCGAAGGTGCCTTATTGCCTGCACCGAAGGTGCCTTATTGCCTACACCGAAAGGTGCCTTAGTTGCCTGCACCGAAAGGTGCCTTAGTTGCCTGCACCGAAAGGTGCCTTATTGCCTGCACCGAAAGGTGCCTTATTGCCTACACCGAAAGGTGCCTTATTGCCTACACCGAAAGGTGCCTTATTGCCTGCACCGAAAGGTGCCTTATTGCCTGCACCGAAAGGTGCCTTAGTTGCCTGCACCGAAAGGTGCCTTATTGCCTGCACCGAAAGGTGCCTTATTGCCTGCACCGGGCTACTCACAAAACGTTAGGATGTGTTTACTTGGATGTGTCTGTGTGTGTTATGCATCATGTTTTAAAAGTATACGAAAATGAATTTGAATGCATGTTGGCATGGTAAGGATTGAACGTATTGAAACAGTTATGTGAATCAGTTTTACTGTTAAAGGAGCTAATCCAACCCTTAATGAGATAGCGGATATTTATACTTTGGGAGAGTTGATCCAACTCCCAATTTCACAGGGGGATCTGAACAGAGAATCAGCTTCACTGTTAAGGGAGCTAATCCAACCCTTAATGAGACAGAGGATATTTATACTTTGGGAGAGTTGATCCAACTCCCAATTTCACAGGGGGATTTGAACAGAAACAACGCATGAACAACTGAGAGGAGAAAGTAGAAATTGCATGATTAGGAATTTATGTTTCGGCATTTCATTCTTTTCTTTCTATCATTGCTTTGCTTACTTAGCATTAGGCTAATAGGTGAGTTTTGTGATGTAGGTGAAGAAGTGACAGCAGGTGAATCCTCTGAGTTTATTGAGGGATAGACTAGTTGGGGACACACTCATGCCACGGACCTGGTGAACTGATGAGGCGATTTAACTGATGTCTGTTGGTGAGAAGGTTTAGTTGACAGTGTTTAAATTTAGAAATGATAAGTTCCCATAACAGTAGTGGTTTCAGTACTTTGAACACGTTTTGAGATTTTTCTGATAACGGTGATCTGTTGAGTTTTAATGTTATTTTTACTGGATTTGATTAATGTAGTGGTTTGAATTGTTTCTGAATAGCTTTGGAAAAGTAAGCAAATTCATTTCTGTAATTAGTGTTTTGTATTGTATAGTGAGGAATAGTTGAAATGTACTATGTTTTCTACCGGTAGTTGATATCTATCGTAAATGTTGAGTTATGCTGTCTATCGGAAGATGTCTTCAGAAAAGCCATCGGATGATGTAGGTTTAAGTCCATCGGAAGATGTCTTCAGAAAAGCCATCGGATGATGTAGGTTTAAGTCCATCGGAAGATGTCTTCAGAAAAGCCATCGGATGATGTAGGTTTAAGTCCATCGGAAGATGTCTTCAGAAAAGCCATCGGATGATGTAGGTTTAAGTCCATCGGAAGATGTCTTCAGAAAAGCCATCGGATGATGTAGGTTTAAGTCCATCGGAAGATGTCTTCAGAAAAGCCATCGGATGATGTAGGTTTAAGTCCATCGGAAGATGTCTTCAGAAAAGCCATCGGATGATGTAGGTTTAAGTCCATCGGAAGATGTCTTCAGAAAAGCCATCGGATGATGTAGGTTTAAGTCCATCGGAAGATGTCTTCAGAAAAGCCATCGGATGATGTAGGTTTAAGTCCATCGGAAGATGTCTTCAGAAAAGCCATCGGATGATGTAGGTTTAAGTCCATCGGAAGATGTCTTCAGAAAAGCCATCGGATGATGTAGGTTTAAGTCCATCGGAAGATGTCTTCAGAAAAGCCATCGGATGATGTAGGTTTAAGTCCATCGGAAGATGTCTTCAGAAAAGCCATCGGATGATGTAGGTTTAAGTCCATCGGAAGATGTCTTCAGAAAAGCCATCGGATGATGTAGGTTTAAGTCCATCGGAAGATGTCTTCAGAAAAGCCATCGGATGATGTAGGTTTAAGTCCATCGGAAGATGTCTTCAGAAAAGCCATCGGATGATGTAGGTTTAAGTCCATCGGAAGATGTCTTCAGAAAAGCCATCGGATGATGTAGGTTTAAGTCCATCGGAAGATGTCTTCAGAAAAGCCATCGGATGATGTAGGTTTAAGTCCATCGGAAGATGTCTTCAGAAAAGCCATCGGATGATGTAGGTTTAAGTCCATCGGAAGATGTCTTCAGAAAAGCCATCGGATGATGTAGGTTTAAGTCCATCGGAAGATGTCTTCAGAAAAGCCATCGGATGATGTAGGTTTAAGTCCATCGGAAGATGTCTTCAGAAAAGCCATCGGATGATGTAGGTTTAAGTCCATCGGAAGATGTCTTCAGAAAAGCCATCGGATGATGTAGGTTTAAGTCCATCGGAAGATGTCTTCAGAAAAGCCATCGGATGATGTAGGTTTAAGTCCATCGGAAGATGTCTTCAGAAAAGCCATCGGATGATGTAGGTTTAAGTCCATCGGAAGATGTCTTCAGAAAAGCCATCGGATGATGTAGGTTTAAGTCCATCGGAAGATGTCTTCAGAAAAGCCATCGGATGATGTAGGTTTAAGTCCATCGGAAGATGTCTTCAGAAAAGCCATCGGATGATGTAGGTTTAAGTCCATCGGAAGATGTCTTCAGAAAAGCCATCGGATGATGTAGGTTTAAGTCCATCGGAAGATGTCTTCAGAAAAGCCATCGGATGATGTAGGTTTAAGTCCATCGGAAGATGTCTTCAGAAAAGCCATCGGATGATGTAGGTTTAAGTCCATCGGAAGATGTCTTCAGAAAAGCCATCGGATGATGTAGGTTTAAGTCCATCGGAAGATGTCTTCAGAAAAGCCATCGGATGATGTAGGTTTAAGTCCATCGGAAGATGTCTTCAGAAAAGCCATCGGATGATGTAGGTTTAAGTCCATCGGAAGATGTCTTCAGAAAAGCCATCGGATGATGTAGGTTTAAGTCCATCGGAAGATGTCTTCAGAAAAGCCATCGGATGATGTAGGTTTAAGTCCATCGGAAGATGTCTTCAGAAAAGCCATCGGATGATGTAGGTTTAAGTCCATCGGAAGATGTCTTCAGAAAAGCCATCGGATGATGTAGGTTTAAGTCCATCGGAAGATGTCTTCAGAAAAGCCATCGGATGATGTAGGTTTAAGTCCATCGGAAGATGTCTTCAGAAAAGCCATCGGATGATGTAGGTTTAAGTCCATCGGAAGATGTCTTCAGAAAAGCCATCGGATGATGTAGGTTTAAGTCCATCGGAAGATGTCTTCAGAAAAGCCATCGGATGATGTAGGTTTAAGTCCATCGGAAGATGTCTTCAGAAAAGCCATCGGATGATGTAGGTTTAAGTCCATCGGAAGATGTCTTCAGAAAAGCCATCGGATGATGTAGGTTTAAGTCCATCGGAAGATGTCTTCAGAAAAGCCATCGGATGATGTAGGTTTAAGTCCATCGGAAGATGTCTTCAGAAAAGCCATCGGATGATGTAGGTTTAAGTCCATCGGAAGATGTCTTCAGAAAAGCCATCGGATGATGTAGGTTTAAGTCCATCGGAAGATGTCTTCAGAAAAGCCATCGGATGATGTAGGTTTAAGTCCATCGGAAGATGTCTTCAGAAAAGCCATCGGATGATGTAGGTTTAAGTCCATCGGAAGATGTCTTCAGAAAAGCCATCGGATGATGTAGGTTTAAGTCCATCGGAAGATGTCTTCAGAAAAGCCATCGGATGATGTAGGTTTAAGTCCATCGGAAGATGTCTTCAGAAAAGCCATCGGATGATGTAGGTTTAAGTCCATCGGAAGATGTCTTCAGAAAAGCCATCGGATGATGTAGGTTTAAGTCCATCGGAAGATGTCTTCAGAAAAGCCATCGGATGATGTAGGTTTAAGTCCATCGGAAGATGTCTTCAGAAAAGCCATCGGATGATGTAGGTTTAAGTCCATCGGAAGATGTCTTCAGAAAAGCCATCGGATGATGTAGGTTTAAGTCCATCGGAAGATGTCTTCAGAAAAGCCATCGGATGATGTAGGTTTAAGTCCATCGGAAGATGTCTTCAGAAAAGCCATCGGATGATGTAGGTTTAAGTCTGTGGAATCAAGGGCTTGACCTTCAGTGAGGTTGTGTCCACTACCCTGGAAGTGGAAGAAGCTGAAGGCAAGTGTGCTAGACCAAAGGAGGTCCCACAAAGGTTTAACCAGCCACACCAACAAAGAGGGACGAAGAGGCCAAGTGAAGGCAAAAATAGCCAAGGAGTAGGGGGAAAGGTGCAGAATGTCAGGAAATTTTCCCAGTGTCTTAAGTGTTTGAAGAACCACCCGGGGGAGTGCAGACTAGGCTTTGGGAAGTGTTTCAATTGTGAGGAAGTTGGACACACATTCAAAGAGTGCTCGAAGCCTAGGGTCACCAGATGCTACAATTGTAACAAGGTCGGCAACATTAGCAAGGATTGTCCGGTTCCCAAGAGTGGCCCTGCTATGATTAAACCAAGGATATTCTCCATGACGGAGTCGGGTGAGGAACAGCCTTCTGTGGTGTCAGGTACTATATTGATAAACTCTGTGCCTTGCGTTTACTTAATAGATTATGGTGCCACACAGTCATTTATAGCATCTGCTTTTGCTATTAAGTTAGATGTACAGTTTACCCCTTCCATGCATGTGTTTAATGTCGCATTGCCTTCTGGTGAACGCATGCACTCTAACCAAGTGATGCTTGACAGTGAAGTGTTAGTAGGAAATGTAAGTCTACCTGCTGACCTTATAGTTATGGATGTAATAGGATTTGATGTAATCCTAGGAATGGATTGGTTGTTTAAACATCACGCCACAATAGATTGTAGGACCGGAATAGTTAGCTTCCAAACCCCTAGTAGTTTGAAACACACCTTTCAAGCCTCAAGGAAAAGTAAGGAAATGTCTGTGATGACTTCTATTGACCCAAGACCTTCCCTGTGTAGAGAGTATTTGTGCTTCTTAGCTAGCGTTTTAGACACACAGTTTGTAGGAAAAGCAAATCCTCAGAATGTCCTAATTGTCCAAGACTTTCCCGAAGTATTCTTAGATGACCTTCCTGGTTTACCACCAAATAGAGAAATTGAATTTGTCGTGGATGTTTACCCCGGAGACGAGCCTGTGTCTAAGAATCCATATAGACTAGCGCCTACAGAACTTAAGGAATTGAAGAAACAGTTGGAGGATTTATTGGAGAAAGGATTCATACGCCCAAGTTTGTCACCATGGGGTGCACCGGTCCTTTTTGTTAAAAAGAAAGATGGATCAATGCGTATGTGCATTGATTATAGAGAATTGAATAAGTTAACTGTCAAAAACAAATACCCTTTGCCGAGAATTGATGACTTATTTGACCAGCTTAGGGGTGCAAGAGTTTTCTCTAAGATTGACCTTAGGTCCGGTTATTACCAGTTGAAGGTTAAATCTGAAGATATCCCAAAGACTGCCTTTCGCACAAGGTATGGACATTATGAGTTTTTGGTTATGTCTTTTGGTTTGACAAATGCACTAGCAGCCTTCATGGATCTCATGAATCGGGTGTTTCGCGAGTATTTGGACAAGTTTGTCATAGTATTCATAGACGACATTTTGATCTATTCTAGAACTAAGGATGAGCATGCAAGGTATTTGAGTTTGGTGTTAGGAGCACTTAGATAGTACCAGCTTTATGCTAAGTTTTCCAAGTGTGAGTTTTGGTTGGACAGAGTTCACTTTCTTGGTCATGTGATCTCTGGAGATGGGATATCTGTTGATCCAGCCAAAGTTCGAGCGGTTAAGGAATGGCCTCAACCGAAGTGTGCTACAGATATCAGGAGTTTTCTTGGTTTGGCAGGATATTACAGAAAGTTCATTGAAGGATTTTCAAAGATTGCTACACCCCTTACTAAGTTAACCAGGAAGAATGTGAAGTATATATGGACTGATGGATGCGAATATAGTTTCATGACCTTGAAGCAGAAACTAACCAATGCTCCAATTTTAACCCTTCCAACTGAAGATGACAAATTTAGTATTTATTGTGATGCGTGCAAAATTGGTCCGGATTGCGTGTTAATGCAGAATAGTAAAGTAATAGCTTATGCCTCTAGACAGTTGAAAACACATGAGAAGAACTACCCTACCCATGACTTAGAATTAGCTGCAGTCGTATTTGCACTTAAGATTTGGAGGCATTACTTGTATGGGCAATCTTGTGAGATATTTTCAGATCATAAGAGCCTGAAGTACATTTTCACACAGAAGGAACTAAACATGAGGCAACGACGATGGTTGGAATTTGTTAAGGACTATGATTTCGAGATTAAATATCATCCCGACAAGGCAAATGTAGTGGCAGATGCCTTGAGTAGAGTAACAACATCAACCCCAACTATGAATTTCAGTATGCCATTAGCTTTGGAGGCTGAATTCCAAAAGTTTAATCTTGAAGCAGTATCCAATGTAACAGCTATACTTTCAGCCATAACCTTAAAACCTACCATTCTAGAGAAAATAAGGGAATCTCAGGCGAATGATGATGAGTGTAACAAGTACAAGTCAAGCATGGATTCTACAGACAAGTCGGATTTTAACTATTCTGCTAATGGAATCCTTAAGTTTATAAGTAGATGGTTTGTTCCTGCCATTAAGGAACTTCGGGATGAGATTCTTTCCGAAGCGCATTCTTCCAGATTTTCTGTCCACCCTGGGAGTACAAAGATGTACAAGGATCTTAAACAGCATTACTGGTGGCCAGGCATGAAACGAAGTGTGGCAGAATACGTTGGATCGTGTTTGTGTTGTCAACAGATTAAAGCCGAGCATCAGAGACCCTCAGGAACATTACAACCTTTACCAGTTCCTGAATGGAAATGGGAACAAATAACAATGGATTTTGTCGTTGGATTACCTAGAACAGCTAAGGGACATGATGTAATTTGGGTTATAGTCGACCGTCTAACCAAATCTGCTCATTTTCTGCCAATTAAGGTAACTTACTCAATGGATCAGCTTGCTGAATTGTACATGCAAGAGATTGTCAGATTGCATGGAGTTCCAAGTTCTATAGTTTCAGACCGAGACCCCAGATTTACATCTAAGTTTTGGAAGAGTTTGCACAAGACTATGGGAACACAACTTAGTTTTAACACAGCCTTTCATCCTCAAACTGATGGACAATCTGAGAGAACTATCCAAACGTTGGAGGATATGCTTCGTGCATGTGTGCTGGAATTTCAAGGTTCTTGGAGTAAGTTTATACCATTGATTGAATTCTCTTATAATAACAGTTTTCAAGCAACAATAGGCATGGCACCATACGAGGCATTATATGGACGAAAATGCAGATCTCCCTTATATTGAGATGAAGTTGGAGAAGCACAGTTGCTTGGTCCTGACATGGTGCAACAAACTGTTGAGAAGGTTGACCTCATCCGACAAAGAATTTTGGCAGCTCAGAGTCGACAGAAGAGTTATGCGGATTGCAGGCATAGAGAATTGGAATTTATGATTGGTGATGAAGTTTTTCTCAAGGTGTCACCATTCAAAGGAGTTGTGAGATTTGGGAAGAGAGGAAAATTGAACCCCAGATACATTGGACCATTCTTGATCTTGAAAAGGATTGGGAAGACAGCCTACCAGTTGCAGCTACCAACCTCTATGGAAGGAATCCATGATGTGTTTCATATCTCCATGCTTAAGAAATGTGTACGAGACCCTTCTCAGATTGTGGAACAACAGAGTATCGAAGTTCTTCCTACTCTTGCATATGAGGAGAAACCTGTAAGGATCCTAGACTATGCAGTGAAGGTATTGCGCAACAAAGAGGTTCCACTAGTGAAAGTCTTATGGCACAACCAGAATGTAGAGGAGACAACTTGGGAGCGCCAGCAAGACATGATGGACCAATATCCGGAGTTATTCAGGTACTAAATTTTGAGGACAAAATTCTTTTAAGGAGGGTAGATTGTAGCACCCGGCTCTATTAACCAAATTTAATTGCCAATTATAATGTGTTAATTTATGGAAGAATTGAGGGAGAAAGTGATTAGGTTAGTAAATAACTATGTAAGGACAAAAGGGTAATTAGCACTTTTATAAATGGATAACGTATTTAAGGGAGGGTTTAATGAGGTTTAGCCGCCACTGTTTTCCATCATTTTCCCTTCTCGGTAATCAGCTCAAGCACAGCAGAGCTCCAGGCGATTTCCCTCTCCGACCCTCATTCCTCAAACTAGGTGAGTTTTCTCATTTTATTTCTCGAGATTTTAGTGGCTAGATAGCAGAGATAGTGTAATGCACGTATTTTGTTAATACTGCGAGTGGGTTGAGTTCGATTTTAGTATTGAGCCGAGAGTGTATGATGATTAAAGATTTCAAACGAGCCCCTTAGGTTTTAGAACGATTTAGGATAAGGTTAGTGGTGATCTAATCGGTATTTTTGCTTATGAAACTAGGTGAGCAGGGGTTCCAGAGTAGTTGAAACCGAGCGATTTCCAGGAGACCAGGTAAGTAAAGTTTGCTTGTGCCTTCGGGCCTACATCACAAAACGTAGGATTGGTTTACTTGGATGTGTCTGTGTGTGTTATGCATCATGTTTTAAAAGTATACGAAAATGAATTTGAATGCATGTTGGCATGGTAAGGATTGAACGTATTGAAACAGTTATGTGAATCAGTTTTACTGTTAAGGGAGCTAATCCAACCCTTAATGAGACAGCGGATATTTATACTTTGGGAGAGTTGATCCAACTACCAATTTCACAGGGGGATCTGAACAGAGAATCAGCTTCACTGTTAAGGGAGCTAATCCAACCCTTAATGAGACAGAGGATATTTATACTTTGGGAGAGTTGATCCACCTCCCAATTTCACAGGGGGATCTGAACAGAAACAACGCATGAACAACTGAGAGGAGAAAGTAGAAATTGCATGAACAACTGAGAGGAGAAAGTAGAAATTGCATGATTAGGAATTTATGTTTTGGCATTTCATTCTTTTCTTTCTATCATTGCTTGCTTACTTAGCATTAGGCTAATAGGTGAGTTTTGTGATGTAGGTGAAGAAGTGACAGCAGGTGAATCCTCTGAGTTTTATGAGGATAGACTGGTTGGGGAGCACACTCATGCCACGGACCTGGTGAACTGATGAGGCGGTTTAACTGATGTCTGTTGGTGAGAAGGTTTAGTTGACAGTGTTTAAATTTAGAAATGATAAGTTCCCATAACAGTAGTGGTTTCAGTACTTTGAACACGTTTTGAGATTTTTCTGATAATGGTGATCTGTTGAGTTTTAAATGTTATTTTTACTGGATTTGATTAATGTAGTGGTTTGAATTGTTTCTGAATGGTCTTGGAAAAGTAAGCAAATTCATTTATGTAATTAGTGTTTTGTATTGTATAGTGAGGAATAGTTGAAATGTACTATGTTTTCTACCGGTAGTTGATATATATCGGTAAATGTTGAGTTACGCTGTCTATCGGAAGATGTCTTCAGAAAAGCCATCGGATGATGTAGGTTTAAGTCCATCGGAAGATGTCTTCAGAAAAGCCATCGGACGATGTAGGTTTAAGTCCATCGGAAGATGTCTTCAGAAAAGCCATCGGATGATGTAGGTTTAAGTCCATCGGAAGATGTCTTCAGAAAAGCCATCGGATGATGTAGGTTTAAGTCCATCGGAAGATGTCTTCAGAAAAGCCATCGGATGATGTAGGTTTAAGTCCATCGGAAGATGTCTTCAGAAAAGCCATCGGATGATGTAGGTTTAAGTCCATCGGAAGATGTCTTCAGAAAAGCCATCGGATGATGTAGGTTTAAGTCCATCGGAAGATGTCTTCAGAAAAGGGAGCTAATCCAACCCTTAATGAGACAGAGGATATTTATACTTTGGGAGAGTTGATCCAACTACCAATTTCACAGGGGGATCTGAACAGAGAATCAGCTTCACTGTTAAGGGAGCTAATCCAACCCTTAATGAGACAGCGGATATTTATACTTTGGGAGAGTTGATCCAACTACCAATTTCACAGGGGGATCTGAACAGAGAATCAGCTTCACTGTTAAGGGAGCTAATCCAACCCTTAATGAGACAGCGGATATTTATACTTTGGGAGAGTTGATCCAACTACCAATTTCACAGGGGGATCTGAACAGAGAATCAGCTTCACTGTTAAGGGAGCTAATCCAACCCTTAATGAGACAGCGGATATTTATACTTTGGGAGAGTTGATCCAACTACCAATTTCACAGGGGGATCTGAACAGAGAATCAGCTTCACTGTTAAGGGAGCTAATCCAACCCTTAATGAGACAGCGGATATTTATACTTTGGGAGAGTTGATCCAACTACCAATTTCACAGGGGGATCTGAACAGAGAATCAGCTTCACTGTTAAGGGAGCTAATCCAACCCTTAATGAGACAGCGGATATTTATACTTTGGGAGAGTTGATCCAACTACCAATTTCACAGGGGGATCTGAACAGAGAATCAGCTTCACTGTTAAGGGAGCTAATCCAACCCTTAATGAGACAGCGGATATTTATACTTTGGGAGAGTTGATCCAACTACCAATTTCACAGGGGGATCTGAACAGAGAATCAGCTTCACTGTTAAGGGAGCTAATCCAACCCTTAATGAGACAGCGGATATTTATACTTTGGGAGAGTTGATCCAACTACCAATTTCACAGGGGGATCTGAACAGAGAATCAGCTTCACTGTTAAGGGAGCTAATCCAACCCTTAATGAGACAGCGGATATTTATACTTTGGGAGAGTTGATCCAACTACCAATTTCACAGGGGGATCTGAACAGAGAATCAGCTTCACTGTTAAGGGAGCTAATCCAACCCTTAATGAGACAGCGGATATTTATACTTTGGGAGAGTTGATCCAACTACCAATTTCACAGGGGGATCTGAACAGAGAATCAGCTTCACTGTTAAGGGAGCTAATCCAACCCTTAATGAGACAGCGGATATTTATACTTTGGGAGAGTTGATCCAACTACCAATTTCACAGGGGGATCTGAACAGAGAATCAGCTTCACTGTTAAGGGAGCTAATCCAACCCTTAATGAGACAGCGGATATTTATACTTTGGGAGAGTTGATCCAACTACCAATTTCACAGGGGGATCTGAACAGAGAATCAGCTTCACTGTTAAGGGAGCTAATCCAACCCTTAATGAGACAGCGGATATTTATACTTTGGGAGAGTTGATCCAACTACCAATTTCACAGGGGGATCTGAACAGAGAATCAGCTTCACTGTTAAGGGAGCTAATCCAACCCTTAATGAGACAGCGGATATTTATACTTTGGGAGAGTTGATCCAACTACCAATTTCACAGGGGGATCTGAACAGAGAATCAGCTTCACTGTTAAGGGAGCTAATCCAACCCTTAATGAGACAGCGGATATTTATACTTTGGGAGAGTTGATCCAACTACCAATTTCACAGGGGGATCTGAACAGAGAATCAGCTTCACTGTTAAGGGAGCTAATCCAACCCTTAATGAGACAGCGGATATTTATACTTTGGGAGAGTTGATCCAACTACCAATTTCACAGGGGGATCTGAACAGAGAATCAGCTTCACTGTTAAGGGAGCTAATCCAACCCTTAATGAGACAGCGGATATTTATACTTTGGGAGAGTTGATCCAACTACCAATTTCACAGGGGGATCTGAACAGAGAATCAGCTTCACTGTTAAGGGAGCTAATCCAACCCTTAATGAGACAGCGGATATTTATACTTTGGGAGAGTTGATCCAACTACCAATTTCACAGGGGGATCTGAACAGAGAATCAGCTTCACTGTTAAGGGAGCTAATCCAACCCTTAATGAGACAGAGGATATTTATACTTTGGGAGAGTTGATCCAACTACCAATTTCACAGGGGGATCTGAACAGAGAATCAGCTTCACTGTTAAGGGAGCTAATCCAACCCTTAATGAGACAGCGGATATTTATACTTTGGGAGAGTTGATCCAACTACCAATTTCACAGGGGGATCTGAACAGAGAATCAGCTTCACTGTTAAGGGAGCTAATCCAACCCTTAATGAAGGAAATCATCTGGCTGACGTCATCGGAAGTTGTAGAGAGTATTTTTGTCGTTTTATGACCGGATGATGTCTTCTGTTTTCTTTTTTTTAGCCTTTTTCGTTAACTTGGTTCAGCGGCAGGTGCGTCTAACTTTCGCCACCTTTAAAGCAACTCGCGGTTTAAACTTTTATTTTCCCTTGGTCAACTATTTCTAACATTTCGCCCGATTATCCAAACACTTTTTACGATTTTGTTTAACTCTATTTTTGTTTAAATGATTTCCGGGGCCTTACATTAACCCCTATCGTACACCCTCACAACGACAAACACACAACGACAAACAATGCAGCTATATGTATCTCGCGTGCTATCATGATGCATGTTTCAACGATATGCAACACCACACCACACCACACAACAACTCAACACAACCCGCAGCAAAACAAATAAATCAACGCAACACGGAGCAAAGCAATAACAAATAAACCATACCGTTCTATGGTGAAGGCCCGAAGGCGAAAGAATAGCACCCACTACTTACCTGACTACTCGGCTTTACGTTCCTCACTTCTATCGGTCAATTCACTCGTCCGATAACCTATCAAGTATAGAAAATAACTTAGCAAATCACTCATAAAATTCTAAAGGATTCTAAAACCAAAACTAACTAACAATTCCACCTAAAACCGCCAAACCCGATTTTCACCCAAAATTACAACGTCCAACTTCGAACGGCCATAACTCCCTCGTTTTTCAACGGATTTTGACGTGCCACCCCAATCCGCGAACCTCTACACGTCTACTATCCATTAAAATGTTTAAATTATCCAACCAAACACATTGGCCAATCCGAAAATCAGGGAACAGAATCGGTGTTCTTGGCCCTAAAACCCGGTTTTTGTGTAACTCTCATTCAATCCTTAATCTAACCACCCAAACAACCTAAACTAACATGATTAAGGATTAAATGATCAAAAGAAGAAGAAAACCATCCAAGGAAAAATAATTTTCGGAATCTCTAACCTAGTGTTTTTAAACTCCCACTAAACTCACTCAAAATACCCTTAAAACACCAATAATCAACACCTAAACATATAAAAACCAAAACCTATCCATTTTTACCTTAAAATCCTTGAGCAAGCTATGTAAAGAAGGAGGAAGAAGCTTCAGTGGAGGGCTGGTTCGTGGGAGAGAAAGAAAGGAAGAAGAAGATGGAAAAAGTTTAAAATTCTACCTTTTTAACCTAATTTTTTATCCACTTTTTGTTTTCTTCCACTAAATTTTTAAATTTCACAAATTAACCACACCTCCTTCCCTTCTTTCTTCCAACGTGGAACACCAAAAGAAATTCCCCTTTTTCATTCACTTTTCACACAATTTAATTTTTATTTTTTCCTCCCATTGGTTCATACATACTTTTGACTTTTCAAACATCCTTTATCTTTTGACTTGTCAACTCTCTTCCCTTTCTAACACATATAATAAGAATAGCCCTAATATAATGTTAACTCCCTTGACATACCTTAACTAGGCTATGCACGTATAAGAATTTCCCGAGTGTTACAAAGATTGTATACGGTGGGGCGTAGGATGCTCGTTACCATGAGGCTCCATATTCTTCTTCAAAACTTCTGCAGTGAGGTCGCCAGGTAGGGTTTATCGAACTGTGGTTCCAACTATATTCTGATCAGATTCTTTGTCGCCGCTGTTGCCAATATTATGTCGAGCATGAATTAGATGTGAAAGCTACACAAAAGTAAAACTGCTTTCGGATGTATAATGAACGTAACACCCGGCATTTTTGCCATGTAATTATTCCTTAAATTGTTGAAATGGAATTTATTGGCCATTAATAAAATGCGTATTTTATCTGAAGTTTTATAATACCTTACACAAGAGGAGGATTTTTGGAGAAAACGGATCGAAGAATTTAATTCACAACTTAATTGGAAAACCAAATTATGTTCAACCAAAACAAAACTATTTGGTTAAAAATAAATTGAGGGGCTGTTTAGGTAAAGATTAGGGTTGGTGAGAGAAAGCCAATGGATGATTGACACATGGCTGACTTGTTGCAAAAGCCATGCCTTCCCCCCCCCCCCCCCCCCCCTTTCTTCCTTCTTTTCACTCCATCGTGAAACATCTTTCTGCCTTCTCTGTTTTCTCTCTTCCAAGCAATGGTGCCAAGTAGAAAACCCATGAAACACCCACACCCGGTTTCATGGGTTTTCTAATTTTGCGCGCAGTGGCATTTTGTAAATAATCAAAATATGTCCGTTTTGCAAATCGAGACCATTAATGGAACCCTTATGATTTATAGGAATTTTTGGAGAAAGATGAGAATTTTTGAAATCCAAATCGAAGGTGAAACGGTAAAGTTTCCATTTTCGCCCTTGTAGCAGTTTAATTCGTAGAAATAGCAAAATAAGTCCGTTTGACGAACGGAAAGTTTTACTAGAGTCCTAGGAATAAATTGGAATTATTAGAGAAATAAGAAATTTTAGAGAAATCGAACCGAAGGACGGATATTGAAACAAATGGAGAGTTTAGTGATGGGGCAAAATTGTCATTTTGCAAGCCAAATCAATTAAAAACCCATATGCCCTCTCTTCTTCCCTCACTTGGTGATTTCCAGAGCTCCCTTTCTTCTCCTTCTCTGTCGACGCCGATTCTCCACGGCTCCTTCACCACTTCTTCAACGATTCTTCCTCCGTTCTTCGAGTTCACTTCTTCAATGATGTTTAAGTGATCACGTGAGAAGCACGTATCGGTAGATGTTTTCTGCCGGGCGTCGGTGAGAGAGTTGTGTGAAGTGCACGATACAAATCGGATGGTGCGAGCTCTGATGCATGCAAACCCATGCAAATCTGAGATCAATGAAGTCGAGCGACTTGAGGGCAATTCATCTCCGCCCGACTATGTCTTAGAACCGATGATCGTGTATGGTCACTCGTGTCTGTGAGCGATTAAGTAAGTAATATCACTAAGAAGTCAGGTACAAGGGATTAATTCTCCATCAGATAAGTTGAAGTCTTTAAGTCTGCTAGATACACTGTTAAAAAAAAAAAGAGAAGAGAGTCCAATTATGAATTAAAGTTTTAAGTAAAGTCAAGAATTTCGTGGCGATCCTCCCCGGGTCGTTACAATTATGGTATCAGAGCAAAACCGAGTTCTAAAACCGATTCTGCAGACTGCCTTCCAGCACTGACTGTCACATGAGCACACTCAAGCAACTGTAAGTGTTTAAGATTCTAGCAATGTCATTAAGTTAAGATGTGTTTATGACTAATTGTTTAGGAATCCCAAGATGGTGAGAGGTCAACAGAGAGACGACAATGTGGATAGTCACACCATTGCTCAGCTGATTGAGCTAGTTATTTGTATATCCCGCCAAGTTGAGCAGCTCATGACCGCCAGGGAAGAACAAGGGAATTCGAGTACGAATATTGCCCGAGAACATGGGGATGAGCGTTTTCACCGACTTCGACCCCCGACTTTCAATGGTCAAGTTTCAGATCCAGTTTATGCTGAGGAATGGATTCAAAAGATGGAGGACATGTTCAAGTATGCAAAGGTGGAAGAAGGAGATAAAGTCACATGTGCTGTTTATCACTTGGAACTGGATGCGAGGCATTGGTGGAACTCGGTCCAGAGCACGACTGACGCAGAAGCTATGACCTGGGGAAGGTTCAAGACGGCCTTCTTTGACAAGTATTTCAACCGGACTGTTCGGGCCAATAAGAAGAATGAGTTTATGAATCTTCGATAGACTGGTTCAGTGACGGATTACATATGTAGATTTGAGGCTTTATCTCGGTTTGCATCTCGTTTGGTGGAAGACGAGGAGGATAAGATCTATCAGTTTGTTCAAGGACTGAAGCCAAGCTTGTATATGAAGGTGAAAACTGCTGGTGTCTACAATGTGCCGTATACCGAGGTCACAGCTAAGGCCTTGGAAATGGAAGAGGCTGAAATAACAGTGTATGAGCAGCGTGATCAGTCAAAGAAGATTACCAAGGATGTCCAACAGCCACCACGACCGAACAAGGGCTGGCAGCCACAGCAGAAAAGGGGACCACAGCAGCAGAAAGGTGTGAAGAGGCCATACAACCAGAATGATGACCAAGGAAAGGGAAAGAGGCCTCTGGCACCCTTATGCCCCACCTGTAAGAAGAATCACCCTGGCGAATGCAAGTTGCGTTCTGGCCACTATTTCAGATGTGATAAGGTTGGACACATAGTCAGAGACTGCCCCATGCCGCCAGATCCGAACCATGCAAGGATAGCACCTAGAGTTTTTGCTATGATGGAAGATGAGGACACGGTGCCGCATACAGTGATAACAGGTACCATTACGATCTATGATTTTGCTGCTTACACACTTATAGATACGGGAGCCACACACTCGTTCATATCAACTCTGTTTGTATGCCAACACAACTTAGAACTTTTACCAGCCGAAAGGCCATATGATGTTATGTTACCATCAGGGAAGTCCCTACATTCTGAACAGATTGTTAAAGGTGATGTTGTGTCCTTAAAAAGTAAGAAACTATATGTAGAACTGATTGTAATTGACATGAAAGGATACGAGGTGATATTAGGAATGGATTGGTTATTTAGGCATTATGCCATAATAAGTTGTAGATCTAGGATGGTTGATTTTTGACCCCCAAATGGTGATCATTATTCCTTCCAAGCTATTCCCAAGATAAGCAAAATACCGATTATATCCTCACTAGAAATTTACCGGTTACTGAAAAATGGTTGTGAGAGTTACTTAGCTAGCATAATGGATGTTCGGGTGAAGAATAAGATAGAATTACAAGATATCCCCATAGTCAGAGAGTTCCCTGAGGCGTTCTTAGATGACTTGCCAGGATTACCACCTGATAGAGAAATAGAGTTTGTAATTGATACAAATCCCGAGGCATTACCTGCATCTAAGAACCCTTACCGTATGGCACCTGTTGAACTAAAGGAGTTAAAAGTCCAACTACAGGAATTAGTAGACAAAGGGTTTATACGCCCTAGCAGTTCCTGTAACGCCCCGAATCCTTAAACTCGGTTTGTTACTAAACTCGTGACGTAACTTGATCATAATAGTCCACATATTTATTCATCTATTTTTTTTTGACTTAACATAACTTAAAACATCTCATTCAATTCACTGTATATATATCCATTATAACTCTCACTCCTGCCGATCACTAAACGACGAGCTTCTAGTTGATCTGCCGGTCAGCACGTGCATCCCACATGATTCATTAAACATCTATCGGCAGGCACACATATTTGCATCTGCCGACAGTCACGTGCAACCCGTGTGATCAATTAAAACCTCGCGTGGTTCATTAAAACTCACTTCCTCTACCGGTCAGTAAACGACAAAGAACTCACTTCCTCTACCGGTGAGTAAACGACAAAGAACTCACTTCCTCTACCGGTGACGTCAGCCGGAAGACAAATACTTTTCCTCTTCCGATGACGTCAGCCGGAAGACAAATACTTTTCCTCTTCCGATGACGTCAGCCGGAAGACAAATACTTTTCCTCTTCCGATGACGTCAGCCGGAAGACAAATACTTTTCCTCTTCCGATGACGTCAGCCGGAAGACAAATACTTTTCCTCTTCCGATGACGTCAGCCGGAAGACAAATACTTTTCCTCTTCCGATGACGTCAGCCGGAAGACAAATACTTTTCCTCTTCCGATGACGTCAGCCGGAAGACAAATACTTTTCCTCTTCCGATGACGTCAGCCGGAAGACAAATACTTTTCCTCTTCCGATGACGTCAGCCGGAAGACAAATACTTTTCCTCTTCCGATGACGTCAGCCGGAAGACAAATACTTTTCCTCTTCCGATGACGTCAGCCGGAAGACAAATACTTTTCCTCTTCCGATGACGTCAGCCGGAAGACAAATACTTTTCCTCTTCCGATGACGTCAGCCGGAAGACAAATACTTTTCCTCTTCCGATGACGTCAGCCGGAAGACAAATACTTTTCCTCTTCCGATGACGTCAGCCGGAAGACAAATACTTTTCCTCTTCCGATGACGTCAGCCGGAAGACAAATACTTTTCCTCTTCCGATGACGTCAGCCGGAAGACAAATACTTTTCCTCTTCCGATGACGTCAGCCGGAAGACAAATACTTTTCCTCTTCCGATGACGTCAGCCGGAAGACAAATACTTTTCCTCTTCCGATGACGTCAGCCGGAAGACAAATACTTTTCCTCTTCCGATGACGTCAGCCGGAAGACAAATACTTTTCCTCTTCCGATGACGTCAGCCGGAAGACAAATACTTTTCCTCTTCCGATGACGTCAGCCGGAAGACAAATACTTTTCCTCTTCCGATGACGTCAGCCGGAAGACAAATACTTTTCCTCTTCCGATGACGTCAGCCGGAAGACAAATACTTTTCCTCTTCCGATGACGTCAGCCGGAAGACAAATACTTTTCCTCTTCCGATGACGTCAGCCGGAAGACAAATACTTTTCCTCTTCCGATGACGTCAGCCGGAAGACAAATACTTTTCCTCTTCCGATGACGTCAGCCGGAAGACAAATACTTTTCCTCTTCCGATGACGTCAGCCGGAAGACAAATACTTTTCCTCTTCCGATGACGTCAGCCGGAAGACAAATACTTTTCCTCTTCCGATGACGTCAGCCGGAAGACAAATACTTTTCCTCTTCCGATGACGTCAGCCGGAAGACAAATACTTTTCCTCTTCCGATGACGTCAGCCGGAAGACAAATACTTTTCCTCTTCCGATGACGTCAGCCGGAAGACAAATACTTTTCCTCTTCCGATGACGTCAGCCGGAAGACAAATACTTTTCCTCTTCCGATGACGTCAGCCGGAAGACAAATACTTTTCCTCTTCCGATGACGTCAGCCGGAAGACAAATACTTTTCCTCTTCCGATGACGTCAGCCGGAAGACAAATACTTTTCCTCTTCCGATGACGTCAGCCGGAAGACAAATACTTTTCCTCTTCCGATGACGTCAGCCGGAAGACAAATACTTTTCCTCTTCCGATGACGTCAGCCGGAAGACAAATACTTTTCCTCTTCCGATGACGTCAGCCGGAAGACAAATACTTTTCCTCTTCCGATGACGTCAGCCGGAAGACAAATACTTTTCCTCTTCCGATGACGTCAGCCGGAAGACAAATACTTTTCCTCTTCCGATGACGTCAGCCGGAAGACAAATACTTTTCCTCTTCCGATGACGTCAGCCGGAAGACAAATACTTTTCCTCTTCCGATGACGTCAGCCGGAAGACAAATACTTTTCCTCTTCCGATGACGTCAGCCGGAAGACAAATACTTTTCCTCTTCCGATGACGTCAGCCGGAAGACAAATACTTTTCCTCTTCCGATGACGTCAGCCGGAAGACAAATACTTTTCCTCTTCCGATGACGTCAGCCGGAAGACAAATACTTTTCCTCTTCCGATGACGTCAGCCGGAAGACAAATACTTTTCCTCTTCCGATGACGTCAGCCGGAAGACAAATACTTTTCCTCTTCCGATGACGTCAGCCGGAAGACAAATACTTTTCCTCTTCCGATGACGTCAGCCGGAAGACAAATACTTTTCCTCTTCCGATGACGTCAGCCGGAAGACAAATACTTTTCCTCTTCCGATGACGTCAGCCGGAAGACAAATACTTTTCCTCTTCCGATGACGTCAGCCGGAAGACAAATACTTTTCCTCTTCCGATGACGTCAGCCGGAAGACAAATACTTTTCCTCTTCCGATGACGTCAGCCGGAAGACAAATACTTTTCCTCTTCCGATGACGTCAGCCGGAAGACAAATACTTTTCCTCTTCCGATGA
Organism: Begonia masoniana; assembly: GCA_022432975.1. Lineage (NCBI taxonomy): Eukaryota > Viridiplantae > Streptophyta > Magnoliopsida > Cucurbitales > Begoniaceae > Begonia > Begonia masoniana. The sequence continues at coordinate 21,906,422 of CM039515.1, forward strand.
CGTCAGCCGGAAGACAAATACTTTTCCTCTTCCGATGACGTAAACTCAATATCGAAAGTAAACTCATCCTACTTAGACTCCCTTGTTCATAAACATTATTAAATCTTAAAAGCTTAACAGAGAGTCATGTTCGCCATCCAGCCACAGATTTTCCACCCTGATCACTTCAGCAACCGAACTCAGACACTTTCATCAATCTTGAAATCCTCACCTGATATTTCTTCACCTACATCATAAGGTGTAACTGTTAGCCTAAGGCTTAGTAAGGAATGCAAACTATTATGAGTTCATGAATGCATAACTTGGAGAAAACATGCTCATGAGTCTTTTCTTTTCGTGTACTTAGTCTTAATCATCATTCATAATCGTATCTCGTATTCATTGATCATAATCATCATTCATGGACTTGCTCATATTCATCATTCGTATTCTTCATTACATTATGTGATTAAGAGAGGATTTGTGCTGGTAAAGGGGGTTCGACAGTGAGTTTGATCATGGTCCCTACTGCGGGTCGTATTCATATGTCCTACTGCGGACTGTGACATACGCCGAACCACCCCCAACCCTCACTTAACCACGTTGCATAAGTTTTATCTTCTTATTTTATTCATGAGAAAACATATTTCAAAACATTTTCATATGCTTGAGAAGTAAAACATGATGCATAACATAAATGCACTTAATCATCGGACTAAGACAGGGGAGTATATCAGAATACCAGAATCATATCCATCGACATTTCATCGAACTTATAGCTGACAACGTTCACTAAATGTAACATAATCCTTTGATGTAGGGCCCTATTGGCCGGAAACTTAGTACATTCACTTACCTGGATTCCTTAGCAACCTGAATCACTTTCTCTTCAACTTCTTCACCTAAAACATTCCACATTACAGTAGTTAAAATAAAGTCCTAAAAGTTCTACTCGAAAGTCATCCTAGAATCTAACAGCTAAAGTCATTCCGATTCCACTGTTTGACACACTGCAGTCTGAAATCCGAAACTAGGTGGACAGGTTTTACCATTGATTAAACCCGAGTTGGTTACTTTAAAATTTTCAGAATCGATTTGGGATGGCATTTCTACTCTCAGACTTAAAAGAGTCTAAAACTACTCGGCCACTGTTAGAAATCCGAACTCAAATGCCGAGTTGAAAGCAGAGCTTTAATCACTAATAAATGACTACATTGTCCATTTCATACCTCGGGTGCGGATTGCAGAGAAAAGCAGGCTGAAACCAGCCGTCGGCAAGGGGAGGTTCTGATAGCCGAGAGTAAAAGCTTGGGAGAGAAGGAATCGCCGAGAGGGAATGTCGGCTACAGTGGTAATAAATGAGGTTTAAGGTTTCCATTTCCTATTTATACCTAACCCATAAATTTTAATTACAAAACTGCCACCCAACCTAGTTTTACTCAACTTGTAATAATTTTATCTTAACATTAAATTTAAATCATAAAGATTAAATAAGAGGGTGACAATGAAAATGGTCAGAAAATCACCTGGCCGAAATGTCGGGTGTTACAGTTCCCCTTGGGGTGCACCTGTCTTATTTGTCAAGAAGAAAGATGGTTCCCTTAGAATGTGCATAGACTATAGGGAGCTAAATAAGTTGACAATCAAGAATAAGTACCCCTTACCCTAAATTGATGATTTGTTTGACCAACTGCAAGGAGAAAAGGTGTTTTCAAAAATAGATTTACGATCAGGTTATTACCAACTGAAAGTTAAGGGAGGAGATATACCAAAGACAGCCTTCAGAACCCGTTATGGACACTACGAATTCTTGGTCATGTCATTTGGACTGACCAATGCACCTGCAGCCTTTATGGACTTAATGAATCGTGTGTTTCGGGAGTATTTGAACAAATTTGTAATTGTGTTGATAGATGATATCCTGATATACTCACGGGCAGAAGCTGACCATGCAGAGCATTTAAGAATAGTTTTGACAACATTGAAGGAGCACCAGCTTTATGCCAAATTGTCCAAGTGTGAATTTTTGTTGGACAAGGTTAATTTTCTTGGTCATGTAGTTTCTGCTAATGGTATTTCAGTGGACCCGACCAAAATTCAGGCAGTAAAGGATTGGCCACAACCAAAGAATGCCAGTGAAGTCCGCAGTTTCCTTGGATTAGCAGGCTATTACAGAAAGTTCATCAAAGGATTTTCTATGATAGCTAAGCCCCTGACGAATTTGACAAAGAAGGACAATAAATATTCTTGGACGGAAGCTTGTTAGAATAGCTTCCAGACATTGAAGGTGAAGTTAACAACAGCCCCGGTATTGACCCTTCCAACCGAAGAAGGAAAGTTTAGCGTATTTTGTGATGCATCAAAAGTTGGTTTGGGCTGTGTTTTGATGCAAGAAGGCAAAGTTGTAGCGTATGCCTCTAGGCAATTAAAGAGTTACGAACAGAACTACCCCACCAATGATTTAGAATTAGCCGCTGTCGTTTTTGCTTTGAAGATATGGAGGCACTACTTATATGGACAGCAGTGTGAGGTGTTTTATGACCATAAAAGTCTGAAGTACCTCTTTACACAAAAGGAATTGAACATGAGGCAGAGGCGTTGGTTGGAATTTGTCAAGGATTACGACTTTGAGATCAAGTATCACCCAGGTAAGGCTAACTCTGTAGCTGACGCATTGAGCAGGATGTCAACAACAATGCAACCCGTTGTATCAACTATGTCTATACCTTTGAGGACAGAGATTCAGAAATTGGAGTTGGAGATAGTTCCATAGTTATCAACCTTACTGGCCGATTTGACCATTCAACCAACGGTTTTAGAAAAGATCAAAGAGGCACAACAGAAGGACTCTGAGGAGAATAACAGCATGATGAACAAGGTGAAAGACACCACCTCCGAGTTTAGTCTTTCCAAGGATTGGATTCTGAGGTTTAGAAATAGATGGTATGTCCCTAATGATGAAGAATTACGTAAGATAATCTTGGCTGAGGCGCACTCGTCTCCCTTTTCTGTACATCCTGGCAGCACCAAGATGTATCGAGACCTGAAGTTACACTACTGGTGGCCAAACTTAAAGAGAGATGTTGCTAAGCATGTAGAGTCATGTTTAGTTTGCCAACAGGTTAAAGCCGAGCACCAACGTCCAGGGGGTACCCTTCAGCCTTTACCTATTCCCGAATGGAAGTGGTAACACATAGCTATGGATTTCGTTGTAGGATTACCTAAGACAATTAAAGGACATGATAGTATTTTGATTGTGATTGATAGATTGACAAAATCAGCCCATTTCTTACCAGTAAGGACAACCTACTCGATGGACCAGCTTGCTGATCTTTATGTACAAGAAGTTATTAGGTTGCATGGAATCCATGCATCTATTGTATCCGATCGTGACCCCAGGTTTACCTCCCAGTTTTGGAAAAGTTTACAAGACGCATTAGGTACAAAGTTAACCTTCAGTACTGCCTTCCACCCACAAACAGATGGTCAATCTGAAAGGACTATTCAGATACTTGAAGACATGCTGAGGGCATGTGTACTAGATTTCCAGTCATCCTGGAGTATATACTTACCCCTGGTTGAGTTCTCCTACAACAACAGCTACCAGTCCACCATTGGCATGACACCTTATGAGGCACTGTATGGCAGGAAGTGTAGGTCACCTCTGTATTGGGATGAGGTTGGTGAAGCAAAACTCCTAGGTCCCGAGATGTTGCAGCAGATGTCAGACAAGATTGCCAATATTAAAAGGAGAATGATTACTGCACAAAGCCGACAGAAAAGTTATGCAGACCAAAGGAGGAGAGATCTTGAATTTGCTGTTGGAGATGAGGTCTTCCTGAAGGTTTCACCATTTAAAGGAGTACTAAGATTTGGCAGAAGGGGAAAGCTTAATCCACGATTTATTGGACCATTCCCTGTATTGGCTAGAATCGGTAGTACAGCTTACAGACTGCAGTTGCCTCCATCATTGGATAAAGTTCATAATGTCTTTCACGTGTCAATGTTAAGGAAATGCATACGAGATCCGACGCAAGTTGTTGAACCAATGGATATTGAGATTGAACCATCATTAATGTATGAAGAGAGACCAGTGCAAATATTGGAATCCGCAGTTAAGACTCTTAGAAATAAAGAGATTCCGTTGGTCAAAGTTTTATGGAAGCATCATGGCATAGATGAAGCCACGTGGGAGCGACGACAGGACATGTTAAACGAGTATCCAGAGTTGTTTGTTTGATCAATTTTCGGGGACGAAAATTTTGTTTAAGGAGAGGTGGATGTAACACCCGAGTTAACGGCCAGGTGATTTTCTTAACTGTATTAACGGTCATAAATATTTAATCTTCGAAGTTTAGGATTTATGCCAAACTTAATTAATTACATGTGGATCTAAACTAGGTTGAGTGGCAAAGTTGTAATATTGGAGGATTGAGGCCAGTATTTAAAGAAAAAGGAAAGGATTCAAACCTCATTTAAACCACTGTAGCCGACACCTCCCTTTCCGGCGATTTCTTCTCTCCCAAGCCCCCGCTCACTGCTATCAGTGTCTTCCTCGCCGACGACTGGTTTCTAGCCCGCATTCCTCTGCGAATCCTCACCCGAGGTATGTAATGGACAATGTAGTTATCTGTTTGTGTTTGGAGCTCTGTTTTCAGCTCGGCATTTGAACTCGGATTTTATCAACAGCCGAGTAGTATTAGAACATTTTTAATCCGAGAGTAGTAATGTCAACCCGAATCGATTCTGGACATTTTAAGTAATCAACTCAGATTTAATCGATAGTGGAACCTGTTTGTTTTATTTTGGATTTCAGATTTTGCACAGTATATCAAACCAAGGATTTGGGAATGACTTTAGCTAATAGATCCTAGGATGATTTATGAGTAGAGTTTTAGGATTTTGATTTAACTACTGTAATGCACATGTTTTAGGTGAAGAAGTTGAAGAGAAGAGGTCAGAATTGCTAAGGAGACCAGGTAAGTGAATGTATAGGTTTCTCGGTCATTAGGACCCTACATCAGAGGATACTAAGTAGAATGTTATGTGATGATTAGAAACTCCCTTATGTGGATGTCTAGTGTTCTTGATAACGTTTAGTTCGAAAGTAATATTCCATGATGGATAATGCTCTGCTCTGTAGCTTGATGTTTTAAGAGTTTCCATATCCACGCATCATGAAAGTTTTATGCATATGAAAATGTTTTAAAAGCATGTTTTCTCATGAACAAGATAAGATGATAAAATCCCTGCAACGTGGTTGAGTGAGGGTTGGGGGCGGTTCGGCATATGTCGCAGTCCAAAGAAGGACATATGTATACGACCCGCAGTAGGGACCATGATCAAAATCACTGTCGAACCCCCTTTACTGGCACAAATCCTCTCTCATTCCACACAACTGAAATGATGAATATGAACAATGAGTATGAACAATGATTACGAATGATGAATATGATTCATGATTATGAACGATGAATATGAACAAGAATATGAACAAGAAATGATCTATGAGCATGTTTTCTCTGAATTATGTATTCATGCATTCATGTTAATGTCGCATTCCTTACTAAGCATTAGGCTTATAGATGAACCTTATGATGTAGGTGAAGAGACTACAGGTGAAGATACTAACTTCAAAGAAGATATTTAAAGCTGGTTGCTGGAGAATACTCAAAGTGACAGTGCGGAACTGGAGAGGCGATTATGACCCCTGGTTATTGCTCCCTTATGTCAGTAAGAATATAAGAACTGGAATTATGTAGGATGGTGTTAGTATTGTTTGAGTTAACTTTTGAGTCTAGGATTGGATATGAGGATATGTTTCCTTTTAAAGGATTTATGTCATGCAAGTCTTCCGCTATTTATACTCTGAATGAATTTGTTATACCAGTAAGAACCTTTCTTAGCTAAGTTGTGTTATGTGAAAGTTGGATGAATCCTTTTGGTAAGAGTTTCAACCGGAAGATGTGTTTTCTCCTATCGGTAGAGTGTTTAGCCATCGGATGATGAAAGTGCTATTTTGTCGTCTAGCGATCGGTAGATGTAGAGTGTTTAGTCATCGGATGATGAAACTATAGTTTTGTCATCTAGCGATTGGTAGATGTAGAGTGTTTAGCCATCGGATGATGAAAGTGCTATTTTGTCGTCTAGCGATCGGCAGATGTAGAGTGTTTAGTCATCGGATGATGAAACTATAGTTTTGTCGTCTAGCGATCGGTAGATGTAGAGTGTTTAGCCATCGGATGATGAAAGTATAGTTTTGTCGTCTAGTGATCGGCAGATGTAGAGTGTTTAGTGATCGGATGATGTAAAGCTTGTAAGCTATCGGAAGATGTCTTAGATGAACACGTGAATTTCACATGTCTATCGGTAGATGTTTTAATGAGTCACGAGAGCTGCACGTGTCCATCTGTAGATGTCCACCACCGGATGATGTTTAAGTGATCACGTGAGAAGCACGTATCGGTAGATGTTTTCTGCCGGGCGTCGGTGAGAGAGTTGTGTGAAGTGCACGATACAAATCGGATGGTGCGAGCTCGGATGATGAAAGTGCTATTTTGTCGTCTAGCGATCGGTAGATGTAGAGTGTTTAGCCATCGGATGATGAAAGTGCTATTTTGTCGTCTAGCGATCGGTAGATGTAGAGTGTTTAGTCATCGGATGATGAAAGTGCTATTTTGTCGTCTAGCGATCGGTAGATGTAGAGTGTTTAGCCATCGGATGATGAAAGTGCTATTTTGTCGTCTAGCGATCGGTAGATGTAGAGTGTTTAGTCATCGGATGATGAAAGTGCTATTTTGTCGTCTAGCGATCGGTAGATGTAGAGTGTTTAGCCATCGGATGATGAAAGTGCTATTTTGTCGTCTAGCGATCGGTAGATGTAGAGTGTTTAGTCATCGGATGATGAAAGTGCTATTTTGTCGTCTAGCGATCGGTAGATGTAGAGTGTTTAGCCATCGGATGATGAAAGTGCTATTTTGTCGTCTAGCGATCGGTAGATGTAGAGTGTTTAGTCATCGGATGATGAAAGTGCTATTTTGTCGTCTAGCGATCGGTAGATGTAGAGTGTTTAGCCATCGGATGATGAAAGTGCTATTTTGTCGTCTAGCGATCGGTAGATGTAGAGTGTTTAGTCATCGGATGATGAAAGTGCTATTTTGTCGTCTAGCGATCGGTAGATGTAGAGTGTTTAGTCATCGGATGATGAAAGTGCTATTTTGTCGTCTAGCGATCGGTAGATGTAGAGTGTTTAGCCATCGGATGATGAAAGTGCTATTTTGTCGTCTAGCGATCGGTAGATGTAGAGTGTTTAGTCATCGGATGATGAAAGTGCTATTTTGTCGTCTAGCGATCGGTAGATGTAGAGTGTTTAGTCATCGGATGATGAAAGTGCTATTTTGTCGTCTAGCGATCGGTAGATGTAGAGTGTTTAGTCATCGGATGATGAAACTATAGTTTTGTCGTCTAGCGATCGGTAGATGTAGAGTGTTTAGCCATCGGATGATGAAAGTGCTATTTTGTCGTCTAGCGATCGGTAGATGTAGAGTGTTTAGCCATCGGATGATGAAAGTGCTATTTTGTCGTCTAGCGATCGGTAGATGTAGAGTGTTTAGCCATCGGATGATGAAAGTGCTATTTTGTCGTCTAGCGATCGGTAGATGTAGAGTGTTTAGCCATCGGATGATGAAAGTGCTATTTTGTCGTCTAGCGATCGGTAGATGTAGAGTGTTTAGCCATCGGATGATGAAAGTGCTATTTTGTCGTCTAGCGATCGGTAGATGTAGAGTGTTTAGCCATCGGATGATGAAAGTGCTATTTTGTCGTCTAGCGATCGGTAGATGTAGAGTGTTTAGCCATCGGATGATGAAAGTGCTATTTTGTCGTCTAGCGATCGGTAGATGTAGAGTGTTTAGCCATCGGATGATGAAAGTGCTATTTTGTCGTCTAGCGATCGGTAGATGTAGAGTGTTTAGCCATCGGATGATGAAACTATAGTTTTGTCGTCTAGCGATCGGTAGATGTAGAGTGTTTAGCCATCGGATGATGAAACTATAGTTTTGTCGTCTAGCGATCGGTAGATGTAGAGTGTTTAGCCATCGGATGATGAAAGTGCTATTTTGTCGTCTAGCGATCGGTAGATGTAGAGTGTTTAGCCATCGGATGATGAAAGTGCTATTTTGTCGTCTAGCGATCGGTAGATGTAGAGTGTTTAGCCATCGGATGATGAAAGTGCTATTTTGTCGTCTAGCGATCGGTAGATGTAGAGTGTTTAGCCATCGGATGATGAAAGTGCTATTTTGTCGTCTAGCGATCGGTAGATGTAGAGTGTTTAGCCATCGGATGATGAAAGTGCTATTTTGTCGTCTAGCGATCGGTAGATGTAGAGTGTTTAGTCATCGGATGATGAAAGTGCTATTTTGTCGTCTAGCGATCGGTAGATGTAGAGTGTTTAGCCATCGGATGATGAAAGTGCTATTTTGTCGTCTAGCGATCGGTAGATGTAGAGTGTTTAGTCATCGGATGATGAAAGTGCTATTTTGTCGTCTAGCGATCGGTAGATGTAGAGTGTTTAGCCATCGGATGATGAAAGTGCTATTTTGTCGTCTAGCGATCGGTAGATGTAGAGTGTTTAGCCATCGGATGATGAAACTATAGTTTTGTCGTCTAGCGATCGGTAGATGTAGAGTGTTTAGTCATCGGATGATGAAAGTGCTATTTTGTCGTCTAGCGATCGGTAGATGTAGAGTGTTTAGTCATCGGATGATGAAAGTGCTATTTTGTCGTCTAGCGATCGGTAGATGTAGAGTGTTTAGCCATCGGATGATGAAAGTGCTATTTTGTCGTCTAGCGATCGGTAGATGTAGAGTGTTTAGCCATCGGATGATGAAAGTGCTATTTTGTCGTCTAGCGATCGGTAGATGTAGAGTGTTTAGCCATCGGATGATGAAAGTGCTATTTTGTCGTCTAGCGATCGGTAGATGTAGAGTGTTTAGCCATCGGATGATGAAAGTGCTATTTTGTCGTCTAGCGATCGGTAGATGTAGAGTGTTTAGCCATCGGATGATGAAAGTGCTATTTTGTCGTCTAGCGATCGGTAGATGTAGAGTGTTTAGCCATCGGATGATGAAAGTGCTATTTTGTCGTCTAGCGATCGGTAGATGTAGAGTGTTTAGCCATCGGATGATGAAAGTGCTATTTTGTCGTCTAGCGATCGGTAGATGTAGAGTGTTTAGCCATCGGATGATGAAAGTGCTATTTTGTCGTCTAGCGATCGGTAGATGTAGAGTGTTTAGCCATCGGATGATGAAAGTGCTATTTTGTCGTCTAGCGATCGGTAGATGTAGAGTGTTTAGTCATCGGATGATGAAACTATAGTTTTGTCGTCTAGCGATCGGTAGATGTAGAGTGTTTAGCCATCGGATGATGAAAGTGCTATTTTGTCGTCTAGCGATCGGTAGATGTAGAGTGTTTAGCCATCGGATGATGAAAGTGCTATTTTGTCGTCTAGCGATCGGTAGATGTAGAGTGTTTAGCCATCTTAGCATAACTCTTGATAATGTTAGTGCTAAATGATGTTGATATTTCTCAATTTAAGGTTTATTTACAATTACATGTTACTCGTGTTCGCTTTTTTTACATGAAATGAGTGTCATTTTAAATTTGGTTGTTAAAAATACTATGTTATATATTTTATTTCATATTGAATTAATTACGTCTGTAATTTTTTATATTATTGAGTCTAATTTGAGTAAAAAAAGAATATAAAGATTTTTGTAAAGCTACCCAACTTAAACAAAAAAATTAAAAATCGATGTAGATAATAGGTGGAATTCAATTTATTTGATGATGTAAAATCCGAGGTAATATTGACAAGTTATTTGTGCTTTTATCAATGATAAGATACAAAATATTAACCTTGACAAATGTAGTTTTGATATTGTTAATATCTTTCTTGATTTTTTAAAATCTTTTTAAGATACTACAAATCAATATTCTGGAATTTATTAACGTGTAATTTTACAAAATATCGATTAATAGATGAATTTAGTAATAGTCTTAATAAAATTGAAACAAAATTTAAAAAATACTGGCATAATATTTTTCTTATTTTTTGTTATGCATACATCATAGAGTCAATATTTAAATTAAAAGAAGTTTGATTTATGCTCAAAAGGATTCTTACGAATTTATGTATTGCACCTTTAATTACTAATGATGATAACAAATGAAGTTATTAATTTATATGTTTATGAAACAAAGTATTTCAATGTTAATTGTTATTATGCATGACCTCTACATACTGAGAGTTATTCTAGTAGTTGTGGTGGTGGTGGTGGCAGAGATAATTTTAATGAACAATATAGTATTTGATGATATATGGAGTGAATTAGAAATTGAAAATTATTCTGCATCTTTTACAAATTAACTCAATATTTGTTTTGAAGTTCGTTATAAGTTTCTTGAGATGAAAATTTTGATATTTTGGATTGGTAGAAAAGACATTTTATCACATGTTATTATTTTTATAATGACACGTGATTTACTAACACCTTTTGTTCCTGCTATAGTATCAGAATTTGTTTTTAATGTAGGTTGACGTGTTTATGATGAACGAAGATAAACACTTGTACTGAACCTTGTGGAGGTGTTCATTTGGATGAAATTCTTGAAAAGTTTACGAATTTTAATGGTGAAGATTAAATATTCTTTTTATTAAAATTCTTTTGTTATTTAAAATAATTTTTTTATATGTCAAAATATTTATATGATATTTTTTATTGAATATTCTTAAATAATTTTTTTATTAATATATTTAATTTTATATATGATTAATTTTTAAATTAAATAAATAAATAGAGTTGACATATAATTATTATTATTTTCAAAAAAACCTTCAAGTTAAGGTTTTTTTTGAAAAAAAACCTTAAAAATTACTGTTCAAAACCTCAAAGTTTTGAAAAAAGGCATTCTAAACCTTTTAGTCCGGACAAGGTACTGGCCTGCATAGAGAGGTCGGCCTGTCCAATTGGACAGGCCAGCCTCCCCCGTTTTTTTTTTACTAAATGACAAATTGATTTTAAACAAATATCAAACAATATTCAATTTACTTAAAATTTTTACCACATGTTCATTACATTGTGGAAGATAGTGTGAAAGATTTCGTGATTTTATAACAATTGTACGATTTATTATAATTTTAGTTAATTATTTTATACATAAATTATAATAAATCGTACAAATGTTAGATAATCAAGAAAATTCTCATATTATCTTCCCATGATGTGGTGAATATGTGCTAAAAATTTCAAGTAAATTGAATGACGTTTGTTATTTTTTTAAAATTAATTTAAGTAAATTGAATATCGTTTGATATTTTTTAAAAATAAATTTTAAATTTAAAACATATACCAAATATTATTCAATTTAGTTGAAATTTTTACTACATGCTCACCACATCATGGGAAGATAATGGGAGAATTTTAGTAATTTTGTAACATTTGTACGATTTATTATAATTGTTTTATAAAATAAATAACTAAACTTATAATAAATCGTACAAGTGTTATCAAATCACGAAAATATTTAGACTATCTTCTCACAATATGGTAAACATGTGGTAATAATTTCAAGTAAATTGAATTTTGTTTGTTATTTTTTTTTAAATCAATTTGTCATTTAGCAAATAAAAAGGGAGAGGCCGGCCTGTCCAATTGGACAGGCCGGCCTCTCTCTGTAGGTGTGACAGCCCGAAACCGAACCCGATCGGGGTCCGGGATCGGAGCCGTCACTCCGGGATAGTTATCGGAAAACGGTGAATAATTCTTTTTTTTTTTAACATAAACAGAACTGACAGCGTTACTAGAACAACTTATGGAAGCCAACTGAACTTTTAAAACTTTTAACGGAAAACAGAACCGAATGACAGAAAACATGCACTGGCAATGCAAACCCTAAAAGAGCATAGCTTTACCGAGGGGAGAAACTACAGTGAGTAACAGAGTATCAATAACAGTAGAAAACAGGGAATGAAGTCGGAAGGCATAGGCAGAAATCTAGCGGAAAACTTAGTTTAAAACTGGGCGGAAGATTTGAATGACGTCAGCAAGAAGATATAAATGCAAAGGCAGAAGCGGAGATGACGTCAGCCGGAAGGAACAGACAGTAGCTGGGATCGGATGAGGTGATGACGTCAGCCGGAAGATGGATGACGTCAACCGGAAGATGTGATAACGTCATCGGCAGATACAGATAGTAAAAGAAATCGACAGAAGGTGATGACGTCATCGGAAAACAGATGATGTCACCGGAAGATGTAGGCATTAAACATAGTCGGCTGATGGTGATGACGTCAGCCGGAAGATGGATGACGTCAATTGGAAGAAACAGGCAATAAACAGAATCGGCAGGGGGAAAGAAACTGAACACGAGTAAAACTGGGCAGAAGATATGGGCGGAAGATATAGGCAGAAATCATGGTATGACGTCAGTCGGAAGAAGTTCTGACGTCATCGGAAGATGTAGGCAGGCAGTGAACGAAATCTGCAGAAGGTGATGACGTCAGCCGGAAGATGTTCTGACGTCATCGGAAGATGCAGATAGCAATTTAAATCGGAAGATGAAGACCTAAGGCAGAAACACTGTTCGGCGGTATATGCAGGCAAAATTCCTACCGGTAGATGTAATCAGAAGACATAGTTTTAAAGGCAGAATTTACAACTTTTGACAGGAAAGCATACAGACAGAGGGCATAAAAACAGAAGACTTAAACGTCTCAGATCCTCAAACCACTTCAAAACATGGTTCTTGAACGAAACAGAAAACATGACAGATATTTAAGGAAGTTCACTCTACGTAAAAGCTCTAAAACCAGAGACCATCGGTGCATAGGCTAATAGAAAACCTTACAATCTACAGATTCGATGAAACAGACTGCATGGATAGTTCCAAAGCTAGAAGTCATCCATGCACAAACAAACTAACAGAAAATGTCCCCAAACAATTCCAGAAACATTCAGAATATTAACTAAACTGTCAAATACAGTGGTTTTAAACATTGACGCTGTAACACCCGGCATTTTTGCCATGTAATAGTTTTTCCCGGATCGTTTAAACGGGATTAATATTATATTAATACAATGAATATTTTGGTTAAAATGATGGAATGTTTGAGGGAAAACCAAACTAAGTGTAATCAAAACAAGCCAGTTAGGTTAAAAGCTAATGGAAGGGTAAATGTGGAAGTGATTATGGTAGGTGGAAGCAAACCAATGGATGAGTGCCAAGTGGCAACTTGTTGAAGAAGATATGTCTTTTCTTCCTCCTACGTGAAGCTCACTTCTACCTCCCATTTCTGTTTTCTCTCTTCCAGGCGATTGAAACAAAACTTCCACACTTTGTTTCTCCAGCATTTCTCCGTTTTTTTTTCAGCAAAGGTGAGCGTCTTTTAACGCTAACAAGTTTGGACAAGTTTAAAGTGAGTTTTTACCGAAGTTTAGGGTTTCAGTTTTGGGTGAAAACTCACTGTTTTGGATGAAAACACGTTGGTGTGTTTTCTAAAGTGTTTTAAGTGTGTTTGCTGCGTTTCCTACGTGATATTAGTTAGCATTTGTAGCGTTTAAATTCTGTACATTCATGTTACAGATCCGAACTCTCCAGGGACGTTCGAGTACACTGCATTGCCGCAAACAGGTAAGTTCATACCCGTAGGCTGGCCCTTAAGGCCCTACATCTCGGAGGTACTAGGTTTTTCATTCTGTTGGCTGGTTTCGGGTAGAAGGGTTAGAGTTAAGTTCTGTGGTTTCTGTTCAGGTTTCTGTTGTTTTATCTTCTTGTTCTCTGCTGTATCAACTGTAAGCACTGTAAATGTCCATGCATACACGATTTTCTGAAAGTTCATGCAAAACTGTTTTCTGTACACGGTTTTGAAGTTAATCAAGATAAAATCTGACTGTCTGTAATGTACTGGTTAAGTGCGGGACGGGGACTGGCCCTCTGGTTTTATCCCTCTCTGGGAATCTGAAAATAAATTGTCCCTAGCAAGGACCCTCTGGTTTTATCCCTCCCTGGGAGTCTGAAAATCTGCTGTGCCTGATAGTGCACCATCTGTTTGCCAGTTCCCCTATAAGCCCCACTTATACCCCTCTGCCACTGAAATGTAACGTTCTGTTCTGTCACTGTATTCTGAAAACTGCATGCATAGCATTTTGCATCACTGCATCTGTATTATGTTCTTACTGAGTTTTAGACTCATAGGTGAACTCTCTGATGTAGGTACTGAACCCGAACATGAGGACTTTGTGCCTCAATCTGACGAGTAGATGGCTGGTGGCTCGAGCTCTCGGGGTGGTTGCTGCTGTCAGACACAGTTTTCTGTCCCGAGGTTTAAGTCTTAGTTTTTAAAGTAAAGGTCATAGTTGTAAACTCTTCTGGAAATTCTGCTGTGTTTGTTTTAAAAACTCTGTTAAGGCTCTGTGATTCGTTTTAAAAACATGTAGGAAATTCTGGTGGATGTATATATATTGTATAAGTTCTGATGGTCAAGATTTTGATCTCTGTCGACAGTTGATAGATGTCTCCTGAAATATTCTGTATTAATGTCTTGAAATGTTTTGAAAACATTCTGTAATTGCTTGAGATCTTCCTTTTCAGGTCATGCATGGATGGTCTCGAATTTTTGAGCTATCCATGCAGTTTGTTTTCTTGAAATCTGTCATTTGTAATGAAGGTCTGAAACCTGTATGCCTTCTGTTGTGCTCGAGAACCATGTTTTGATGTGGTTTGAGAATCTGAGACGTTTAAGTCTTCTGTTTTTATGCCCTCTGTCTGTATGCTTTCCTGTCAAAAGTTGTAAATTCTGTCTTTAAAACTATGTCTTCTGATTTCATCTACCGGTAGGAATTTTGCCTGCATCTACCGCCAAACAGTGTTTCTGCCTTAGGTTTTCATCTTCCGATTTAAATTGCTATCTTCATCTTCCGATGACGTCAGAACATCTTCCGGCTGACGTCATCACCTTCTGCCGATTACGTTCACTACCTGTATCTGCCGATGACGCCTTCATCTTCCGATGACGTCATCACACATCCCGATTTCACCTGCCTGCCTTCATCTTCCGATGACGTCAGAACATCTTCCGACTGACGTCATACGATGATTTTTGCCTATATCTTCCGCTCAGTTTTACTCGTCTTCAGTTTCTTTTCTTCTGACGATTACGTTTAATGCTTGTATCTTCCGGTTGACGTCATCCATCTTCCGGCTGACGTCATCTCCTCTTCCGGCTGACGTCATCCACTGTTTACTTCTTCCGATTTCAGAGCATCATTTTGGTTTAATTTCATCTACAGCCCAATAGTATTCTGCCTCTTTGAAAAACTAAGTCTTCCGCCAAATTTCTGCCTATGCCTTCCGACTTCATTCCCTATTTTCTGCTGCTATTTATACTCTGTTACTCACTGTAGTTTCTTCTCCTGTGTAAAGTTATGCTCTTTTAGGGTTTGCATTGACAGTGCATGTTTTCTGTCATTCGGTTCTGTTTTCTGTTAAAGTTTTAAAAGTTCAGTTGGCTTTCATAAGTTGTTCCAGTAACGCTGTCTGTTCTGTTTATGTTAAAAAAAAAATAGTCACCGTTTTCTGCAAATGACCCAGAGTGACGGCTTGGTTCTCGGGTTCCGATCGGGATCCGGTTTCGGGCTGTCATAGTTGTGGTATCAGAGAGACAAGGTTTTAAAACCGATTCTGTGAAATGTCTGACTGCACAACCTGCCACGTGAGATCGCTCCACCAACTGTAAGTGTTTAAAAACTTCTGTAAAAGTTCTGTTTATTAAGTTAGGTTATTCTGTTTATAGGGTTTATTAGAAATGGTGAGAGGACATCAAGAAGAGTCAAGCGAAAGCTCTCGAGCCATTGACCGACTAACCGAACTGGTGGGTGCACAGTCACGCATGGTTGAACGCATGATGGCCAGAGAAGATGATAGAAACAATAACCATGGGAATAACAATCGTGATAATGCGCTGCGAGACAATAGTGGAGATAGATTCCGGCGGCTCCAGCCACCTTCATTTGATGGATTGTCTACAGACCCGACTCGTGCTGAAACCTGGATTCGAACAATGGAGAAGATGTTCAGCTATGCAGAGGTAGAAGACAACAAGAAAGTTATCTGTGCCACATTTTATCTCACCGAAAGTGCTGGATTTTGGTGGGATACGGTACAGTCGACTACAATGGCATTAAGCTGGGAAGGATTCACGAAAATCTTCTACGAGAAGTACTTTGACCGAGGAGTGAGGAAGGAGAAGTTACTTGAATTCTCTCGGCTGCGACAGTATGGGTCAGTGGCTGAATACGTCCAGAAATTTGAGTCCTTATCCCGATATGCAGAACACATGGTGGCTACCGATGAGAACAAAGTACATCAGTTCATTCAAGGGCTAAAGATGGATTTATTACGTGGGATCACGACTGGAGGTTTCGATGAGGCACCGTATGTGAAAGTGGTGGCCAAGGCTTATTAGTTAGAGGCCTTAGAAATAAAGTCCCAGAGACAAAGAGATTCACCAAGAGGGATTATTCGAAGTGTTCCTCAACAGCAACAACAACAACAAAGAGGTCAGAATTTACAACCTCAACAGCAACAAAACAGGGGCATTAAAAGGCCCAATGAAGCCATCCTCTACCAAGACAAAGGAAAGAGACCAATGGGGGCTCCTCAGCCTTTAGTATGCCCACAGTGCCAGAAACCTCACAGAGGAGAATGTAGGCTTGCTGCTGGCCAGTGTTTTCGATGCGGCAAAGTAGGCCATCTTGTTCGGGATTGCCCAATGCCCGACACCAGGACGGGTCAAGCCGTGCCAAGAGTGTTTGCAATGATGGAGGATGTTGATGATGCTGATTTGCACACAGCAATAACAGGTACAATTTTGGTGTGTGATGTACCTGCTTATACCTTGTGGGATACTGGGGCCACACATTCATTTGTGTCGGGGGACTTCGTAGTTAGACAGAAGGTTAGTTGTACGTTGTCCGATCAGCCCTACAGCATTATGCTACCGTCCGGAGAGTTTATGCACTCCGAGCGGGTCATACGGGGTGATGTAGTGTCAGTAGGAGACCAGAAGTTGTACGCCAACCTCATCGTTATTGGTATGAAAGGGTACGACGTCATTCTGGGGATGGACTGGCTATTTAGACATCATGCCACCATCGACTGTAGGTCCGGGCTCGTGACTTTTAAGCGCCCGAACAAAGTAGAGTTCTCCTATCAGGCAATACCAAAGAAACATAGTGTGCCTGTTATATCCACCTTGAAAGCTCAACAGCTGATGAGGTCAGGATGTGTCGGATTCCTTGCCAACGTGGTAGATGTTCAAAGACAAGGTGAGGTGGAACTTCAAAATATTCCGGTAGTTCGAGACTTCTCAGAGGTCTTCCTGGATGATTTGCCGGGATTGCCACCTGATCGTGAGATCGAGTTCGAGATCGACGTGTATCCTGGTGCTGAACCAGTATCGAAGAATCCGTACCGCATGGCACCAATAGAGCTGAAGGAGTTGAAGACTCAGCTGAAAGAACTGGTGGACAAGGGTTTTGTGCGCCCAAGTTTCTCCCCGTGGGGTGCTCCCGTCTTATTTGTTAAGAAGAAGGATGGGTCCCTACGGATGTGTATTGACTACCGTGAGTTGAACAAGTTGACGATTAAGAATAAGTACCCTTTGCCAAGAATCGACGATTTATTTGACCAGCTACAAGGGGCTCGGGTATTCTCAAAGATTGACTTGTGCTCCGGATATTACCAGTTGAAGGTCAGAGCAAATGATATTCCAAAGACCGCCTTCAGGACCCGGTACGGGCATTACGAGTTCTTGGTGATGTCGTTCGGATTAACTAATGCTCCAGCAGCATTTATGGACCTGATGAATAGGATATTCCAAGATGTCTTGGATAAATTTGTGATCGTTTTCATCGACGACATTCTGGTTTACTCCAAAAGTAAGGCCGAGCATGAGGGGCACTTGGCAATTGTGCTATCGACTCTGAGGCAGCATCAATTATATGCCAAGCTGTCAAAGTGTGAATTCTGGTTGAGTAGGATTAATTTCCTAGGCCATGTGGTGTCTGCTGAAGGAGTATCTGTGGACCCGACTAAGATTGAGGCTGTAAGGGACTGGCCAAAGCCGAGGAATGCAAGCGAAGTACGAAGCTTTATTGGACTAGCTGGTTATTACAGGAAGTTCATTAAAGACTTCTCCGTGATAGCAAAACCTATGACCAGCTTAACAAAGAAAGACATCAAGTTCAGGTGGTCTGAAGCATGTGAAGTGAGCTTCCAGACACTCAAGCGAAAATTAACCACGGCTCCTCTACTAGTATTGCCAACTGAAGACGGAAAATTCAGCGTATACTGCGATGCATCCAAGATTGGTTTGGGATGTGTATTAATGCAGGAAGGGAAAGTAGTAGCATACGCATCCCGACAATTGAAAAACCACGAGCAAAGCTACCCTACTCACGACCTTGAGTTAGCGGCAGTTGTATTTGCGCTGAAAGTATGGAGACATCACCTATATGGACAATCATGTGAGGTGTTTTCTGACCACAAGAGTTTGAAGTACCTCTTTACTCAGAAAGAGTTGAATATGAGACAGAGGCGGTGGTTAGAATTTGTAAAAGACTACGATGTTGAGATCAAATACCATCCTGGTAAAGCTAATGTGGTAGCTGATGCACTGAGCAGGATGCCAGCTACTATGCAACCAGTTATGTCGGCCGTATCGATGCCTTTGAGGACGGAGATACAGAAGTTCGATATGGAGATAGTTTCTGGGCTATCGGCCATACTAGCAGACTTAACCCTACGGCCCACCGTCTTGGACCGAATTAAGGAAGCCCAGAAGACCAATTCAAAGGAGATGGCTGATATGGTGGGCAAGGTACCAATGGCTTCTTCCGATTTCAGTTATTCAGGAGATGGAATTCTGAAGTTCAAAAACAGATGGTATGTTCCGAAAGACGAAGAGCTACGGAAGCACATCTTGTCGGAAGCCCATTCATCTTCTTTCTCTGTGCATCCTGGAAGCACAAAGATGTATCAGGACTTGAAACTTCACTTCTGGTGGCCGAATATGAAGAATGAAGTAGCCAAGTATGTGGAGTCTTGTATGATATGTCAACAAGTCAAAGCTGAACATCAACGACCAAGTGGGACGCTTCAGCCTCTTCCGATTCCCGAATGGGAGTGGGAGAACATCGCAATGGACTTTGTTGTTGGCCTTCCAAGGACAGCTAAGGGCCATAATAGCATTTGGGTCATAGTTGACAGATTGACGAAGTCAGCCCACTTTCTACCTGTAAAGACAACGTACTCCATGGATCAGTACGCAGAGCTGTATATTAAGGAGATTATTAAGCTACATGGCATTCCTGTATCGATCGTCTCTGATCGTGATCCTAGGTTCACTTCCAGGTTTTGGAAAAGCTTGCAAAGCTCATTGGGCACTAGATTGGACTTCAGCACGACATTTCACCCACAGACGGATGGGCAATCTAAGAGAACGATTCAGACCTTAGAGGATATGTTAAGAGCGTGCGTGCTGGAACTTCATGCTCCTTGGAGTAGATATCTACCACTTGTGGAGTTTGCTTACAACAATAGCTACCAGGCTACGATCGGTATGGCTCCATATGAAGCACTTTATGGCAGGAAGTGCAGATCTCCACTATGTTGGGATGAGGTCGGAGAAACTAGGCTTATCGGCCCTGAGATATTACAGCAGATGTCTGAGGTGATAGCTGCTATAAAACAGCGAATAAAGACTGCTCAGGATCGACAAAAGAGTTATACGGACCATAGAAGAAGGGACTTGGAGTTTACCGAAGGTGATGAAGTGTTTTTAAAGGTGTCACCTTTCAAAGGCGTGATGAGATTTGGCAAGAAGGGGAAGCTAAGCCCAAGATTTGTTGGGCCTTTTTCCATTTTAAAGAGAGTTGGGAACATGGCCTACAGACTACAGTTGCCAGCGTCAATGGATGGAGTTCACAATGTTTTTCATGTTTCGATGCTGAGAAAGTGTGTACGGGATCCAACTCAGATCGTGCAACATGTGGACTTTGACATCATGCCGACACTTACATATGAAGAAAGGCCCATACAGATTCTGGATACCTCAGGCAAAGTGTTGCGCAACAAAGTGGTCCCGTTGGTGAAAGTTTTATGGCGTAATCACAACGTGGAGGAAGCCACATGGGAAAGACAAGAAGATGTTAGAGCCCAATACCCGAACCTCTTCGCTTAAGCAAATTTTGGGGACAAAATTTCTGTTAAGGTGGGTGGAATGTAACACCCGGCATTTTTGCCATGTAATAGTTTTTCCCGGATCGTTTAAACGGGATTAATATTATATTAATACAATGAATATTTTGGTTAAAATGATGGAATGTTTGAGGGAAAACCAAACTAAGTGTAATCAAAACAAGCCAGTTAGGTTAAAAGCTAATGGAAGGGTAAATGTGGAAGTGATTATGGTAGGTGGAAGCAAACCAATGGATGAGTGCCAAGTGGCAACTTGTTGAAGAAGATATGTCTTCTCTTCCTCCTACGTGAAGCTCACTTCTACCTCCCATTTCTGTTTTCTCTCTTCCAGGCGATTGAAACAAAACTTCCACACTTTGTTTCTCCAGCATTTCTCCGTTTTTTTTTCAGCAAAGGTGAGCGTCTTTTAACGCTAACAAGTTTGGACAAGTTTAAAGTGAGTTTTTACCGAAGTTTAGGGTTTCAGTTTTGGGTGAAAACTCACTGTTTTGGATGAAAACACGTTGGTGTGTTTTCTAAAGTGTTTTAAGTGTGTTTGCTGCGTTTCCTACGTGATATTAGTTAGCATTTGTAGCGTTTAAATTCTGTACATTCATGTTACAGATCCGAACTCTCCAGGGACGTTCGAGTACACTGCATTGCCGCAAACAGGTAAGTTCATACCCGTAGGCTGGCCCTTAAGGCCCTACATCTCGGAGGTACTAGGTTTTTCATTCTGTTGGCTGGTTTCGGGTAGAAGGGTTAGAGTTAAGTTCTGTGGTTTCTGTTCAGGTTTCTGTTGTTTTATCTTCTTGTTCTCTGCTGTATCAACTGTAAGCACTGTAAATGTCCATGCATGCACGATTTTCTGAAAGTTCATGCAAAACTGTTTTCTGTACACGGTTTTGAAGTTAATCAAGATAAAATCTGACTGTCTGTAATGTACTGGTTAAGTGCGGGACGGGGACTGGCCCTCTGGTTTTATCCCTCTCTAGGAATCTGAAAATAAATTGTCCCTAGCAAGGACCCTCTGGTTTTATCCCTCCCTGGGAGTCTGAAAATCTGCTGTGCCTGATAGTGCACCATCTGTTTGCCAGTTCCCCTATAAGCCCCACTTATACCCCTCTGCCACTGAAATGTAAAGTTCTGTTCTGTCACTGTATTCTGAAAACTGCATGCATAGCATTTTGCATCACTGCATCTGTATTATGTTCTTACTGAGTTTTAGACTCATAGGTGAACTCTCTGATGTAGGTACTGAACCCGAACATGAGGACTTTGTGCCTCAATCTGACGAGTAGATGGCTGGTGGCTCGAGCTCTCGGGGTGGTTGCTGCAGTCAGAAACAGTTTTCTGTCCCGAGGTTTAAGTCTTAGTTTTTAAAGTAAAGGTCATAGTTGTAAACTCTTCTGGAAATTCTGCTGTGTTTGTTTTAAAAACTCTGTTAAGGCTCTGTGATTCGTTTTAAAAACCTGTAGGAAATTCTGGTGGATGTATATATATATTGTATAAGTTCTGATGGTCAAGATTTTGATCTCTGTCGACAGTTGATAGATGTCTCCTAAAATATTCTGTATTAATGTCTTGAAATGTTTTGAAAACATTCTGTAATTGCTTGAGATCTTCCTTTTCAGGTCATGCATGGATGGTCTCGAATTTTTGAGCTATCCATGCAGTTTGTTTTCTTGAAATCTGTCATTTGTAATGAAGGTCTGAAACCTGTATGCCTTCTGTTGTGCTCGAGAACCATGTTTTGATGTGGTTTGAGAATCTGAGACGTTTAAGTCTTCTGTTTTTATGCCCTCTGTCTGTATGCTTTCCTGTCAAAAGTTGTAAATTCTGTCTTTAAAACTATGTCTTCTGATTTCATCTACCGGTAGGAACTACTTTGTGCCTGCATCTTCCTCTCCCCCGCCAAACATTGTTTCTGCCTTAGGTTTTCATCTTCCGATTTAAATTGCTATCTTCATCTTCCGATGACGTCAGAACATCTTCCGGCTGACGTCATCACCTTCTGCGGTACGTTCACTACCTGTATCTGCCGATGACGTCATCAATCTTCCGATGACGTCATCACATCTTCCGATGACGTCATCACATCTTCCGATGACGTCATCACATCTTCCGATGACGTCATCACATCTTCCGATGACGTCATCACATCTTCCGATGACGTCATCACATCTTCCGATGACGTCATCACATCTTCCGATGACGTCATCACATCTTCCGATGACGTCATCACATCTTCCGATGACGTCATCACATCTTCCGATGACGTCATCACATCTTCCGATGACGTCATCACATCTTCCGATGACGTCATCACATCTTCCGATGACGTCATCACATCTTCCGATGACGTCATCACATCTTCCGATGACGTCATCACATCTTCCGATGACGTCATCACATCTTCCGATGACGTCATCACATCTTCCGATGACGTCATCACATCTTCCGATGACGTCATCACATCTTCCGATGACGTCATCACATCTTCCGATGACGTCATCACATCTTCCGATGACGTCATCACATCTTCCGATGACGTCATCACATCTTCCGATGACGTCATCACATCTTCCGATGACGTCATCACATCTTCCGATGACGTCATCACATCTTCCGATGACGTCATCACATCTTCCGATGACGTCATCACATCTTCCGATGACGTCATCACATCTTCCGATGACGTCATCACATCTTCCGATGACGTCATCACATCTTCCGATGACGTCATCACATCTTCCGATGACGTCATCACATCTTCCGATGACGTCATCACATCTTCCGATGACGTCATCACATCTTCCGATGACGTCATCACATCTTCCGATGACGTCATCACATCTTCCGATGACGTCATCACATCTTCCGATGACGTCATCACATCTTCCGATGACGTCATCACATCTTCCGATGACGTCATCACATCTTCCGATGACGTCATCACATCTTCCGATGACGTCATCACATCTTCCGATGACGTCATCACATCTTCCGATGACGTCATCACATCTTCCGATGACGTCATCACATCTTCCGATGACGTCATCACATCTTCCGATGACGTCATCACATCTTCCGATGACGTCATCACATCTTCCGATGACGTCATCACATCTTCCGATGACGTCATCACATCTTCCGATGACGTCATCACATCTTCCGATGACGTCATCACATCTTCCGATGACGTCATCACATCTTCCGATGACGTCATCACATCTTCCGATGACGTCATCACATCTTCCGATGACGTCATCACATCTTCCGATGACGTCATCACATCTTCCGATGACGTCATCACATCTTCCGATGACGTCATCACATCTTCCGATGACGTCATCACATCTTCCGATGACGTCATCACATCTTCCGATGACGTCATCACATCTTCCGATGACGTCATCACATCTTCCGATGACGTCATCACATCTTCCGATGACGTCATCACATCTTCCGATGACGTCATCACATCTTCCGATGACGTCATCACATCTTCCGATGACGTCATCACATCTTCCGATGACGTCATCACATCTTCCGATGACGTCATCACATCTTCCGATGACGTCATCACATCTTCCGATGACGTCATCACATCTTCCGATGACGTCATCACATCTTCCGATGACGTCATCACATCTTCCGATGACGTCATCACATCTTCCGATGACGTCATCACATCTTCCGATGACGTCATCACATCTTCCGATGACGTCATCACATCTTCCGATGACGTCATCACATCTTCCGATGACGTCATCACATCTTCCGATGACGTCATCACATCTTCCGATGACGTCATCACATCTTCCGATGACGTCATCACATCTTCCGATGACGTCATCACATCTTCCGATGACGTCATCATAAATGCAGTGATGCCAAAATGCATGCAGCTTTCAGAATACAGTGGCAGAACAGAACTTTACGTTACAGTGGCAGAGGGGTATAAGTGGGGCTTATAGGGGAACTGGCAAACAGAGTGTGCACTATCAGGCACAGCAGTTTTCAGAATCCCAGGGAGGGATAAAACCAGAGGGTCCTTGCTAGGGACAATAAATTTTTAGATTCCCAGGGAGGGATAAAACCAGAGGGCCAGTCCCCGTCCCGCACTTAACCGGTATATTACAGACAGTAAGATTTTATCTTTCTTAGTTTCAAACCGTGTACAGAAAATATTTGCATGGCTTTCAGAGAAAACGTGTATGCATGAACAGTGCTTGAACTTAAACAGGCAGAGAGCAGATGACAGAAATAACAGAACATACGGTGAAACAGAACATAGACAACTCAGAACATAACTATAACCTTTCTACCCAAAGCAACCCGACAGAACAGAAAACCTAGTACCTCCGAGATGTAGGGCCTTAAGGGCCAACCTACGGATATGAACTTACCTGTTGCTGTAGAGTTGATAGTCCTGGACGTCTCAGAAATGCTCGAACCTATACATGCACGTTCAGAAAATAAACAAGCTGCAAATGCTAACAAATAAGTTAGAAGAATTTCTTCCAAATTCATTCAAACTCTTAGAAAACAAACCGGTGTGTTTTCATCCAAGAACAGTGAGTTTTCTCCAAATACCATAACCCTCAACTTCAGTAAAAACTCACATTACACTTGTCCAAACTTGTTAGCAATAAAAGAGGCTTACCTTAGCGGAGAAACAGAAAGGAACCGAGGAGATTGAAGTAACTTCGACGATTATTTTGTCGACAGGAAGGGAGAATGTCGAGAAGAGAAATGGAGAGAGAGCAGAGCGGAGAAGTGAAGAGGGTTTCACGCAGGAGGGAGAACTTAGCTTCTTCACCAAGTCGCCAGATGTCACTCAACCCTTGGCTATCTTCCACCAACCTTAATTTCTCCCTAATTTACCCTTGCATGCATTTTAACTTAGTGAAATGCTTAGTTAAACATTAGTTTGGTTTTCCAACAAAGCACATATTGCATTTATATTAAATTAATCCCGAGAAATGGTTCGGAAAAATTACATACAAAAAGGCCGGGTGTTACAGTAGGCCAGTACCCAGTCCGGACTAAAAGGTTTAGAATGTCTATTTCTGAAACTTTGAGGTTTTTTTTGTTGAACAGTAATTTTTAAGGTTTTTTAAAAAAAAAACCTTTATTAATATTTATTATAATTTTAAATATTTTTTTTTTAATTTATATTATATTAATATACGTAAAAAATATTTATATATGCTCATTCGTTTAACCTGTTAAGTTCGGTGAGTCGGACTCGATCACTCGTTTGTCATTTGCAATCCCAGCCCTCAAATCTGATGGCTATTTTCAACAAAACTTCAAAACATTTAAACTTCTGCAAAAATTTCATGGTCCTCCTCGCCATTTTTTTTTTCCATTACATTCCTCCTCTCATGGAGTCCAACCCATATCAAGTCCTCAATCCGAAGACGTAGTTGCTTCAAACCAGCAAGTTTTCCTTCTCAAGAATACATCGCCATACTTCTTGCACAAACAATAACATATCAAGAACGAAAGAAAACAGAAAATAAGGAGGAAGAAAATGAAGAACTTGAAGAACAGTTCGTTCTTCGTAATGATTCCAAAAGCCTTTATCCCTGCCTCTGGTTCGTCATCTCCTTGCCTGTAACACCCGGCATTTTTGCCATGTAATAATCCGTTGAATTGTTGTATGGATTTAAATTGCCATAAATACAGAAACTATTTTATTGTAAATATTAGAACGTTTAGTGAGGCGAGAAGCAAACTAATGACTAACTAAACAAAACAGTTAGTTGGAAATGGATGGAAGGGTAAAATAGAGAACTAATTAAGGTTGGTGGGAAGAAACCAAAATGCCATTGACACTTGGAAACTTGCTGAACAAGACATACTCCTCCTCCTACGTGAAACCCTCTTCACTTCACTTCTCTCTCTCCATTCTCTTCTCGGCATTCTCTCTTCCAGATGACAAACAGCCATCGAAGTTACTTCGACCTCCTCAGACCCTTTCTGTTTTTCCACTAGGGTAAGCATCTTTTAATGCTAACAAGTTTGGACAAGTTTAATGTGAGTTTTGGTTGGAGTAAAGGATTGTGATACTTTGGTAAAAACTCACTGTTTTTGGATGAAAACATACCAGTTTGTTTTCTAAGGATTTGAAACGAGTTGCTGCTGATTCTTCTAACTTATTAGTTAGCATTTGCAGCTTGCTTATTTTTTGAGTGTGCATGTACAGGTTCGAGCATTTCCGAGACGTTCAGAACCATCAACTCTACAGCAAACAGGTAAGTTCATATCCGTAGGTTTGCCCTTAAGGCCCTACATCTCGGACGTACTAGGTTTTCTGTTCTGTCGGGTTGTTTTGGGTAGAAAAGTTAGAGTTATGTCTTGAGATGTCTGTATTTCCGTTGTTTATTGTCTCATTTCTGTTATCTGCCAGTTTAAGTTCAGACACCGTTCATGCATACACGTTTTCTCGAAAGTTCATGCAAAACTGTTTTCTGTACACTATTTGAAACTAAACAAGATAAAATCTTACTAAAATGTATCGGTTAAGTGTGGGATGGGGACTGACCCTCTGTTTCTGTATATATATACTGTATTACTGTATGTGCCTATTGTGCACCCTCTGCTTGTCAGTTACCCTACAAGCCCCACTTATACCCCTCTGCCACTGAAACGTAATGTTCTGTACTGTCACTGTATTCTGAAAACCGCATGCATAGCATTTTGCATCACTGCATATATATATATGTTCTTACTGAGTTTTAGACTCATAGGTGAACTCCCCGATGTAGGTACTGAACCTGAAAATGAGGACTTTGTGCCTCAGTCTGATGAATAGATGGCTGGTGGCTCGAGCTCATGGGGGTTTTGGTTGCTGCAGCCAGACATGTTTCTGACCCGAGGTTTAAGTTTTCTGTCATGTCTATATCTGTAAAGTCTTCTGGAAGTTCTGGTTGTGTTGTAAAATTCTGTAAAAACTCTTCTCTTGGTAGATTCTGCAATTGCATATTAGATTCTGTATTGATTTAGAGGTTTTACTTTTAGAACAATGTACAAGTTCTGATGTCTCAGCTTTAGAAATCACTGTATTTGACAATTGAACTCATGTCCTGAATGTTCTGAAATGTTTTAGAATATTTTTCTGTTTTAAGGTTTGCATGGATGGTCTCGAATTCTAGAGCTATCCATGCAGTCTGTCTTTCTTAAATCTGTCAATTAAAATCTATCATCTGCAAACTGTGTTTCAAAAATCTTGTTTTGAATCGGGTTTTGATGGCTTGAAACCCTTATGCCTTCTGTTTTGATGCTCCCTGCCCGTATGTCTTTCTGTTAAAAGTTGTCAAACTCTGCCCCTTTTAGACTATATCATCCGATCTTATCTGCTGTCTGTATCTTCTGGTTGACGTCATCCATCTTCTGGCTGATGTCATCATCTCATCCGATCTCATCTGCTGTCTGTATCTTTCGGTTGACGTCATCTATCTTTCGGCTGATGTCATCACCTCATCCGAATTCCGTCTACTATTTGTATCCTCCGTCTGACGTCACCCATCTTCCGGCTGACGTCACCACCTCTTCTGCCCAGTTTTACTCAGCTTCTTCCACTGAATACTGTTCGTCTTTTGTTGTATCTGAATCCACCGATAGCTTTAATCTTCTGCCTGACATCATCCTTACTTCTGTCTTTGCAAATGCATCTTCCGCCTGACGTCAGCTCACATCTTCCGCCCAACAGTATTTTATTGGTTTTTAAACTAAGTCTTTCGCCTACGTCTTCCTATTTTATTCTGTTTCTATGTTTTATCGCCCATTTCTGTTTTCTGTTTTACCCTCTTTCTCTTCTATTGTTCATCCCCGATTGTCTATGGTTTCTGTTATACACTGTAGCCTTCCACAGTATGTTTCTTCTCCAGTCTAAGTTTCTCGTTAATATCCCTGTCTTCCTGCTTTCTTTCTGTCACTTTGTTGTATTCTGATTCCTAATTGTTTTCTGCCTACATTCCTGCATTTCAGTTTTCTTCTGCCATCCTTCATTGAAACCCGTTTTTCTTTCAAACCAGAGAACATCTTCTCTCCCTCTGTGTGTAGTTTTGTAAATGTTCAGTCTGTTTTGAAAAAAAAAATATAGTCCATGTTTTCTGTCAACTGTCCCGGAGTGATGGCTTCGATCCCGGACCCCAATCGGGTTTGGTTTCGGGACGTCACAGTTATGGTATCCGAGAGACAAGGTTTTAAAACCGATTATGTGAAATGTCTGACTGCACAACCGCCATGTGAGATCGCTCCACCAACTGTAAGTGTTTAAACCCCTGTTAAAGTTCTATTTATTAAATTAGCTTATTCTGTTAATAGATTTCTTTAGAAATGGTGAGAGGGCATCAGGAAGAGTCAAGCAAAAGCTCTCGTGCCATTGACCGACTAACCGAACTGGTGGGAGTACAGTCCCGCATGGTGGAACGTATGATGGCCAGAGAAGACAGCGGGAACAATAACAATAATAACTATGGAAATACTTCACGTGACAACAGTGGAGATAGATTCCGGCGACTCCAGCCGCCTTCATTTGATGGGCTGTCTACAGACCCGACCCGTGCTGAAACCTGGATTCGAACAATGGAGAAGATGTTCAGTTATGCAGAAGTGGAAGACAACAAGAAAGTTAATTGTGCCACGTTCTATCTGATCGAAAGTGCTGGATTTTGGTGGGACACAGTGCAGTCGACTACAGTGGCATTAAGCTGGGAAGGATTCACGAAAATCTTCTACGAGAAGTACTTTGACCGAGGAGTGAGGAAGGAAAAGTTGCTTGAGTTCTCTCGGCTGTGACAATATGGGTCAGTGGCAGAATATGTTCAAAAGTTCGAATCATTATCCCGATATGCAACACACCTGGTGGCCACCGATGAGAATAAGGTGCACCGGTTTATTCAAGGTCTAAAACTGGACCTTTTACGTGGAATCACAACCGGAGGTTTTGACGAGGCACCATATACAAAAGTGGTGGCCAAGGCCTATTAGTTGGAGGCCTTAGAAATAAAGTCCCAGAGACAAAAAGATTCACCAAGAGAGATTATTCGAAATGTTCCTCAACAGCAATAGCAAAGGGGCCAAAATTTACAACCTCAACAGCAACAAAACAGGGGCATTAAGAGGCTCAATGAGGCCATCCTTTATCAAGACAAAGGAAAGAAACCAATGGGGGCTCCTCAAATTTCTGTATGCCCGCGGTGCCAGAAGCCTCACAGAGGGGAATGCAGACTAGCTACTGCCCAATGTTTTCGATGTGGCAAAGGAGGCCATCATGTTTGGGATTGCCCGATACCGGACACGAGACCAAACCTTGCCGTACCTAGGGTGTTTGCAATGATGGAGGATGTTGATGATGCTGATCTGCACATGGCAATTACCGGTACAATTATAATATGTGATACACCTGCTTATACCTTGTGGGACACGGGGGCCACACATTCGTTTGTGGCCATGGACTTCGTAATTAGACAGAAGTTTTGTAGTACATCGTCAGATCAGCCCTACAGTATTATGCTGCCATCCGGAGAGTTTATGCACTCTGAGCAGGTTGTACGGGGTAATATAGTGTCAATTGGGGACCAGAAGTTGTATGCCAGTCTTATCGTTATCGGTATGAAAGGATACGATGTGATTCTGGGGATGGATTGGCCTTTTAGACATCACGCCACCATCAACTATAGGTCCGGGCTTGTGTCATTTAAACGCCCAAATGAAGTAGAATTCTCTTATCAGGCAATACCGAATAAACACCGTATGCCTGTTATATCTTCTTTGAAAGCTCAACGACTAATGAGGTCAAGATGCATCGGATTTCTTGCCCACGTAGTGGATGTTCAAAGGCAAAGTGAGGTTGGACTTCAAAATATTCCGGTAGTCCGAGACTTCTCAGAGATTTCTTAGATGACCTATCAGGATTTCCACCTGATCGAGAAATCGAGTTTGAGATTGATGTATATCCTGGTGTTGAACCAGTGTCGAAGAATCCGTACCGCATGGCACCGATTGAGCTGAGGAAGTTGAAGGCTCAACTAAAGGAATTGGTGGATAAGGGTTTTGTGCGCCCTAGTTTTTCTCCGTGGGGTGCTCCTGTCTTTTTTGTTAAGAAGAAGGATGGGTCCCTACGGATGTGCATTGATTACCGTGAGTTGAACAAGTTGACTATCAAGAATAAGCACCCGTTGCCGAGGATCGATGATTTATTTGATCAGCTACAAGGGGCTCGGGTATTTTCTAAGATTGACTTACGCTCTGGCTATTACCAGTTGAAGGTCAGAGCTGATGATATTCCAAAGACCGCCTTCAGGACCCGGTACGGGCATTACGAGTTCTTGGTGATGTTGTTCGGGTTAACTAATGCTCTGGCAGCATTCATGGACCTGATGAACAGGAATATTCCAAGATTTCTTGGATAAATTTGTAATCATTTTCATCAACGACATTCTGTTTTACTCCAGAAGTAAGGCCGAGCACGAGGACCACTTGGCAATTGTGCTATCAACTCTGAGGCAGCATCGATTATTTGCCAAACTATCAAAATGTGAATTCTGGCTGAGTAGGATTAATTTGCTAGGCCACGTTGTGTCTGCTGAAGGAGTGTAGGTGGACCCGGCCAAGATTGAGGCTGTAAGAGACTAGCCAAGGCCGAGAAATGCAAGCGAGGTACGGAGCTTTATCGGACTAGCTGGTTATTACAGGAAATTTATCAAGGGATTTTCTGTGATAGTGAAGCCTATGACCAGCTTGACGAGGAAGGAGATCAAGTTCAAGTGGTCCGAAGCATGTGAGGTGAGCTTTCAGACACTCAAACAAAAATTAACCACTGCTCCTCTATTAGTATTGTCGATTGAAGACGGCAAATTCAGCGTATATTGTGATGCTTCCAAGATTGGATTGGGGTGTGTACTAATGCAAGAATGGAAAGTTGTAGCATACGCATCCAGACAACTGAACAACCATGAGCAAAACTACCCTACTCACGATCTTGAGTTAGCGGCAGTTGTGTTTGCGCTGAAAGTATGGAGACACCACTTATACGGACAATCATGCGAGGTGTTTTCAGATCACAAAAGTCTGAAGTACATCTTTACTCAGAAAGAGTTGAACATGAGACAAAGACGGTGGTTAGAATTTGTGAAAGACTATGATGTTGAGATTAAATACCACCCTGGTAAAGCAAACGTAGTAGCCGATGCATTGAGCAGGATGTCAGATACTATGCAACCAGCTATATCGGCCATGTCGGTGCCTTTGAGGATTGAGATACAGAAGTTCGATATGGAGATAGTTTCTGGGCTGTCGGCCATACTAGAAAACTTGACGCTACGGCCCATCGTCCTGGATCGAATTAAGAAAGCCCAGAAGACTAATTTGAAGGAGATGGCTGATATGGTGAGCAAGGTACCAATGACTTCTTCCGATTTTAGTTACTCGGGAGATGGTATTCTGAAGTTCAAAAATAGATGGTATGTTCCGAAAGACGAAGAGCTACGGAAGCACATCTTGTCGGAAGCCCATTCATCTTATTTCTCTGTGCATCCTGGAAGCACAAAGATGTATCAGGACTTGAAACTTCACTTCTGGTGGCTGAATATGAAAAATGAAGTGGCCAAGTATGTGGAGTCTTGTATGATATGTCAACAGGTCAAAGCTGAACATCAACGACCAAGTGGAGTGCCTCAACCTCTTATGATCCCCGAATGGAAATGGGAGAACATCATGATGGACTTTGTTGTTGGTCTACCAAGAACGGCTAAGGGCCATAATAGCATATGGGTCATCGTGGACCGATTGACGAAATCGGCTCATTTTCTACCTGTGAAGACGACATTCTCTATGGACCAGTATGCATAGCTGTACATTAGTGAGATTGTTAAGCTGCACGGCATTCTTGTGTCAATTGTCTCTGATCGTGATCCCAGATTTACTTCCAGGTTTTGGAGAAGTTTGCACAACTCTTTGGGTACGAGGTTGGATTTCAGCACGGCATTTCATCCACAGACTGACGGACAATCTGAGAGAACAATCCAAATACTCGAGGATATGCTAAGGTCGTGCATGCTGAAATTTCATGCTCCTTGGAGTAGATATTTGCCACTTGTGGAGTTTGCATACAACAATAGCTACCAGGCTACAATTGGTATGGCTCCGTATGAAGCCCTCTATGGCAGGAAGTGTAGATCCCCATTGTGTTGGGATGAGGTCGGGGAAACCAAGCTTATCGGCCCTGAGATATTACAGCAGATGTCTGAGGTGATAGCTGCTATCAAACAACGAATAAGGATTGCTCAGAGTCAACGGAAGAGTTATGCGGACCACAGGAGAAGAGACTTAGAGTTCGCTGTGGGCAATGAGGTATTCCTGAAGGTGTCGCCTTTCAAGGGCGTAATGAGATTCGGTAAGAAAGGGAAGCTCAGCCCACGATTTATTGGCCGTTTTCCCATCCTGAAACGTGTGGGAAACATGGCTTACAGACTACAGTTGCCAGCGTCAATGGATGGAGTTCACAATGTCTTCCATGTTTCGATGCTGAGAAAATGTGTACGAGACCCAACCCAGATCGTGGAACATGTGGACTTTGATATCATGCCGACGCTGACCTATGAAGAAAGGCCTATACAGATATTGGATATGTCACTCAAAGTGTTGCGCAATCGAGTGGTCCCATTAGTGAAAGTTTTGTGGCAAAATCATAATGTGGAGGAAGCCACGTGGGAAAGACAAGAGGATGTTAGAGCCTAATATCCGGAGTTATTCGCTTAGGCAAATTATGGGGACAAAATTTTTGTTAAGGTGGGTGGAATGTAACACCCAGCATTTTTGCCATGTAATAATCCGTTGAATTGTTGTCTGGATTTAAATTGCCATAAATACAGAAACTATTTTATTGTAAATATTGGAACGTTTAGTGAGGCGAGAAGCAAACTAATGACTAACTAAACAAAACACTTAGTTGGAAATGGATGGAAGGGTAAAATAGAGAACTAATTAAGGTTGGTGGGAAGAAACCAATATGCCATTGACACTTGGCAACTTGCTGAACAAGACATACTCCTCCTCTTACGTGAAACCCTCTTCACTTCACTTCTCTCTCTCCATTTTCTTCTCGGCATTCTCTCTTCCAGACGACAAACAGACATCAAAGTTACTTCGACCTCCTCGGACCCTTTCGGTTTTTCCACTAGGGTAAGCATATTTTAATGCTAACAAGTTTGGACAAGTTTAATGTGAGTTTTGGTTGGAGTAAAGGATTGTGATACTTTGGTAAAAACTCACTGTTTTTAGATGAAAACACACAGGTTTGTTTTCTAAGGATTTGAAACGAGTTGCTGCTGATCCTTCTAACTTATTAGTTAACATTTGCAGTTTGCTTATTTTATGAGCGTGCATGTACAGGTTCGAGCATCTCCGAGACGTTCAGAACCATCAACTCTACAGCAAACAGGTAAGTTCATATCCGTAGGTTGGCCCTTAAGGCCCTACATCTCGGAGGTACTAGGTTTTCTATTCTGTCGGGTTGTTTTGAGTAGAAAAGTTAGAGTTATGTCCTGAGATGTCTGTATTTCCGTTGTTTATTGTCTCATTTCTGTTATCTGCCAGTTTAAGTTCAGACACCGTTCATGCATACACGTTTTCCCGAAAGTTCATGCAAAACTATTTTCTGTACACTGTTTGAAACTAAACAAGATAAAATCTGACTGAAATGTATCGGTTAAGTGTGGGACGGGGACTGACCCTCTGTTTCTGTATATATATACTGTATTACTGTATGTGCCTATTGTGCACCCTCTGCTTGTCAGTTCCCCAACAAGCCCCACTTATACCCCTCTGCCACTGAAATGTAATGTTCTGTATTGTCACTCTATTCTGAAAACCGCATGGATAGCATTTTGCATCACTGCATATATATATATATATGTTCTTACTGAGTTTTAGACTCGTAGGTGAACTCCCCGATGTAGGTACTGAACCTGAAAATGAGGACTTTGTACCTCAATCTGATGAATAGATGGCTGGTGGCTCAAGCTCATGGGGGTTTTGGTTGCTGCAGCCAGACATGTTTCTGACCCGAGATTTAAGTTTTCTGTAATGTCTATATCTGTAAAGTCTTCTGGAAGTACTGGTTGTGTTGTAAAATTCTGTAAAAACTCTTCTCTTGGTAGATTCTGCAATTGCATGTTAGGTTCTGTACCGATTCAGAGGTTTTACTTTTAGAACAATGTACAAGTTCTGATGTCTCAGCTTTAGAAATCACTGTATTTGACAATTGAACTCATGTCCTGAATGTTCTGAAATGTTTTAGAATATTTTCCTGTTTTAAGGTTTGCATGGATGGTCTCGAATTCTAAAGCTATCCATGCAGTCTGTCTTTCTTAAATCTGTCAATTAAAATCTATCATCTGCAAAGTGTGTTTCAAAAATCTTGTTTTGAATCGGGTTTTGATGGCTTGAAACCCTTATGCCTTCTGTTTTGATGCTCCCTGCCCGTATGTCTTTCTGTTAAAAGTTGTCAAACTTTGCTCCTTTTAGACTATATCATCCGATCTCATCTGCTGTCTGTATCTTCCGGTTGACATCATCCATCTTCCGGCTGACGTCATCATCTCATCCGATCTCATCTGCTGTCTGTATCTTCCGGTTGACGTCATCCATCTTCCGGCTGACGTCATCACCTCATCTGAATTCTGTCTACTGTCTGTATCCTCCGCCTGACGTCACCCATCTTCCGGCTGACGTCACCACCTCTTCCGCCCAGTTTCAATCAGCCTCTTCTGCTGAATACTGTTCGTCTTTTGTCGTATCTGAATCCACCGATAGCTTTAATCTTCCGCCTGACGTCATCCTTACTTCTGTCTTTTCAAATGCATCTTCCGCCTGACGTCAGCTCACATCTTCCGCCCAACAGTATTTTATTGGTTTTTAAACTAAGTCTTCCGCCTACGTCTTCCTGTTTTATTCTGTTTCTATTTTTTATTGACCATTTCTGTTTTCTGTTTTACCCTCTTTCTCTTCTATTGTTCATCCCCGATTGTCTATGGTTTCTGTTATACACTGTAGCCTTCCACAGTATGTTTCTTCTCCAGTCTAAGTTTCTCTTTAATATCCCTGTCTTCCTGCTTTCCTTCTGTCACTTTGTTGTATTCTGATTCCTAATTGTTTTCCGCCTACATTCCTGCATTTCGGTTTTCTTTTGCCATCCTTCATTGAAACCCGTTTTGCTCTCAAACCAGAGAACATCTTCTCTCCCTCTATGTATAGTTTTGTAAATGTTCAGTCTGTTTTGAAAAAAAAATATAGTCCCTGTTTTCTGTTAACTGTGCCGGAGTGATGGCTCCTATCTCGGACCCCGATCGGGTTTGGTTCCGGGACGTCACATTGCCACAACGACAACCTAGAAACCTGTAACACCCCTAAAACCGTACCCATATTTTCATACATTTTTTTTTTATATACTTTTTACTTTCTTATAGTTTAGATAAAACTTCGTGCGGAATTAAAACCGTAGTTGAAATCAAAACTGAAATCGGAATTAAAATGGAACCTTGAACATTTAAAACAACTGTAAAACAATTAATAAAAAAACTTAAAAACATTAATAAAAGAAACTTTAAAACAGATTAGAAAAGAGGGAGGGCAGAATTGGAATTCTGCCCTCGAAAAGATGCAGCGACCGGGCGCTGCTATATGCAGCGCTCGATCGCCGAGTGCGCTGCATTATGCAGCGCCTGATCGCTGCATAATGCAGCGCACGATCGCTGCATTATGCAGCGCCTGATCGCTGCATAATGCAGCGATCTGTTGCTGCCTGCAGCGACCAGCACGGCGCCCAGTCGCCATGTAGCCGACCATGAACACTTAGCTCTCTGGAATTTCCAGAGAGCAAATACTTCTACTTCACTCTCTGGAATCCGATTCCAGAGAGCAGTAACCTCACCATTCATTAACCACTTTCTCATTTTACCTCTCGTTTTCATTCATTATCACAACACTTATACTTAAACTCAACCGACTCGCAACGGACTTTACGAAGTCCAACTGCGTGGATGTATCTAAACATCGAGCATAACCGTATCAACCTAAAACCAATCAAAATATTTCCAAAATATTCAGTAAACAGTTTAAACCAAAACGTTTTACATACAATTACCAAAACGTTATCTAATTCCTATCCAGATCCAAACAACCTAAATATTCTATACAATTATCAATTCAGACATCCCAAAATAAACCCAGAGTCCAGACATACATCCCCACGGGTCATATCGCGCCTCGACTACTCAGCGCACTCCCACGAGCATCATCCATCAACTGCCTCCGACATCAGGAGGAGGAACGTCGTCCTCACCTGGATCTACGTCACCTAGCAGATCACCTACACCATACAGACACATATGAGATATTGAAATCTCAGTAAGCTACGTAAATGCAGATGCATGCGTGCGTATGCCATTCAGAAATCATGCTCAGATTCAGATTACAGATACAGAATTACAGATTACAGATTCATTACGTCACAGACAGACAGAATTGTCACCGAGACCTCGACCCACTAACCCAAGGGGGCCCGTCCGGCGGTTGGACTACCCCGTGGGGTTAGAGAGGGGGGGTACACGCTTGCAACACGCACAGCCGTGCCTGAGCCCCATCTCGCGTGACCAGAAACAGACAGATTACGTTTATTCATTCAGATTTCGTTACAGATTTCATTTCAGATATACGTTCCTTTTCTTAAAAACACGTGCAGAAATTCCTTTTCATGACTTTCGAAAACCGTGATGCATGAACAGTTCATATCAGCGGAAAGTAAACAAACAACATACATATTAACCAGACAATACAACATAACCTAGCTACCCAACCTAAACAACGTAAAACAAGGAACCCTCAAGGATCCTTGATACGACGACGAAGTATGGTGTAGACCTTTCGGTCAAGCAAGTCACGAGAACTTACCTTGAGCGCGCTGGATCTCAAGCTTCGTCCACTGGAGTCGCGTGTCTGAGGCAAAACACGATATTTGTCGTTAAACCCAATTTAAACGATTAAGTGTCCAAACTAATAAAATCCTTAATTTAACAAATCGAAGCTTTTAAACAACGACACAACGCTCGATAAATCTGGAAATCCATATTACGAGTTATTTCCGAAAACCCGAAAATTCTATAATTTATACTTTTTTACAAATTGGTTTATCTTCGTCCAATAACGTCCAATACGTTCGATATATACTTAATCGAGGCTAACCTATTAATTACGAGCCCTAATTTGCGTTTTTAGCGAAAAATACCGAAACCCTAATTTGAAACCCTAACTCTAAATCGAACCGAGAACTCGAAATAAACGTTCAGAGATTGTAGGTACATACCGAGGGTAGCGAGAGGATGAGAAACCGTGAAGAAAACGGGTTGATCGGAGGTCAGACGAAGTCGGAATAGGGAAAGGCGTCGGCGGCTCGCGTGAGAGAAAGCTCTCTGTTCGTGAATTCCAGAGAAGAGAAAGAGAGGAAGTGAGGAAAAGAGAGAAAAGTGAGGTTATTTAATAATTTGATTTGGCAAATTACCAAATTGCCCTTAGCTCTTATTTCTATTTTGTTTCGTCCTTCGGTTCGTTAATCGTCCAACTATTTGGATTCTCGAAAGTTCCATATTTTGCCAACAACTTCTATTCATTGCCAGGGATTTATTAAAACTGTCCGTTCGCAATTTGGACCTCGTTTGCTATTTTTACGAGAACGTCTTTTACATTACGAAAAGCGTATTTACTCGGAATATAGTGTTTGATCTCCGAAAATTTCCGTAAATTCCTTAAAATTCTTATTATTCGTTAGAATCGTAATGACGCTTTCTTTTTGTAAAACGGACCTGACTTGACATATTTACCAAAAATGCCACTAATAATATAATAATAATATAATCAAAGGTCCGTACAAACCGGATATTACAAAACCTACGTTGCATTTTACTGTGATCTTTCTGTTCCAAAACCTTAAAGGTATATTCGAAGAACGATAATGGAGTTTCTTCTCTCTCAGAGTTTCTTTCTTTTTTTCAATTTTTGTGCATTTGAAAAAATCTTGTTTTGAATAATATGATAAATTTTTTGGTGGCATACTTTATTACTTATACATATACTTGTTTTTGGAGATGAACGTGTAACACCCGGTTCTATTAAACCAATTTCTATTCCGTTATTTAATAGTAAGCATGTTGTGGAGAAAATTGAGGGAAATATTAATTAGGTTAATGAGTGACTAAGTAAGGGCATAGTGATAAATTGAGAGCTTATAATGGATAACCTATTTAAGGAAAGAGGCTTTGTGATTAATACACTATGGCCACCACTATTCCCCATTTTTCCTTTTTCGATCTTCAGCTCAAGCAGTAAAGCTCTCTAGGCAATCCTTCTACTCGATTCTCCTCCAAAATAGGTGAGTTCTGTTTCGATTCCTTGCTGCATTGGTAGCTATCGATGATTGGGAGAGCATAAATGTGAGTTCTGAGGATGCCGTATGAGTGAGCTAGTTCGGTTGTTGTGGTAAATCGGGAGTGCACAATTAACTAAGCTTCCAAACTAGTTTCCTTAAATTTCTAGTGGTTTAGAATGAAGATTAGAGAAAGTTTAATGCATGCTCTGTCTATGATTTTAGGATTGAGTAAGCTCTCGAAGTAGCCAATCACCGAGACATTTTTCCAGGAGACCAGGTAAGTAAAGTATGCATGTGCCTTCGGGCCTACATCACAAAACAGTAGGTTGTGTGTGTATGTGACAGCCCCCGACCAGATCGGGGTCCGAGGAGCCATCACTCCGGACATTTTACAGAAAGCGAGGCTATTATTTTTTTTTTGAACATTATGCTTTTAAAACATTGACAGAGAGAGAGAGTGTTTTCTAGAGTAGAAATTATAACAGGAAAGAAAACAGTTAAAAACTAAACTGCAGGATGAATTACAGAATACTTAAAACAGAATCAGAAGACATGTTTATTTTTGAACCATAGAAATAATAGACTGAAGAAAACAGGGAGACAGATGTAAATTAGAATTTTGAACATCTAAGAAATTAGGCAAGGTGGACTTGAAAAGTGCAGCAAAACATATGAGAAGAAAATAGTAAAAACAGGAAACAGAGGTGAACGATAAAGTAAGCAGATAGAGAAATAAACAGACAGGATTGGTAGGGAATTACTGGAAATATTGGCGGAAGACTTAGGCGGAAGACTGGCGGAAGACTTAGGCGGAAGACTGGCGGAAGACTTAGTTTAAAAAAAAGGCAACGGTGGATGGAGTTTTTTAAAAGGAAACAGGCAGCGGTGGATGTAGGCAAAAATGAACAGTAACCGGTGGATGTAGGCAGAAATGAACAGTAACCGGTAGATGTAGGCAAATATGAACAGTAACCGGTGGATGTAGGCAGAAATGAACATTACCGGTGGATGTAGGTAAAAATGAACAGTAACCGGTGGATGTAGGCAGAAATGAACAGTAACCGGTGGATGTAGGCAGAAATGAACAGTAACCGGTGGATGTAGGCAAAAATGAACAGTAACCGGTGGATGTAAACAGAAATGAACAGTAACCGGTGGATGTAGGTTGTTATGAACAGTACCGGTGGATGTAGGAATAAATGAACAGTAACCAGTGGATGTAGGCAGAAATGAACAGTACCGGTGGATGTAGGACAAAATGAACAGTAACCGGTGGATGTAGGCAAAAATGAACAGTAACCGGTGGATGTAGGCAAAAATGAACAGTACCGGTGGAT
Organism: Begonia masoniana; assembly: GCA_022432975.1. Lineage (NCBI taxonomy): Eukaryota > Viridiplantae > Streptophyta > Magnoliopsida > Cucurbitales > Begoniaceae > Begonia > Begonia masoniana. The sequence continues at coordinate 21,946,472 of CM039515.1, forward strand.
GTAGGCAGAATGAACAGTAACCGGTGGATGTAGGCAGAAATGAACAGTAACCGGTGGATGTAGGCAAAAATGAACAGTACCGGTGGATGTAGGCAAAAATGAACAGTACCGGTGGATGTAGGCAGAATGAACAGTAACCGGTGGATGTAGGCAAAAATGAACAGTACCGGTGGATGTAGGCAGAAATGAACAGTAACCGGTGGATGTAGGCAGAATGAACAGTAACCGGTGGATGTAGGCAGAAATGAACAGTAACCGGTGGATGTAGGCAGAAATGAACAGTAACCGGTGGATGTAGGCAAAAATGAACAGTACCGGTGGATGTAGGCAAAAATGAACAGTACCGGTGGATGTAGGCAGAAATGAACAGTAACCGGTGGATGTAGGCAAAAATGAACAGTACCGGTGGATGTAGGCAGAAATGAACAGTAACCGGTGGATGTAGGCAGAAATGAACAGTAACCGGTGGATGTAGGCAGAAATGAACAGTAACCGGTGGATGTAGGCAGAATGAACAGTAACCGGTGGATGTAGGCAAAAATGAACAGTAACCGGTGGATGTAGGCAAAAATGAACAGTACCGGTGGATGTAGGCAAAAATGAACAGTAACCGGTGGATGTAGGCAGAATGAACAGTAACCGGTGGATGTAGGCAGAAATGAACAGTAACCGGTGGATGTAGGCAGAATGAACAGTAACCGGTGGATGTAGGCAGAATGAACAGTAACCGGTGGATGTAGGCAGAAATGAACAGTACCGGTGGATGTAGGCAGAAATGAACAGTAACCGGTGGATGTAGGCAGAAATGAACAGTAACCAGTGGATGTAGGCAGAAATGAACAGTAACCGGTGGATGTAGGCAAAAATGAACAGTAACCGGTGGATGTAGGCAGAAATGAACAGTAACCGGTGGATGTAGGCAGAATGAACAGTAACCGGTGGATGTAGGCAGAAATGAACAGTAACCGGTGGATGTAGGCAGAAATGAACAGTACCGGTGGATGTAGGCAGAAATGAACAGTAACCGGTGGATGTAGGCAGAAATGAACAGTAACCGGTGGATGTAGGCAGAATGAACAGTAACCGGTGGATGTAGGCAGAATGAACAGTAACCGGTGGATGTAGGCAGAAATGAACAGTAACCGGTGGATGTAGGCAGAAATGAACAGTAACCGGTGGATGTAGGCAGAAATGAACAGTAACCGGTGGATGTAGGCAGAATGAACAGTAACCGGTGGATGTAGGCAGAATGAACAGTAACCGGTGGATGTAGGCAGAATGAACAGTAACCGGTGGATGTAGGCAGAAATGAACAGTAACCGGTGGATGTAGGCAGAAATGAACAGTAACCGGTGGATGTAGGCAGAATGAACAGTAACCGGTGGATGTAGGCAAAAATAACCAAACCCCGATAAAACTGACTCCCAAACCAAAAAGGGAATGGACACATCTGAAGTTAAAACTAAACTCCCGAAACTAATCCTAACCTTTAAGCACCACGGCGTCTTTCCCGAAAATTTCGGCAAAGTAACGCCTGTAAATGGCGCCTCCAAAATGCTAAATACCTGCATAAAAATCCAATCCAGAATAATCCTAATTTCCAACAATCAACCAGAATGAAGAAAAACCACCATATAGGGCGACACATCGCCTTTACCTATGACTATATACAACAAATACCCATAGCTATACAATAACTCTAAAAACATCAACAAACATCTACAATAAACTACCAAAAATACAAAGCTCTACATCTCCGAAGACCATGGTCGAGACGCCCCGACAATTGCCCGCACCGGCATACCGCGTACATCATCGACTGCGTCCCAATCCTAGCTTTTCTCATAGCTCTCACCTGTAACCGCGTCGTTACCTACACCACAGAACACACACGCACACGTAAGCTTACGCTTAGCAAGTAGGGATTAACAAATACGACTAGCTAAATTGCAAGCTAAACACAACGCTGAACAAAACAACCAAACAACACAACGACACAAAACAAAACACAGATTTGCCTGCATCAACGATGCCTTATTCTTTAATACAGCACGACAACGCAACACAACACCACAATGCAGCTCAACAACCCGACTCAACACAACACGACAACACGACCAAACAATGCTAGTTGCCTGCACCCGAAAGGATGCCTTAGTTGCCCGCACCGAAGTGCCTTACACTTTAACCAACTATCACACAACGTCTTACGTATACACAGTTAGGTGCCTCATGCAGAACCTCCCGAAGCTTGCCATATTTCAGACACTACTTCGCGACGAGGAGCCACTACACAACTTTTGTGGAAACCTCCCGAAGCTTGCCATATTTCAGACACTACTTCGCGACGAGGAGCCACTACACAGCTTTTGTGGAAACCTCCCGAAGCTTGCCATATTTCAGACACTACTTCGCGACGAGGGGCCACTACACAGCTTTTGTGGAAACCTCCCGAAGCTTGCCATATTTCAGACACTACTTCGCGACGAGGAGCCACCGCCAATAGACCACTTTCAAAATCATGCATATGCCACTAATGCTTAACCAACACAAAACATTTAAAACCACTCTTAACCACAACCAAACGTTTAAAACCATACTTAACCAAACATTCAAGCAACCAAACAACACAAACGTCCAACAACTAACAAGGCTTAACCAACGAAGAAAACAACCAACCAACAGACAACAAACAACTAACAACCAACAACTAACAACCAACGACTAACAACCAACAAAATACAATCAATAAAATAAATCCTACCATTCCGTGGTGTAGGCCCGAAGGCAAAACAATTACAATCCACTACTTACCTGGCGTCCTAGCTCGCTGAGGATACTTGATTCCCTGCCCATCTACGGCTCGACCCGACGAATTGGTGCGCGGAGACTAGTCGGAGTCTGCTTGTCGCCGTTGTCTGGCCGGAGAATGCCGGAAACCACGTCGAATCGCATCGCCGATCGCCGCCCGAGCTCCCTCTCTCTCGGCTCTGTTCTTCGCTCGCGGGGAGGGAGAAACTGAATGGCTTCGAGCCATTCAGTTTTGTTTTTTTAAAAGAAAATAACTTTTTCTTTTAAAAACAAAATAATAATAATAATACTAATATTACCATTTTGCCCTCCCGCGTTTCCGACCATTTCAACTTTAGTTAAATCTCGTGCTTCAAGCGTTAATTTCTATAATTAAACTCTCGGTTTAACTCCTCCACCAAACTCCCGAGAAATAATTAATTAACCCAATTAATTAACATAACTTAAATTAATTAAAACAACAATTTTTATTACTCTTTTATTTTCTCTCCAATTTCCTTAAAAAAACCTGGGTGTTACAATCCACCCTCCTTACAAAAATTTTGTCCTCAAAATTTGCGTACCCCAGGTATTCCTCAACTTATTTATCTTAACTCTACCCTCTTAACTTTAGAGTTGCCACAAAAGTTTGACTTTACCTAACTCTGTACGCTCTAAACCGAATACTTACACGTTCACCAACTGTAATCTAACACGCACAAAACACTACAACCCTCTATGCTATTCCAATCAAGAAATCCTAAGATACTAATGAATACACTTCTTATCTCAATTCTACTAACCTCTATAAATTCTTAGATCTGGACTAACTCGATGTACAACATATCCTTAATGCCCACTATCTTCACCCCCCCCTTGAAGACTATCAACTAAAATCCTATTAGTTAACATCGTTTGGCTGAAATACCTATCGTAATCCACAGTCCTAAATCTTCCTACGAAGTTCACCTAGTTACTTACTTTCCTAATTCAGTGTCGGTCGAATACTTACATAATTATCTCAGATCTCCAAAGCTATCTCAATAGCGTAACACTAAAACCTACTAATAAACTTTGTACCATAAGTCCTCAATTGCAATTTCTCTTCTACACTATCATCTCCTTTCTAATTTATCATTCACATTTCTTATACTAATGTACCTCGAGAAATCACAACATTCCATTAATCACACTAACACTATCCATGTAAAGCTTTCACTACTTAAATTATTAACTACCAGAATAATCCTAATTTCCAACAATCAACCAGAATGAAGAAAAACCACCATATAGGGCGACACATCGCCTTTACCTATGACTATATACAACAAATACCCATAGCTATACAATAACTCTAAAAACATCAACAAACATCTACAATAAACTACCAAAAATACAAAGCTCTACATCTCCGAAGACCATGGTCGAGACGCCCCGACAATTGCCCGCACCGGCATACCGCGTACATCATCGACTGCGTCCCAATCCTAGCTTTTCTCATAGCTCTCACCTGTAACCGCGTCGTTACCTACACCACAGAACACACACGCACACGTAAGCTTACGCTTAGCAAGTAGGGATTAACAAATACGACTAGCTAAATTGCAAGCTAAACACAACGCTGAACAAAACAACCAAACAACACAACGACACAAAACAAAACACAGATTTGCCTGCATCAACGATGCCTTATTCTTTAATACAGCACGACAACGCAACACAACACCACAATGCAGCTCAACAACCCGACTCAACACAACACGACAACACGACCAAACAATGCTAGTTGCCCGCACCCGAAAGGATGCCTTAGTTGCCCGCACCGAAGTGCCTTACACTTTAACCAACTATCACACAACGTCTTACGTATACACAGTTAGGTGCCTCATGCAGAACCTCCCGAAGCTTGCCATATTTCAGACACTACTTCGCTCGCGACGAGGAGCCACTACACAACTTTTGTGGAAACCTCCCGAAGCTTGCCATATTTCAGACACTACTTCGCGACGAGGAGCCACTACACAGCTTTTGTGGAAACCTCCCGAAGCTTGCCATATTTCAGACACTACTTCGCGACGAGGGGCCACTACACAGCTTTTGTGGAAACCTCCCGAAGCTTGCCATATTTCAGACACTACTTCGCGACGAGCTTTTGTGGAAACCTCCCGAAGCTTGCCATATTTCAGACACTACTTCGCGACGAGGAGCCACTACACAGCTTTTGTGGAAACCTCCCGAAGCTTGCCATATTTCAGACACTACTTCGCGACGAGGAGCCACTACACAGCTTTTGTGGAAACCTCCCGAAGCTTGCCATATTTCAGACACTACTTCGCGACGAGGAGCCACTACACAGCTTTTGTGGAAACCTCCCGAAGCTTGCCATATTTCAGACACTACTTCGCGACGAGGAGCCACTACACAGCTTTTGTGGAAACCTCCCGAAGCTTGCCATATTTCAGACACTACTTCGCGACGAGGAGCCACTACACAGCTTTTGTGGAAACCTCCCGAAGCTTGCCATATTTCAGACACTACTTCGCGACGAGGAGCCACTACACAGCTTTTGTGGAAACCTCCCGAAGCTTGCCATATTTCAGACACTACTTCGCGACGAGGAGCCACTACACAGCTTTTGTGGAAACCTCCCGAAGCTTGCCATATTTCAGACACTACTTCGCGACGAGGAGCCACTACACAGCTTTTGTGGAAACCTCCCGAAGCTTGCCATATTTCAGACACTACTTCGCGACGAGGAGCCACTACACAGCTTTTGTGGAAACCTCCCGAAGCTTGCCATATTTCAGACACTACTTCGCGACGAGGAGCCACTACACAGCTTTTGTGGAAACCTCCCGAAGCTTGCCATATTTCAGACACTACTTCGCGACGAGGAGCCACTACACAGCTTTTGTGGAAACCTCCCGAAGCTTGCCATATTTCAGACACTACTTCGCGACGAGGAGCCACTACACAGCTTTTGTGGAAACCTCCCGAAGCTTGCCATATTTCAGACACTACTTCGCGACGAGGAGCCACTACACAGCTTTTGTGGAAACCTCCCGAAGCTTGCCATATTTCAGACACTACTTCGCGACGAGGAGCCACTACACAGCTTTTGTGGAAACCTCCCGAAGCTTGCCATATTTCAGACACTACTTCGCGACGAGGAGCCACTACACAGCTTTTGTGGAAACCTCCCGAAGCTTGCCATATTTCAGACACTACTTCGCGACGAGGAGCCACTACACAGCTTTTGTGGAAACCTCCCGAAGCTTGCCATATTTCAGACACTACTTCGCGACGAGGAGCCACTACACAGCTTTTGTGGAAACCTCCCGAAGCTTGCCATATTTCAGACACTACTTCGCGACGAGGAGCCACTACACAGCTTTTGTGGAAACCTCCCGAAGCTTGCCATATTTCAGACACTACTTCGCGACGAGGAGCCACTACACAGCTTTTGTGGAAACCTCCCGAAGCTTGCCATATTTCAGACACTACTTCGCGACGAGGAGCCACTACACAGCTTTTGTGGAAACCTCCCGAAGCTTGCCATATTTCAGACACTACTTCGCGACGAGGAGCCACTACACAGCTTTTGTGGAAACCTCCCGAAGCTTGCCATATTTCAGACACTACTTCGCGACGAGGAGCCACTACACAGCTTTTGTGGAAACCTCCCGAAGCTTGCCATATTTCAGACACTACTTCGCGACGAGGAGCCACTACACAGCTTTTGTGGAAACCTCCCGAAGCTTGCCATATTTCAGACACTACTTCGCGACGAGGAGCCACTACACAGCTTTTGTGGAAACCTCCCGAAGCTTGCCATATTTCAGACACTACTTCGCGACGAGGAGCCACTACACAGCTTTTGTGGAAACCTCCCGAAGCTTGCCATATTTCAGACACTACTTCGCGACGAGGAGCCACTACACAGCTTTTGTGGAAACCTCCCGAAGCTTGCCATATTTCAGACACTACTTCGCGACGAGGAGCCACTACACAGCTTTTGTGGAAACCTCCCGAAGCTTGCCATATTTCAGACACTACTTCGCGACGAGGAGCCACTACACAGCTTTTGTGGAAACCTCCCGAAGCTTGCCATATTTCAGACACTACTTCGCGACGAGGAGCCACTACACGGCCTAGTCGGTCTCTGTCGCCGTTGTCTGGCGGAGAATGCCGGAAACCACGGCGAATCGCATCGCCGATCGCCGCCCGAGCTCCCTCTCTCTCGGCTCTGTTCTTCGCTCGCGGGGAGGGAGAAACTGAATGGCTTCGAGCCATTCAGTTTTGTTTTTTTAAAAGAAAATAACTTTTTCTTTTAAAAACAAAATAATAATAATAATACTAATATTACCATTTTGCCCTCCCGCGTTTCCGACCATTTCAACTTTAGTTAAATCTCGTGCTTCAAGCGTTAATTTCTATAATTAAACTCTCACCTAACTCTCGGTTTAACTCCTCCACCAAACTCCCGAGAAATAATTAATTAACCCAATTAATTAACATAACTTAAATTAATTAAAACAACAATTTTTATTACTCTTTTATTTTCTCTCCAATTTCCTTAAAAAAACCTGGGTGTTACAAAAATGAACAGTAACCAGTGGATGTGAAGTTTTAAAGACAAAATTTACAACTTTTGACAGATAGACACACTGACAGAGAGCATAAAAACATGAGACATAAACGTCTCAGATTCTCAAACAACTTCAAAACATGGTTCTCGAGCACAACAGAAGGCATCACTGTCAATACCCGATTTTGAACAAGATTGTAAAACATACTTTAAAATTGACAGATTTAAAGAAACAAACTGCATGGATAGTTCCCAAAACCAGAAATCATCCATGTACAGATTAACAGCAAATATCCCAAACAATTCAAGGATACTTTAGAGTATAGACTTAACTGTCAAATACAGCGGTTGTAAACATTGACACAGAATCTATACATTGTTTCAAAATTTCAGAGACAATACAGAACTTAACATGTAATTGAAGAATTTCCCAAAACAGAATTTCTCTACAGAGTTTTTGACACAAAAACCAGAATTTCAGAAAGCTTTACAGATATTAACTTTACTTTAAAGACTTAAACCTCAAAACAGAAAATTATGTCTGGCTGCAGCAACCACCCCCGAGAGCTCAAACCACCAGCCACCTATTCATCAGACTAAGGCACGAAATCCTCATTTTCGAGTTCAATACCTACATAAGGAAGTTCACCTATGAGTCTAAAACTCAGTAAGAACATATAAAACGATGCAGTGATGCATATGCTATGCATGAACTTTCATAAATACTGTGACAGTACAGAACATTACGTTTCAGTGGCAGAGGGGTATAAGTGGGGCTTATAGGGGGACTGACAACAGTAAGGTGCACTTTTAGGCACATTCAGACATTCAGTAGTTTTTCAGAATCCCAGGGAGGGATAAAACCAGAGGGTCCTTGGCAAGGACAATTTTTCAGAATCCCAGGGAGGGATAAAACCAGAGGGCCAGTCCCCGTCCCACACTTAACCAATACATTACATTCAGATTCTGTTTTATCTTTCTTAACTTCAAAACTGTGTACAGAAAACATTGTTTTGCATGAACTTTCGGGAAAACGTGTATGCATGAACTTTCACAGTGCTTAACTTGAAACAGCAGTTAACAGAATAATACAATAGAATCTAGAGAGAAAACAGATAACTCGGAACTTAACTCTAACTTTCTCTACCCGAAACCTCCCGACAGAAGAAAAACCTAGAGTCTCCGTGATGTAGGGCCTTAAGGGCCAACCTACGAATATGAACTTACCTGGTTGCTGCAGAGCTGATGTTCTTGATCGTATTGGTTTCAGTAGCTTGTGAACCTAAAACGTGATTATACGGTCATTAACCCTAAACCTCTCAAAAATTAGAAAATAGTGTAGTTAAACTTGTTAACTACCGACGAAAATTACCTTCACTGAAGAAAATAGAAGAATGCAGGAGAAACAAAGTGTGGAACTTTGTTTCAGTCGCCTGGAAGAGAAGGATAGAGAGAAGGAAGGGAGGAAGCAGAGAAGTGAAATGAAGATTTCACGTAGGAGGAAGAACATGGCTTCTTCAACAAGTTGCCAAGTGTCAATCATCCATTGGCTTTCTCCCACCAACCTTAATTCCTTCCCAATTTACCCTTCCATTGGTTCTTGACTAATTTGTTAAATAAATTCTTCATCTTGGTTTTTCAATTAAACTCTCCGACAATTCATTAAAACATACATCAGATTTTATATAAAAATTCATCCCGCTAAATAATCCGGGGGAATAATTACAAGGGCAAAAATGTCGGGTGTTACAGTGTACTTGAATATTTTCTGTATGTCATGCATCATGTTTTTGAAAGAATACGAAAATGAATTTTTATGTGTTGGTATGGTAAGGAATGTAATGATTGCAACAGACAAGCTATTAAGGGAACTAATCCACCCCTTAACTTATGAAGGGATTTATAACTTTGGGAAGATTGATCCACTTCCCAAGTGGAATATAGGATCATTATAGCTATTAAGGGAAGTAATCCGTCCCTTAACTGATGAAAAGGATTTATAACTTTGGGAGAGCTGATCCTACTCCCAATGGAATTGAGGGATCAGATAAGTGAATGAACGCATATGCAACAGAGATGTGAAAGTAGAAACTGCATGTCTAAGAATTTTGCTTCAGCATTTCATTTCATTATCGCTTTGCTTACTTAGCATTAGGCTAATATATGAGTTTTGTGATGTAGGTGAAGAAGCTTCTGAAGGTTTTTTTCTTGAGCACAATGAGGTTTAGACAGGTTGGAGGAGCACACCCAAGTCTCGACTTGGTGTTCTGATGAGGCGGCTTAACTGTTGTCAGTAGTTGTGAAGGTTTAATGGACAATGAATCGATTTAAATTTGTTGAGTTTTATAACAATAGTAGTTTTAATGTTTCTGAATTCATTTTGAGATTTACTTCCAGACAATTATACTTTGTTGGTGTTAATAGTGGTTTTTACCAAATGTTGGATTAGTGTCCGGATTTAAGTGGTTTTGAACGAATTTTAATAAATTGCTCAAGTTCTTTTGGTAGTCGGTGTAATATCCGGCTTGTACGGATTTTTAGATTTAATATATTATATTCATATTTTATTATATAATGGCATTTTCATAAATATGTCAAGTCATATCAGTTTCGCAAACGGAAAGCGTCATTACGGTCCTAATGATTAATAGGAATTTTAATGAAATTATGGGAATTTTTGGAGATTAAACGCTATATTCCGAGTAATTACATCTATCGTAATGTAAAGGACGTTTTAGTAAAAATAGTAAACGAAGTCCGTTTTGCGAACGGATAGTTTTGTTAAATCCCAAATAGTAAGTTGGACTTGTTGGTGAAATAAGGAAGTTTGATGACCCCGAATAGTTGGACGATTAACGAACCGAAGGACGAAACAAAATAGAAATAAGAGCTAAGGGCATTTTGGTAATTTGTCAAACCAAATTATATTAAAAATCAACTTTTCTTCCTTCTCCCTCTCTTCTTCTCCTTCTCTGTTTCACGAAATCGACAGAGAGCTATTTTCTCTCTCGACCGCCGACGATTCCTCAACGATCCGACCTTCGTTCTCCTCTGTTTCTCCTCCGTTCTTCGTGATTTCTCCTCCAATCGCAATCCTAGGTATGGATCTATGATTCTATAGCGTTAGTTTTCAATTCTCGGATCGTTTTAAAGTTAGGGTTCGGTTAGGTTTCGATTAAAAATGTCGATTTAGGGTTCGTAATTAATAGGTTAGCTGTAATAAAGTATATATTGGACGTATTTGACGTTATTGGACGAAGTTAAATCAATTTGTGAAAATGTTAAACAGTTAGGGATTTTCGGGTTTTTAAGGAAAAACTCGTCAATTGAGGTTTTGGATTATCGAGCGTTAATTGACGTTGTAAACGCTTCGATTAGCTAAGTTAAGGATTTAGGAAAATTCTTTAGTTAAGATTTGTAATTTGGACGTCAATAGCTTAAATTGGTTTTAACGACAAATATCGTGTTTTGCCTCAGACACACGACTCCCGTGGACGAAGCTTGAGATTCAGCGCGCTCAAGGTAAGTTCTCGTGACTTACTCTGACCGATTGGTCTACACCGTACTTCGATTTAGCGTCGAGGATCTTAGAGGATGGATTGTTTTAATTGCTTTGGTTGGGTAGTTAGGTTTAAACGTTTCGTAGGTTATTTCATTTACAGTCTTGATGGTACGCATGCTTGTTTGTTTACTTTTATATTGAACTGTCCATGCATAACGTATTTTAACTTGGCATGAAAATGAATTTCTGCACTGCACGATGTTTTCTGAAAACCATGTGGCCCAGAAATTGGGGGCTCTTGATCTATCGTGCGGGCCGATTAAGGGTCTGGCCGATACCACATCTCATGTACTGTAATTAATGAACGTAATCTGTTATCTGGTCACGCGAGGTGGGGCTCAGGCACGGCTGTACGTGTTGTAAGCGTGTACCCCCCTCCTCTAACCGCACGGGGTAGTCCGACCACTGGATGGGCCCCCTTCGGTTAGGGGGATGAGATCTTGCTGATATACTGTCTACGACGCACTGTTATGCATGATTTCTGAACTCCATATGCACAGCACGCATCTGCATTTACGTAGAATTTACTGAGCCTGTTAGCTCATAGGTGTCTGTATGGTGTAGGGGACGTTATAGGTGACATCGAGCCAGGTGAGGACGACGTTCCTTCTCCTGACGTATGAGGAAGTTGACGGAGAATGGCCCGTGGGAGTGTGCTGAGTAGTCGGCGCGTTTTGACCCGTGGGGATGTCTGCGTAAGTATTTTGGGAGATTTAACAAATGTATAGATGAACATGTTCGGATCTGGTTAGATATAGGTTAATGTCTGATGTTTTAAACGTTTTTGGAAATCTGTTTACAATCTGTGTTTTTATAGTTTTTACTGGAACTGCTTGGAATTTGAAAACATGAGGATTAGACAATTTTTAAATGTATCAATGCAGTTTGTTTTCATAAAGTTCCTATCACGTATTAATTTGGTTTAGGATTACGTTTTGAGTAAAATGTTTGGGCGATTCTTAAGTGTTTAGGATGTCAGTTTGATGATGTTTAATGGGTTGAAGAAAACGTTAATATGTTAAGTTGCTCTCTGGAATCAGGTTCCAGAGAGTTGTTAAGGTGTGTTATTTGAGGAACTGTTGCTCTCTGGAATCGGATTCTAGAGAGCAGATCAGATTGTGGTTTTGCTCTCTGGAGTTTCCAGAGAGCACTTGAAAAAAATTGCAGTAGAGAAGTGATGAGAGAAAGCGATCGAAGAAACATGGATCGCTGCACAGAGTGTACAGCGATCGATCTCTGCAGCATGCAGAGATCGATCGCTGCATGCTGCATGATCGCTGCATAGGGTGTGCAGCGACCAGTCGCTGGGTCGCTGCACAGCATGCAGCGACTGATCGCTGCACGCTGCAACATATGTAGTGATCAGTCGCTGCATGCTGCAGCTATCAGTCGCTGCATGCTGCAGCTATCAGTCGCTGCATGCTGCAGCGACTGGTCGCTGCCCCTGTGTTTTAGGGCCGGACAGTTTTGCCCTTCCGATTGTTTTAATCGAAATTAGTTTTTAATTAAATAGTTTTAATTGTTTTATTAAAAATTTTATGTTTGTTTTAAATGGTTTTCCAAACAACACTAACGACTTCAATTCCGATTCAGTTTCCGCTTAAAGTGTAGAATAAAATGAAAAATTTATACGGGTAAATGGGTACAGTATTAGGGGTGTTACAGTCGGAGTTTTCTTTGTTAGAGCGAAATTGTTGCTATGCTGTTTTCGTTGAGTAGTTTTGATCTATCGGTAGATGATGTCTATCGGCAGATGTAGAGTTGTTGACATGCCTCGGAGGCCCGTCACAAGATCACAAACTCGGGCACAAAATTCAATCGTTCAATGTTCTAATGACTTGTCTCTTTTTGCAGGTTTGGATCACATCATGGACTTCACTTGGGAGCCGACATAAGAGGATGTGGAGAAACCTTGCCATGTCGTTCATTGGAGCATTCACACAGAGCTTGCTGATAGCCCTATGGGAATTTGTCTTCCCGGGCCTTAATTTGTAATTTTTAATTTTAAAACTCATTGGCATACATTCACCTTTATTGTAAGGATTTTATAATTGCATTTCATGCATTAGATTGTGTGGTTAGGACTAGATGTATGGTGGTGGATTTGGGTTGGAGGAAGTTCAACAAAATATTCAAAGGAAAAGGCCCTACAATAAATGGAGCCCAATGGAAGCCTTGGCCCAAAGAAGAGCCCACAAAAAAATGTATAATTTTGCAAGTACAAGAGTTAATGGCAACATGGATTGATGATGTGGCAAGATTCCCTCCATTGATCCATTTAGGCATGGCATTCATCTTCTCCATAGGATGTGTGCTTGTTTGCCTTGATCTTGGCCATCCATCCTTTTTCATCCAAGGGCCACCATTCATTCATCATTATGGAAGCCCTAATCATCCACCCTAGGATTTTCTATTTAAGCATAGGATTGGTGTTTGTAAACAACTTTTGGCCAATCAATATACTACTATTTCCCTAAATCTCCCAAATTCCTTTGATGATTTTTCCTTGGTTCTTTGAACCAAGAGGAGTTATCTTCCATTGCTAACCTAGCTTGGGTTGCTAGGTTAGCTCTTATTCATTCCCTCACCATCTCCATTGGGAGTTGGATCGAGGAAGAAAATCCTCGGCCTACGGTGGTCGTTTTCCTCCCGGAAAACGTTTATCCTTGAGCCTAACCCGTAAGATCGCTCCAAGGAACCTCCAAGGGTATTTTCTTTATTTTATTTGCTATCACATTCACACAATATCACTCTTTATTTTCGGCTCCACCAATCACACACCCTCACTTTTTATTTTATGTCATTTTATTTCTTTTTTGCATTGCATTTGACATCTCATCCATAACATTTCTTCTCCATCTCTTTCCTTCTATTTTTTTTCCTTTATATTTCACATCCTCACACATCATATAATATTCGGCCCTAGCATTATAAATTCATTGTTTATTTTATTGCATTTTATTTTTATTTTTATTATTATTTTTTTTTGTAATTTCTTCCCTTTATTCATCATCTTTACACGAACACACAACCGAGCACTTATCTTGACTATTTGTGGTTCGTACACGGGCCCTTTTCTAGGGGACCCCATGTCAAGTGGTATTAGAGCCACAAGGCTTCCCATTATGTGTTTTAGTTGTCTTTGGCAATAGCCAAAAGTTGACAAAAAACCGGGATAGCGGCTCTTTTATTTTTCCGCATTATTTTCCTTATATCTTTGTGCTAACTTTGAGCTAACTTGGTGCTAATCTAACTCTTTTATTTGCTGCCATTTTAATGCTATTTATTAATTTGAATATCTTGTTGAAATATGGTTTGCAATAGAGGAAGAAATCGGCCAAGGTATAGTTAAATCTTTCCTAGTTATCCTCTTTTTCCTTTTCGGTCTATTCTACATCTTAGCATCGGTCCTTTTATGATATTTGCTTTATATTTTCGTCTAGATCTAAACCAAAACTTGCTGAAAATATGGTAGAAAAATGAGCATGAAATCGGCCTAAAGAAAATTGCAAAATCGGTTTATATTTTGTTGCATAATCTTCACGGTTTTTACTTCTTCTTGTTCTCGGTTTAATACATCTTTAGCCTCGGTTTCTTTAGCACTTCTTGTTATCATTTGTCTCATGTTTTAGCATCTAAATATTGTCCAATATATATATAAATTTTCTGAAAATTTTGGTGCTTCAATTCGGCTTAGAACTATTGCTATCAAAAATAGGATTATTGTTGAAATTATCACATCGATTTTGCTCCTTTGTTAAGCTCAAAATTTGTCTATTATTGTGCTGAATGTTGTTCATGTTTTAGCTCATAAATTTGTTTAATATATGTTGTTAAGTGAATGCACGAAATTGGTTAACAAGAATTTAGCAAAAGCATGGTTTAAATTAGCAAATTTGAGCTAGGCATTACATTAAAATTCTGCTATATTTGGGTTAAAATTTCAGCATGATACCTTGATTAAAATGATGTTCTAAATTTTATTATTTGCTGTTTTTGGACTTAATTAGTTATTAATAATATTACCTTAAGTGATCCTTGGTAAAAGTTGACAACTTGATTAAATTTTAGTAAGAATTTAGGTGATTATCAATCGTTGAAATATTCATTTCCTTACTTAATTTGTTAAGTGTTTAATTGAAATTGATAAGTTAGTAACCTATTTTAGCATGATCCCTATTTTCATTTTTTCTTAAATAAGATTATTCCTTAGAGCCTAAAATTTCCTAAGACATTAAGAAGATAAGCATCTCACTAATTTAGGAATATTAGTTTAGACAAGAATTCAAACTTAAAATTAAAACACTTAACTATGACTAATCGAAGCGGATTTAATCGTGATACACCACACCTGGAATCGAATCGAACTAGGGATACTCCCCCACCCGAAAGCACACGACACGAAAGGGAGACTAGCTCTCAAGAAGGCATGCAAGGACAAATTGATTGCTTAACTAACATAGTGAATAGCCTCGCCTAACAAGTCCAAACAATGCTGAACAACCCTCCTCGTAGAGAATTCCATGAACGTGTCCCTTCTCAAGAGACCTCCTCTAGGATTATTCCCGAACGCCATAGGCGTAGAGCTCCTTTTCAACCACCAATAGAGGAAGAGGAATGGGTTGAACCCCAAAGAAGAAGACCACGTCATTTTAATTTGGAGCATGATATTTGGACCAAAGATGATGAGGAGTACCGACCTAATCGTCGTAGGGACAACGACGACCTCCGTAATGTCAAGATGACAATTCCCCCTTTCAATGGGACATGTGATGGAAACACGTATCTTGATTGGATTGATAAGGTAGAGAGAATCTTTGAGTGTCACGACTATTCCGAACGAGTTAAAATTCAACTCGCCTCTCTTGAATTAACGGGCCACGCCGCACAATGGTGGTCCAACCTTAAAAACCAAAGGATGCGTACACTAGGATACCCCGTTTCAACGTGGAATTCTATTAAAGAGGAAATGCACAAAAAGTTTGTTCCCCGACACTACAAGCACGAACTCTTCCACCAACTTCACAACCTTAGACAAAATTCTCTCTCTGTCGATGAGTATATCACGGAATTCGAAACTCTCAATATGCGTTGTGCTATTGATGAACCCTAAGAGCAACTCATTGCGAGATTCATTCGAGGTCTTAACCGCGATATTGGAGACGCGGTTGAAGTACAACAATTGCAAACCATGGATATGGTCATTCAACTCTCCCTCACGGTGGAAAGACAACTCAAAAGAAAGCATAAAACCAATTTTCCAACTAAATTTCCACCTAGGCATTTGGATCAAGATAAGCATAAACCTCCATGGAAAAACGAAGAGAAAAGGCCAGTTAATCGTAATTGGCCACCCAAGACACCCTTCAACCAAAATAAACCCCCTCCGACGGAAAAAAATCAACCAAACCCTCCTAAAGCACAAAGAGCCCGTGATGTCCAATGCTACAAGTGCTTAGGCAAAGGACATTACGCAAATGAATGTTCTAACCGTCGATTGATGTTTATTAAGGAGTCAACTGGAGAATGGGAAAGCGAGAATGATGAGGGTCAATACCTTGATAAAGAAGAAAAAGAAAAGGTAGAGGACGAAAGTGAGCACGAGTCGGATGAATGTGCTGCTCAAGATGGGCCCCTGTTAATGGTGATTAGAAGAGCCCTTGTGTAACGACCCGGTAAGGATCGCCACGAAATTCTTGACTTTACATAAAACTTTAACTCATATTTGAACTCTTCTCTCCTTTTTTTTTTTTTAATAACAGTATACCTAACAGGCTTAAAGACTTCAACTTAATGGATGGAAAATTAGTCCCTCGTACCTACTTCCAATCGACGTACAAGTTGAATGGATTTGCATGCATCAATCGATAGACATGGCACGTGCACCCCACATGACTCTTTTAAACACCTATCGGCAGATGCGAATACTCGCATCGACCGACGATCACGTGCATCTCATATGACCAATTTAAAAACATCTATCGATGGCTTACAAGCTCTATGTCCTCCGATCACTAAACGACAAAATCATTTCTTACATCATCCGGTGGTTTATTACACTACATCTGCCGATCGCTAGACGACAAAATAACACTTTCATCATCCGATGGCTTATTTCACTACATCTGCCGATCGCTAGACGACAAAATAACACTTTCATCATCCGATGGCTTATTTCACTACATCTGCCGATCGCTAGACGACAAAATAACACTTTCATCATCCGATGGTTTATTACACTACATCTGCCGATCGCTAGACGACAAAATAACACTTTCATCATCCGATGGCTTATTTCACTACATCTGCCGATCGCTAGACGACAGAATAACACTTTCATCATCCGATGGCTTATTACACTACATCTGCCGATCGCTATACGACAAAATAATATTTTTATCATCCGACTAACACTCTACTCCTACCGATAGGAGAAAAACACATTCTTCGGTAGAAACTCCTACCAAAATGATTCATTCGACTTTCACATAATACAACTTAGCTAAGAAAGGCTCTTACTGGTATAGCAAATTCATTCAGAGTATAAATAGCGGAAGATTGCATGACATAAACCCTTTAAAAGAAAACATATTCTCATATCCAATCCAAGACTTAAAAGTTAACTCAAGCAATACTAACACTATCCTACATAATTCCAGTTCTTATATTCTTACTGACATAAGGGAGCAATAACCAGGGGTCATAATCGTCTCTCCAGTCATGCACTGTCACTTTGAGTATCTGAGTATCCTACAGCAACCAAGCTTAGACATCTCTTTAACCTTGAGTTCCTCAACTTGAAAACTCGTCACCTACATCATAAGGTTCAAACTATAAGCCTAATGCTTAGTAAGGAATGCAACATTACATTGATGCATGAATGCATAATTGGGAAAATCACATGCTCATAAGTCTTTCTCGTTCATGTCCTTTGCTCATAATCATCATTCATATCATGGATCATATTCATCATTCATAATCGTTGATCATAGTCATCATTCATCATTCATAATCGTTGATCATATTCATCATTCATAATCGTTGATCATATTCATCATTCATAATCGTTGATCATATTCATCATTCATAATCGTTGATCATATTCATCATTCATAATCGTTGATCATATTCATCATTCATAATCGTTGATCATATTCATCATTCATAATCGTTGATCATATTCATCATTCATAATCGTTGATCATATTCATCATTCATAATCGTTGATCATATTCATCATTCATAATCGTTGATCATATTCATCATTCATAATCGTTGATCATATTCATCATTCATAATCGTTGATCATATTCATCATTCATAATCGTTGATCATATTCATCATTCATAATCGTTGATCATATTCATCATTCATAATCGTTGATCATATTCATCATTCATAATCGTTGATCATATTCATCATTCATAATCGTTGATCATATTCATCATTCATAATCGTTGATCATATTCATCATTCATAATCGTTGATCATATTCATCATTCTAGGTTGTGTGGATCAAGAGAGGATTTGTGCCGGTAAAGGGGGTTCGACAGTGAGTTTGATCTTGTTCCATACTGCGGGTCGTATTCATGTGTCATTCTTTGGACTGTGACATACGCCGAACCGCCCCCAACCCTCACTAATCCACGTTGCATAAATCTATATATATATATATACATACATATCTGTTCATAGAAAACATGCGTTAAAACATTTTTTCTTATGCTTGGGAAACATTCATGATGCATGAACATGAGAACTTTTAACTCATCAAACTATGACAAGGATCATACCAGAGTAGATGACCTCACAACATACATAGATCCTTCAAGCAGGCAAGCTCATTATCATAATGTAAACATTAGACATCTAAACAACCTAGTACACCCACGATGTAGGGCTCTATTAGCCGGGAATCTTAATACATTCACTTACCTGGTCTCCTTAGCACTTGAGCTCCCTTCTCTTCAAACTTCTTCACCTAAACATTTATATTGCAGTAGTTAAAACAAAATCCTAGTAGTTCTAATCTCGAGTTATCCTAAGATCTAATAGCTAAGAGTCCTTCCCGAGTTCTTAGTTTAATACTCAATGTAACCCGAAATCCCAAAACCAAAACAGACGGATTCGATAATGATAACTCAGGGTTAGTTGTTCTAAATGTCCAGAATCTATTCGGAAAGACATTACTTATCTCGGGTTTCAAAATGTTCTTATTAATATTCGGCCATTGAAGAATCCAAACTTCAATACAAAGCTGGAAAACTGGACTAATAAACTAACAAATAACCACATTGTTAAACACGTACCTCGAGCACAAAGTAGCCGAGAAGTAGCAAGCAAACCGATCGCCGAAGGAGGGATTTCCAGCTGACAGAGAGCGAGAGCTTGGGAGAGAAGAAATCGCCGGAAGTTGGGGATGTCGGCTACAGTGGTTTAAATGAGGTTTGAATCCTTTCCTTTTTCTTTAAATACTGGCCTCAATCCTCCAATATTACAACTTTGCCACTCAACCTAGTTTAGATCCACATGTAATTAATTAAGTTTGGCATAAATCCTAAACTTCGAAGATTAAATATTTATGACCGTTAATACAGTTAAGAAAATCACCTGGCCGTTAACTCGGGTGTTACATCCACCTCTCCTTAAACAAAATTTTCGTCCCCGAAAATTGATCAAACAAACAACTCTGGATACTCGTCTAACATGTCCTGTCGTCGCTCCCACGTGGCTTCATCTATGCCATGATGCTTCCATAAAACTTTGACCAACGGAATCTCTTTATTTCTCAGAGTCTTAACTGCGGATTCCAATATTTGCACTGGTCTCTCTTCATACATTAATGATGGTTCAATCTCAATATCCATTGGTTCAACAACTTGCGTCGGATCTCGTATGCATTTCCTTAACATTGACACGTGAAAGACATTATGAACTTTATCCAATGATGGAGGAAACTGCAGTCTGTAAGCTGTACTACCGATTCTAGCCAATACAGGGAATGGTCCAATAAATCGAGGATTAAGCTTTCCCCTTCTGCCAAATCTTAGTACTCCTTTAAATGGTGAAACCCTCAGGAAGACCTTATCTCCAACAGTAAATTCAAGATCTCTCCTCCTTTGGTCTGCATAACTTTTCTGTCGGCTTTGTGCAGTAATCATCCTCCTCTTGATAGTGGCAATCTTGTCTAACATCTGCTGCAACATCTCGGGACCTATGAGTTTTGCTTCGCCAACTTCATCCCAATACAGAGGTGATCTACATTTCCTACCATACAACGCCTCATAAGGTGCCATACCTATGGTGGACTGGTAGCTGTTGTTGTAGGAGAACTCAACCAGGGGTAAGTATCTACTCCAAGATGACTGGAAATCTAGTACACATGCCCTCAGCATGTGCTCAAGTATCTGGATAGTCCTTTCAGATTGACCCACTGTCTGTGGGTGGAAAGCAGTACTGAAAGACAACTTTGTACCTAATGTGCCCTGTAAACTTTTCCAAAATCGGGAGGTAAACCTAGGGTCACGATCAGAGACAATAGATGCTGGAATTCCATGCAACCTAATAACTTCTTGTACATAAAGATCAGCAAGCTGGTCCATCGAGTAGGTTGTCCTTACTGGTAAGAAATGGGCTGATTTTGTCAATATATCAATCACAACCCAAATACTATCATGTCCTTTAATTGTCTTAGGTAATCCTACAACGAAATCCATAGCTATGTGTTCCCACTTCCACTCGGGAATAGGTAAAGGCTGAAGGGTACCTCCTGGACGTTGGTGCTCGGCTTTAACCTGTTGGCAAACCAAACATGACTCTACATACTTAGCAACATCTCTCTTTAAGTTTGGCCACCAATAGAGTAACTTCATGTCTCGATACATCTTGGTGCTTCCAGGATGCACAGAAAAGGGAGACGAATGCGCCTCAGCCAAGATTAGCTTACGTAATTCTTCATCATTAGGGACATACCATCTATTTCTAAACTTCAGAATCCCCTCCTTGGAAAGACTAAACTCGGAGGTGGTGTCCTTCACCTTGTTCATTATGCCGTTAATCTCCTCAGAGTCCTTCTATTGTGCCTCTTTGATCTTTTCTAAAACCGTTGGTTGAATGGTCAAATCGGCAAGTAAGGTTGATAACTCTGGAACTATCTCAAATCCAAACCTCTGAACTTCTGTCCTCAAAGGTATAGACATAGTTGATACAACGGGTTGTATTGTTGTTGACATCCTGCTCAATGCGTCAGCTATAGAGTTAGCCTTACCCGGGTGATACTTGATCTCAAAGTCGTAATCCTTAACAAATTCCAACCAACGCCTCTGCCTCATGTTCAATTCCTTTTGTGTAAAGAGATACTTCAGACTTTTATGGTCAGAAAACACCTCACACTGCTGTCCCTATAAAGTAGTGTCTCCTCTCTCAAAAAAAAAAAAAAAAAAAAAAAATCACTGCCGATGTCTTCGTGTGGGCTGGCTCGAAAAAGTTGTCCTTAACTGGATGATGTTCAGAATCATTGAACAAAAACAATGTGAAATTTGCCGCTTTCCTGTCATATTTGAACGTTTTTGCTCAGACAAGCTGTAGGCATTATCAAGATGCTAACTGACATTGTTGATCAAACAAGCTCTTTCCTTCCAAACCCGTCCAATCTTCTCTCCGCCCTTTTGTTGACATGGTTTCGCAGTTCCTCCCAACTTCCATGGCTTCTGTGTTGGTTTCAAGGCTACGAATGGCGGAATTCAATATTATCATAATAATAGTGACATGCGTTAACCATGGGACTTTAAAAAACTATTTTAAAATAATCCCAAAAAACCATAATAAATTGGATCGTTAGTATAAAAGAGAAATTAATTTTTGAGAAATATGTATTTTTTCAAAAAAAAATGTAACTA
>CM039515.1:21968409-22059558 GCA_022432975.1 Begonia masoniana
GAATTTTATAGCATGCGGAAACGAAGATCCTGACAACTGACCACCAAATTGAAAATATTATCCTTTTATTATTAAAAATGTTTCTAACTTCCATTGGAAAGAAGATCCCCCAAGATCTCCAATCAGGTCTTTTTAATTCGACAGTTTTTTTTTTTTTTTTTTTTTTTTTTGAGGCGTTGGTTGGAATTTGTTAAGGATTACGACTTTGAGATCAAGTATCACCCGGGTAAGGCTAACTCTGTAGCTGATGCATTGAGCAGGATGTCAACAACAATATAACCCGTTGTATCAACTATGTCTATACCTTTGAGGACAGAAGTTCAGAGGTTTGGATTGGAGATAGTTCCAGAGTTATCAACAGAAGGACTCTGAGGAGATTAACGACATAATGAACGAGGTGAAGGACACCACCTCCGAGTTTAGTCTTTCCAAGGAGGGGATTCTGAAGTTTAGAAATAGATGGTATGTCCCTAATGATGAAGAATTACGTAAGCTAATCTTGGCTGAGGCGCATTCGTCTCCCTTTTCTGTGCATCCTGGAAGCACCAAGATGTATCGAGACCTGAAGTTACTCTACTGGTGGCCAAACTTAAAGAGAGATGTTGCTAAGTATGTAGAGTCATGTTTGGTTTGCCAACAGGTTAAAGCCAAGCACCAACGTCCAGGAGGTACCCTTCAGCCTTTACCTATTCCCGAGTGGAAGTGGGAACACATAGCTATGGATTTCGTTGCAGGATTACCTAAGACAATTAAAGGACATGATAGTATTTGGGTTGTGATTGATAGATTGACAAAATCAGCCCATTTCTTACCAGTAAGGACAACTTACTCGATGGACCAGCTTGCTGATCTTTATGTACAAGAAGTTATTAGGTTGCATGGAATTCCAGCATCTATTGTCTCTAATCGTGACCCTAGGTTTACCTCCCGATTTTGGAAAAGTTTACAGAGCAAATTAGGTACAAAGTTGTCTTTCAGCACTACTTTCCACCCACAAACAGATGGTCAATCTGAAAGGACTATCCAAATACTTGAGGACATGCTGAGGGCATGTGTACTCGATTTCCAGTCATCTTGGAGTAGATACTTACCCCTGGTTGTGTCACGTCCATAATACTGTACCTGTATTTCCGTACTATTTTTTTTTTAATCCCAATAATTTCTTTAAATAAACTCTAAGCGGAACCTAAACAGAAATCGAAACCAGAATCGAAATCGGAACTAAATTCTAACTTTTAAAACAATTTAAATAAAACTTAAAACAATTTAATTAAAACTT
This sequence comes from Begonia masoniana, assembly GCA_022432975.1. Classification (NCBI taxonomy): domain Eukaryota; kingdom Viridiplantae; phylum Streptophyta; class Magnoliopsida; order Cucurbitales; family Begoniaceae; genus Begonia; species Begonia masoniana. Next base: position 21,969,689 of record CM039515.1, read on the forward strand.
AAATTAATTAAATAAACTAATTAATAAATAAATAAAAAAAGGAGGCGATTATTCGCCCATAAATGGGGCGAATAATCGCCCCAGCCTGTGGCGATTGCTCGCCACAATTTGTGGCGAGCAATCGCCACTCCCTCTGGATTTCTCCAGAGGGAGGTGATTGATTCGCCTGGCTTGGCGATAACTGGCCAAGCCCACTGCCCTCTACTTCAATCCTTCACTCCTTTCCTTCAATTTCACCGACATATAACTACAATTTCACAATACGATTCCCCAATCCAATAAAATCAAATAAAACTCGCTCTAATTCTCATTCTTTCCACACTTAACCATTCACCTAATAAACGACTCGAAATACATTTTAAAACTAGAGCATTTTCATGAAAACGAACTGCATGGGTACGTTTAAAACCTAAACAAATCCTCCAGTTTCAAACCACGAAATTCCAAAATACATTCAATGAAAGACTTTTCCAAACCATTATAAAACAGTTTCAACAACATCAACCTATACATATATACCTATCAACTATCCAGAATCAAACAACCTAAAGTATTTCTATACAAACATCAGCCCAAAAAGTCCCAAACCCTCAAAATCTATACATACAGTCCCCACGGGTCAGGTAAGCCTCGACTGCGACAGCACACCACCGCAGCCATCCTCCGTCAACTGGACTCAAGACTCTGGAGGAGGAATCCCATCCTCACCTGGTTCCTCGATATCTAGATCACCTACACCATACAATACACTATGAGATAAAAATCTCAGTAAGCTCTAGTAAATGTAACTATATGCTATGCGTGTGAGTTCAGAAATCATGTAGCATTTTCTTTACTTTACTCTGTGGGTTTCACCGAGATCTCAACCTTCTAACCGGAGAGAGCACATCCTGCGGTCGGACTACTCTTTCCAGCTAGAAGAGGGGGGTACACGCTTACAACACGTACAGCCGTGCCTGAGCCCCATCTCGCATAACCTGTAAACTGTATGCCTTTCGGCCTGTTTGCCTTTCGGCCCATTTTAACTGTATGCCTTACGGCCCATTCTATTCTTTACTTTATCTTTAAAACATTTTGCAGAAATTCATTTTTCATGCTTTTCTTTAAAACACGTGATGCATGAACAGTTCATAACAGAATTTAAACACTCAACATACATACCATCAAGACTGTAAAACAAAATCTATAAAACAATTAAACCTAACTACCCAACCAAAACATTATAAACTAGTGCGTCACCAAACTCCTCGAAGCGACATTCGACGTACGGTGTAGGCCAATCGGCCAGAGATGAATCACGAGGACTTACCTCGTGTCCAAAGCAGCTCAAGCTCCGTCCACAAGCGTTGTTTGTTTGAGGTAAAACATAACGGTCGATGTTAAAACAATTTAAGCTTCTAAACGTCCTAATTAACAAAACCTTAACTAACGAATTTCTTAAAACGTCTAGCTTAACTGTTCGGAGCATATAAATGAACAATCTACGATTGATGCCTCGAAACTACAATTTACGAGGTTTTCCCTAAAACTCGAAAATCCCTATTTTTTAACATTTTCACAAATTGCTATAACTTCGTCCAATAATCATCTAAATTTGTCCAATGCGTTCAATATATGCTTAATCACAGAAAACTTATTAATTTCGGACCCTAAATCGCGTTTTAAATCGAAACCCTAAACGAACCTAATTGTTTAAAACTCCGAAATCATCGAAATAAAAGCTCTAAGATTGTAGGTTCATACCTAGAACGTCGATTGGAAGCGAAAGCACGAAGAAAACGGAACGAACGGGAGGAAAACGGAGGTCGGATCGTTGGATTCCGTCGGCGGCCGAGAGAGTTCGCGAGAGAGAAAGAAAGATAACAGAGAGGAAATGGCGTTTTGGAGAAGAGAAAGAAAGGCTTTGCCTTTTAATAAAAAAAATGATTTGTCAAAAGACCAAAATGCCCTTAGCTCTTATTTCTTTTTGTTTCGTCCTTTGTTTCGTTAATCGTCCAGCGATTCGACTTTTCCAAATTTCCATATTTTGCCAATAAGTCCTACTTATTATTTGGGACTTAATAAAACTGTCCGTTCGCAATTTGGACCTCGTTTGCTATTTTTTCCAAAACGTCCATTAAATTACAATAGAGGTAATTACTCGGAATATAGCGTTATTATTCCGAAAATTTTTATAATTTCCTTAAAATTCTTATTATTCGTTAGGATCATAATGACGCTTTCTTTTCGTAAAGTGGACCTGATTTGACATATTTACAAAAATGTCATCCAATAATATAATAATAATACAATATACGAGTCCGTACAACTGGTTATTACATTCCACCCTCCTTATTCAGAATTTTGTCCACAAAATTAAATCATACAAATAACTCAGGATATCTAGTCATCATATCCTGCTGTCGTTCCCACGTCGCTTCTTCCAACTCGTGGTTCCGCCATAGGACTTTGACTAGCGGAATCTCTTTGTTGCGTAGAACCTTGATGGAATACTCCAAAATACGTACCGGCCTCACCTCATAGCTTAAGGTAGGCTATACCTCGATCTCTGTAGCCTCCACGATATGCGACGGATCGCGCAAGCACTTCCGAAGCATAGATACATGAAATACGTCGTGGATACCCTCCATAGAAGCCGGAAGCTGTAATCTGTACGCCAGCTTCCTGATCCTCTTCAGAATAGGAAAGGGCCCCACATAACGAGGGTTTAACTTACCCCTCCTTCCAAATCTCGCTACGCCTTTGAACGGAGAAACTTTAAGATAGACCTCATCGCCTTCTTCAAACTCTAGCTCCCTCCGTCTGGTGTCAGCATAGCTCTTCTGTCTGCTCTGAGCTATCTCTATACGCCGTCGGATGATGGCAATCTTATCTGCCGTCTGCTGTAGAATCTCAGGACCAACGATGCTGGCCTCACCAACCTCGTCCCAATATAACGGAGACCTATATTTCCGACCATATAGCGCCTCGTACGGTGCCATGCCGATGGTAGCCTGGAAGCTGTTATTGTACAAGAACTCAACCAGGGGTAAATATCGGCTCCACGAGCCCTGAAACTCGAGCACACATGCTCTGAGCATATCCTCAAGAATCTGATTAGTCCTCTCTGTCTGTCCATCAGTCTGAGGATGAAATGCCGTGCTGAAATTTAGCTGAGTCCCCATAGCTTTATGCAGGCTCTTCCAGAACTTCGATGTAAATCTCGGATCACGATCTGAGACTATGGAAACTGGCACACCGTGCAGTCTGACAATCTCCTGCACATATAGCTCTGCGAGCTGATCCATCGAAGAGGCCATCCTCACAGATAAGAAGTGGGCCGACTTTGTCAATCGGTCCACAATAACCCATATGCCGTCATGGCCCTTCGTCGTCCTCGGGAGCCCCACAATAAAGTCCATGGAGATCTGCTCCCACTTCCACTCCGGAATCGGCAGTGGTAACAATGTTCCGGCGGGTCTCTGGTGCTCAGCTTTCACCTGTTGACAAACCAAACAGGTCTCAACGTACTTGGCCACCTCCCTCTTCATGTTCGGCCACCAGAAATGTTGCTTTAAATTCCGGTACATCTTAGTACTTCCCGGAAACACAGAATATGCCGAAGAATGTGTCTCAGCCAATATATCCTTCTTCAGATCCTCGTCATTATGCACGTACCACCTATGCCTGAATCGTAGAATACCATCATCTGATAAATGGAAATCCGACGAGTCTCCCAATGTCATGCTGGATCGAAGCTCCTCACACTCCGTATCGTTCTGCTGAGCCTCACGTATCCGATCCAGAATAGTCGGCCTGAGAGAAATGTTAGTGAGCATGCTGGACAACTCTGCCACTATCTCCACATCGAATCTCTCAATCTCAGATCACAGCGTAACTGACATCGCTGCAAGAGAAGGCTGACTCGCAGAAGACACTCTACTCAAGGCATCAGCAACCTTGTTCGCCTTTCCTGGATGGTACTTGATATCAAAATCATAGTCTTTGACAAACTCAAGCCATCGTCTCTGTCGCATATTCAGCTCCTTCTGAGTAAATAAGTACTTCAAGCTCTTGTGGTCAGAAAATACCTCGCACTGCTGCCCATATAAATAATGCCTCCATATCTTCAGTGCGAAGACCACAGCTGCTAACTCAAGGTCGTGCGTAGGGTAATTCTGCTCATACGGCTTCAACTGCCGAGAAGCATAAGAAATAACTCTCCCCTCCTGCATCAATACACAACCGAGTCCCACTCCAGACGCATCACAGTAAATACTGAATCTGACACCTTCAACAGGTAGCGCCAGTACTGGAGCGGTGGTCAATCTCTGCTTTAGCTCCATAAAACAATCATCACAAGCAGCCGATCAAATAAATCTCTCGTTCTTCCGAGTCAATCGAGAGAGAGGAAGTGCGATCTTTGAGAATCCCTCTATAAACTTCCGATAATAACCGGCCAACCCGAGAAATCCACGCACCTCACGTACGTTCTTCGGCTGTGGCCAATCTCTGACCACCTGAATCTTGCTCGGATCCACAGAAACTCCGTCCTGTGATATAATATGGCCAAGGAAGCTCACTCTGTCAAGCCAGAACTCGCACTTAGAAAACTTTGGATACAGCTGGTGCTGACATAGGGTCCTCAGAACAATCCTCAGATGCTCCTCGTGTTCTTCCTTCGTCTTAGAGTAGATCAATATGTCGTCGATGAAAACAACCACGAACTTGTCCAGATACTCCTTGAAGACACGGTTCATCAGATCCATAAACGCTGCAGGGGCATTAGTAAGTCCAAAAGACATGACAAGGAACTCATAATGCCCATACCTCGTTCGGAAAGCCGTCTTCAGTACATCATCCATCCGGACTTTCAACTGATTGTAACCCGAGCGTAGATCAATCCTCGAAAATACTCGGGCACCTTGCAGCTGATCAAACAAATCGTCAATCCGCGGCAGTGGATACTTATTCTTCACTGTGAGCTTATTCAGCTCCCTGTAATCAATGCACATCCTGAGGGTCCCGTCTTTCTTCTTAACAAACAGAACGGGTGCACCCCAAGGCAATACACTGGGTCGAATAAATCCCTTCTCTAACAATTCATCAAGCTGAGTCCTCAACTCTCTCAACTCAGCTGGTGCTAACCGATACGGGTTCTTAAACCTCGGCGCGGAGTTTGGATAGACATCGATAATGAATTCGATCTCCCGGTCTGGTGGTAACTCGGGAAGATCATCAAGAAAGATCCCAGAGAACTCTCTGACGATAGGAATGTCGCTCGGCTTCAATCCGCTGAGCAACTGACAATCAAATACAGAGGCCAAATAGATAGAGCACGCACCTTTAAACTGCTCGTTGACCATCATGGAATAAGAAATAAGCGAGCTACTTAATCTGCTCATCGCCTGATAAGAAAACTCAGCTTTACCCAGGGGTCGAAAGGTGACAATCCCGGATCGACAGTCGATGGTGGCGAAGTGCTGCGATAGCCAATCCATCCCTAAAATAAGATCATAATGCTCGATGCCCATAACAATAAGGCGAGCATAGAGAGTACGGTCCCCAATCGAGATAATGTTGCCCAGGACTACACGGCTTGACTGCATACGCTCTCCTGAAGGTAGCATCACACTATACTCGCATTCTGCTAACTCAGGTGCAAGCCTCAATCTCGATACACAAGCGGTGGAAATAAAAGAATGCGTAGCTCCCGTGTCTAATAAAGAAAATACAGGAACACCAGTAACCAATATAGTACCTGCTATCACGGCAGGCTGATCCTCGTTATCAACATCACCAGGCTCGATAAAAGCGAAGATCCTGGGCATAACTCTCCTCTGATCACCGCCTATCTGGTCTCGACCCTGCTTCGGGCAGTCTCTAACAAAATGGCCTGCATCACCACATCGGTAGCATACATTCATGCCCACCCTGCACTGGCCACTGTGCTCCCTCTGGCATTTAGGACAAATAGGTACCTGAGAAGATTCCTGTACCTGCTTCCCCTTTCCCCGGTCATTACCTCCCTCAAGAGGCCTCTTCACACCCCTCTGCTGCTGCTGGGGCTGTGCTCTCGGCTGCCAACCTCGGCTCAGTGACTGAGGTCGGATCTCTCGGAAGAAGCCCTTAGATGGCTCCTTCGGTCTACTAGAACTCTGTTCAACTGCCTCAATATCGAGGGCTCTGGCTACTATCTCGTCGTAAGATACATTACGTACTCCATATATCGTAAGGCGCATCCGGAACTCCTGGCCAAGTCCCTGTAAAAACCGACGAACCTTGTCCTCGTTGACACTGACCTGGCATGGTGCAAATCGAGACAGCGCCTCAAATCTCCTAATGTACTCGGCAATAGAAGCAGTCTGCCGCAACTGCATAAACTCGACCATCTTCGCCTCGCGAACGGTATGGCTGAAATATTTATCGTAAAACAACTCTCTGAACCTCTCCCAGCCCATAATGGTCACATCGGTGGTCGTCTTCACAGTGTCCCACCAAAACCGAGCGTCTAAGGCCAAATGATAGGTCACCAGTGCAACCCTCTCTCCATCCTCTATGCTAGCATACGCCAGCATGTCCTCCATAGTGCGAACCCACTCCTCGGCTGAAGAGGGGTCGGTAGACTGTCTGGTAAAGATAGGGGGCTGAAGCTTCTGAAATCTCTCCATCCCCCGGTTACCCGAATAGCTGTCTCCCGAGCTCTAACGCCCTCTCGGTCTATCAAAGTACCCAGCTGTTGAGACTGTCTCTCCATCTGCTGAGCCTGTCGCTCCATATGCTGAGACTGCTGGGCAATAAAATCCTTGAGCGTGTCTATCGTATCGTCTCTGTCATCTCGATCGTTTCGTGGACGCACCATCTTTATAAAACTCCTATATAAAAGTTAAAACAAATATTCTAAGAAACTAGAAATCAAATAAAGCTATAAACATACTTGCAGTTGATGAAGAATGTCCGCGTAGTGGCTGTGCAGTCGAGCAGTCTACAGAACCGATTTTAAAACCCGGGGGCTCTGATACCATAACTGCCACGTCCATAATACTGTACCCGTATTTCCGTACTATTTTTTTTTTATCCCAATAATTTCTTTAAATAAACTCTAAGCGGAACCTAAACCGAAATCGAAACCAGAATCGAAATCGGAACTAAATTCTAACTTTTAAAACAATTTAAATAAAACTTAAAACAATTTAATTAAAACTTAAATTAATTAAATAAACTAATTAATAAATAAATAAAAAAAGGAGGCGATTATTTGCCCATAAATGGGACGAATAATCGCCCCAGCCTGTGGCGATTGCTCGCCACAGTTTGTGGCGAGCAATCGCCACTCCCTCTGGATTTCTCCAGAGGGAGGTGATTGATTCGCCTAGCTTGGCGATAACTCGCCCAGCCCACTGCCCTCTACTTCAATCATTCGCTCTTTTCCTTCAATTTCACAGACATATAACTACAATTTCACAATACGACTCCCCAATCCAATAAAATCAAATAAAACTCGCTCTAATTCTCATTCTTTCCACACTTAACCATTCACCTAATAAACGACTCGAAATACATTTTAAAACTAAGAAAATTTTCATGAAAACGAACTGCATGGGTACGTTTAAAACCTAAACAAATCCTCCTGTTTCAAACCACGAAATTCCAAAATACATTCAATGAAAGACTTTTCCAAACCATTATAAAGCAGTTTCAAAAACATCAACCTATACATATATACCTATCAATTATCCAGAATCAAACAACCTAAAGTATTTCTATACAAACATCAGCCCAAAAAGTCCCAAACTCTCAAAATCTATACATACAGTCCCCACGGGTCAGGTAAGCCTCGACTGCGCCAGCACACCACCGCAGCCATCCTCCGTCAACTGGACTCAAGACTCTGGAGAAGGAATCCCATCCTCACCTGGTTCCTCGATATCTAGATCACCTACACCATACAATACACTATGAGATAAAAATCTCAGTAAGCTCTAGTAAATGTAACTATATGCTATGCGTGTGAGTTCAGAAATCATGCAGCATTTTCTTTACTTTACTCTGTGGGTGTCACCGAGATCTCAACCTCCTAACCGGAGAGAGCACATCCTGCGGTCGGACTACTCTTTCCAGCTAGAAGAGGGGGGTACACGCTTACAACACGTACAGCCGTGCCTGAGCCCCATCTCGCATAACCTGTAAACTGTATGCCTTTCGGCCTGTATGCCTTTCGGCCCATTTTAACTGTATGCCTTACGGCCCATTCTATTCTTTACTTTATCTTTAAAACATTTTGCAGAAATTCATTTTTCATGCTTTTCTTTAAAACACGTGATGCATGAACAGTTCATAACAGAATTTAAACACTCAGCATACATACCATCAAGACTGTAAAACAAAATCTATAAAGCAATTAAACTTAACTACCCAACCAAAACATTATAAACTAGTGCGTCACCAAACTCCTCGAAGCAACATTCGACGTACGGTGTAGTCCAATCGGCCAGAGATGAATCACGAGAACTTACCTCGTGTCCAAAGCAGCTCAAGCTCCGTCCACGAGCGTTGTTTGTCTGAGGTAAAACATAACGGTCGATGTTAAATAATTTAAGCTTCTAAACGTCCTAATTAACAAAACCTTAACTAACGAATTTCTTAAAACGTCCAGCTTAACTGTTCGAGCATATAAATGAACAATCTACGATTGATGCCTCGAAACTACAATTTACGAGCTTTTCCCTAAAACCCGAAAATCTCTATTTTTTAACATTTTCACAAATTGCTATAACTTCGTCCAATAATCATCTAAATTCGTCCAATGCATTCAATATATGCTTAATCACAGAAAACCTATTAATTTCGGACCCTAAATCGCGTTTTAAATCGAAACCCTAAACGAACCTAATTGTTTAAAACTCCGAAATCATCGAAATAAAAGCTCTAAGATTGTAGGTTCATACCTAGAACGTCGATTGGAGGCGAAAGCACGAAGAAAACGGAACGAACGAGAGGAAAACGGAGGTCGGATCGTTGGATTCCGTCGGCGGCCGAGAGAGTTCGCGAGAGAGAAAGAAAGAAACAGAGAGGAAATGGCGTTCTGGAGAAGAGAAAGAAAGGCTTTGCCTTTTAATAAAAAAAATGATTTGTCAAAAGACCAAAATGCCCTTAGCTCTTATTTCTTTTGTTTCGTCCTTCGTTTCGTTATCGTCCAGCGATTCGACTTTCCAATTTCCATATTTTGCCAATAAGTCCAACTTATTATTTGGGACTTAATAAAACTTTCCGTTCGCAATTTGGACCTCGTTTGCTATTTTTTCCAAAACGTCCATTAAATTACGATAGAGGTAATTACTCGGAATATAGTGTTATTATTCTGAAAATTTCTATTATTTCCTTAAAATTCTTATTATTCGTTAGGATCATAATGACACTTTCTTTTCGTAAAACGAGCCTGATTTGATATATTTACAAAAATGTCATCCAATAATATAATAATAATACAATATACGAGTCCGTACAACTAGTTATTACAAGTTGAGTTCTCCTACAACAACAGTTACCAGTCCACCATAGGTATGGAACCTTATGAGGCGTTGTATGGTAGGAAATGTAGATCACCTCTGTATTGGGATGAAGTTGGCGAAGCAAAACTCATAGGTCCCGAGATGTTGCAGCAGATGTCAGACAAGATTGCCACTATCAAGAGGATGATGATTACTGCACAAAGCCGACAGAAAAGTTATGCAGACCAAAGGAGGAGAGATCTTGAATTTACTGTTGGAGATAAGGTCTTCCTGAAGGTTTCACCATTTAAAGGAGTACTAAGATTTGGCAGAAGGGGAAAACTCAATCCACGATTTATTGGACCATTCCCTGTTTTGGCTAGAATCGGTAGTGCAGCTTACAGACTGCAGTTGCCTCCATCATTGGATAAAGTTCATAATGTTTTCCATGTGTCAATGTTAAGGAAATGTATACGGGACCCTACACAAGTTGTTAAACCAGTTGATTTTGAGATTGAGCCGACGCTAACATATGAAGAGAAGCCAGTGCAGATATTGGAATCCGCAGTTAAGACTCTGAGGAATAAAGAGATTCCATTAGTCAAAGTTTTATGGAAGCATCATGGCATAGATGAAGCCACGTGGGAGAGACGACAGGACATGTTAGACAAGTATCCAGAGTTGTTTGTTTGATCAATTTTCGGGGACGAAAATTTTGTTTAAGGAGGGGTGGATGTAACACCCGAGTTAACGGCAAGGTGATTTTCTTAACTGTATTAACGGTCATAAATATTTAATCTTTGAAGTTTAGGATTTATGCCAAGCTTAATTAATTACATGTGGATCTAAACTAGGTTGAGTGGCAAAGTTGTAATATTGGAGGATTGAGGCCAGTATGTAAGAAAACGAAAGGAATTAAAACCTCATTTAACCACTTAGCCGACATCCCCAACGCCTGCGATTTCTCTCGCCCCAAGCTCTCACTTTCTTCGAGCTGGAACATCCCTCCTCGGGATCGTTACCTTTGTGTAACACCCCGATTTACGGAACTCGGTTTGTTACTCCATAACCCGATATGTACTAAAAAAACTTGGACCAAATTTAAAACTTCGACAAAAATTCAAAATTGGACATTGATAAAACTTTAAACTTACACGAAATTCGTTTAACAAAAAAACTAACCAAAAACCATATAAAAAAAAACTTGGAAATGTTGAGAACAATCGATTAAGAAGCAAAGGTTTAACCCGTGAAAATACTTTGAAGTTGGGAAAAGTCAAACTCGTCGACCGCTTAACAAGGTCAACGAATGGGGAAGGCTATTTTTGAAGACTCATCGTCGCTAAACACAAAACCTATAATTTCGGACCCTAAATCGCGTTTTAAATCGAAACCCTAAACGAACCTAATTGTTTAAAACTCCGAAATCATCGAAATAAAAGCTCTAAGATTGTAGGTTCATACTAGAACGTCGATTGGAGGCGAAAGCACGAAGAAAACGGAACGAACGAGAGGAAAACGGAGGTCGGCCGTTGGATTCCGTCGGCGGCCGAGAGAGTTCGCGAGAGAGAAAGAAAGAAACAGAGAGGAAATGGCGTTCTGGAGAAGAGAAAGAAAGGCTTTGCCTTTTAATAAAAAAAATGATTTGTCAAAAGACACATGCCTTAGCTCTCTTCTTTTGGGTGTCGTCCTCGTTCGTTATCGTCCAGCGATTCGACTTTTCCAAATTTCCATATTTTGCCAATAAGTCCAACTTATTATTTGGGACTTAATAAAACTTTCCGTTTGCAATTTGGACCTCGTTTGCTATTTTTTCCAAAACGTCCATTAAATTACGATAGAAGGTAATTTACTCGGACTATAGGGTTAGTATTTTGAAAATTTCTTATATTCCTTAAAATCTTATTATTCGTTCGGATCATAATGCCACTTTCTTTTCGTAAACGAGCCTGATTTGATATATTTACAAAAATGTCATCCAATAATATAATAATAATACAATATACGAGTCCGTACAACTAGTTATTACAAGTTGAGTTCTCCTACAAAAACAGTTACAGTCCACCATAGTGATGGAACCTTATGAGGCGTTGTATGGTAGGAATGTAGATCACCTCTGTATTGGGATGAAGTTGGCGAAGCAAAACTCATAGGTCCCGAGATGTTGCAGCAGATGTCAGACAAGATTGCCACTATCAAGAGGATGATGATTACTCGCACAAAGCCGACAGAAAAGTTATGCAGACCAAAGGAGGCGAGATCTTGAATTTACCTGTTGGAGATAAGGTCTTCCTGAAGTTTCACCATTTAAAGGAGTACTAAGATTTGGCAGAAGGGGAAAACTCAATCTCCACGATTTATGTGGACCATCCTGTTTTGGCTAGAATCGGTAGTGCAGCTTACAGACTGCAGTTGCCTCCATCATTGGATAAACGTTCATAATGTTGGCCATGTGTCAATGTGAAGGAAATGTATACGGGACCTACACAATGGGAACAGTTGATTTGAGATTGAGCCGACGCTAACATATGAAGAGAAGCCAGTGCAGATATTGGAATCCGCAGTTAAGACTCTGAGGAATAAAGAGATTCCATTAGTCAAAGTTTTATGGAAGCATCATGGCATAGATGAAGCCACGTGGGAGAGACGACAGGACATGTTAGACAAGTATCCAGAGTTGTTTGTTTGATCAATTTTCGGGGACGAAAATTTTGTTTAAGGAGGGGTGGATGGTAAACACACGAGGGGTTTTAACGGCAAAGGTGATTTCTTAACTATTTAACGGTCATAAATATTTAATCTTTGAAGTTTAGGATTTATGCCAAGCTTAATTAATTACATGTGGATCTAAACTAGGTTGAGTGGCAAAGTTGTAATATTGGAGGATTGAGGCCCAGTATTTAAGAAAAAGGAAAGGATTAAAACCTCATTTAAACCACTGTAGCCGACATCCCCAACTCCGGTCGATTTCTTCTCTCCCAAGCATCTCACTTTCTGTCAGCTGGAAATCCCTCCTTCGGCGATCGGGTTACCTTGTGTAAACACCCCGAGTTTACCTGAACGCGGTTTGTACCATAACCGAATATACTACTAGAAAACTTGGACCAATTTAAACCTTCGTACAACAATTCAAAATTTGGAGCATTTGATAAACATGTAAACTTCCAAGCGGAAATCGTGTATGTTAAACTAAATAAAACTAACCCAAAAACCATATAAAAAACCGTTGGAAATGTTGAGAAACAAATCGATTAAGAAGCAAGGTTTAACCCCGTAGAAATACTTTGAAGGGTGGAAAAGTCAAACTCGCTTCGTCCGTGAACAAGGTCAACGAAGGGGGAAGGCTATTTGAAAGACTTCATCCGGTCAGCTAACACGACAAAACATAAAATTTGGTCATCCGGTCAGTCTAACAGGGACATCCACCGGTCGCTAAACAACAAAACATAAAATTTGGTCATCCGGTCAGTCTAACAGGGACATCCACCGGTAACTAAACGACAAAACATAAAATTTGGTCATCCGGTCAGTCTAACAGGGACATCCACCGGTGACGTCAGCCGGATGATCTCCTCATCCGAACGACTTTTCTCTATATCTACCGGTGACGTCAGCCGGATGATCTCCTCATTCGAATGATTTAACCCTTATCATCTGACGAGCAAAAGCTCGACATCACCGGACGACTAAAACACTCGACATCATCTGATAGCTTTATTAAAACCACATTCCGATAGAAGACAGACACAACTCTAACTACAGAAAGAAATTTTCTTGCCTCTCCAAGACCTTTCAAAAACGATTCAAACCATTTCATTAATCAAATCCAGTAAAACCAACACTTAAAACTCAACAGGTTACTAGAATCAATAATATTCAAATTGTATTCGAAATGCTAAAATCTCTACTGTCATGAAAACTCGACCTACTCAGACTAGATCATTATCAACTAAACCTCAACACCTGCTGACACCAGTTAGCCCGCCTCATCAGTTTACCAAGCCGAGACATGGATGTGCTCCTCCAACCACACCTAATCGTCTGTGTACTCAGGAAATTCACCTGTGGTATCCTCAACACCTACATCACAAAACTCATCTATTAGCCTAATGCTAAGTAAGTAAAGCAACAATGAAATGATATGCTGAAACAAAATCCTAAATATGCAGTTTCTACTTTCTCATCTCGGTTGTACTTCGTTTGTTTACTGATCAAATCCCATGATTCCCTTGGGAGTGGGATCAGTTCTCCCAATGTCTACATCCTCTTCATTAATTAAGGGGCGGATGAGGTCCCTTAATAACTGTTCAGATCCCTCAATTACTGGGAGTGGGATCAGTTCTCCCAATGTTATAAATCCTCTTCATCAGTTAAGGGGTGGATTAGTTCCCTTAACCGCCAATGCCCGTCAATCTGAACTTGCCTCTCCACATGATACATGAAAATTCATTTTCGTTTTCTTTCAAATTTATGATGCATGACATATAGAAAATACTCAAACATGCAAAAACCTACTGTTTTGTGATGTAGGCCCGATGGCACACACAATACTTTACTTACCTGGTCTCTTGGAAATCGCTCGGCTATAGGCTACTCCAGAAATCTGCTCACCTAGAACCATCGACAGATTATAGATTAGATCTCCACTAGACTTTATCTAACTACCCTGAAGTCTAAGGAAGCCGGTTTGGGGCTCTACTGATTAAACATTCCCGATACATCAATAAACCCCAAACCCAAATCTCTCACTCGCAACCTTTCGAAAACACATACATTGCAATCCTTCAGCTACCTAAGCACTAGAACAGCAAGTAATTTAATCAAAACTCACATTGGTTGGGGAAAATCGGAGGGGAATCGCCTAGAGGATGTTCGCCGAGCTGAGAGGTAAGAGTAATAAAATAGTGGCGGCTAAACCTCACTAAACCTTTCCTTAAATACGTTATCCACAATATAAATTCGAAATTACCATCTTGCCCCTGCCTAGTCACTTAATAACCTAATCAATATTTCACTCAATTTTAAACCATAAGATTATATACCTCCGTTTAATAACTTATTTTGATTTATATTGAAACCGGGTGTTACACCTTGCTACTTCTCGGCTACTTTGTGCTCGAGGTACGGGTTTAACAATATGGTTATTTGTTAGTTTATTAGCCCAGTTTCCAGCTCTGCATTGAAGTTGGATTCTTCAATGGCCGATTATGAATGATGAATATGATCAACGATTATGAATGATGAATATGATCAACGATTATGAATGATGAATATGATCAATGACTATGAATGATGAATATGATCAATGACTATGAATGATGAATATGATCAACGATTATGAATGATGAATATGATCAACGATTATGAATGATGAATATGATCAATGACTATGAATGATGAATATGATCAACGATTATGAATGATGAATATGATCAACGATTATGAATGATGAATATGATCAACGATTATGAATGATGAATATGATCAACGATTATGAATGATGAATATGATCAACGATTATGAATGATGAATATGATCAATGACTATGAATGATGAATATGATCAACGATTATGAATGATGAATATGATCAACGATTATGAATGATGAATATGATCAACGATTATGAATGATGAATATGATCAACGATTATGAATGATGAATATGATCAACGATTATGAATGATGAATATGATCAACGATTATGAATGATGAATATGATCAACGATTATGAATGATGAATATGATCAACGATTATGAATGATGAATATGATCAACGATTATGAATGATGAATATGATCAACGATTATGAATGATGAATATGATCAACGATTATGAATGATGAATATGATCAACGATTATGAATGATGAATATGATCAACGATTATGAATGATGAATATGATCAACGATTATGAATGATGAATATGATCAACGATTATGAATGATGAATATGATCAACGATTATGAATGATGAATATGATCAATGACTATGAATGATGAATATGATCAACGATTATGAATGATGAATATGATCAACGATTATGAATGATGAATATGATCAACGATTATGAATGATGAATATGATCAACGATTATGAATGATGAATATGATCAACGATTATGAATGATGAATATGATCAACGATTATGAATGATGAATATGATCAACGATTATGAATGATGAATATGATCAACGATTATGAATGATGAATATGATCAACGATTATGAATGATGAATATGATCAACGATTATGAATGATGAATATGATCAACGATTATGAATGATGAATATGATCAACGATTATGAATGATGAATATGATCAACGATTATGAATGATGAATATGATCAACGATTATGAATGATGAATATGATCAACGATTATGAATGATGAATATGATCAACGATTATGAATGATGAATATGATCAACGATTATGAATGATGAATATGATCAACGATTATGAATGATGAATATGATCAACGATTATGAATGATGAATATGATCAACGATTATGAATGATGAATATGATCAACGATTATGAATGATGAATATGATCAACGATTATGAATGATGAATATGATCAACGATTATGAATGATGAATATGATCAACGATTATGAATGATGAATATGATCAACGATTATGAATGATGAATATGATCAACGATTATGAATGATGAATATGATCAACGATTATGAATGATGAATATGATCAACGATTATGAATGATGAATATGATCAACGATTATGAATGATGAATATGATCAACGATTATGAATGATGAATATGATCAACGATTATGAATGATGAATATGATCAACGATTATGAATGATGAATATGATCAACGATTATGAATGATGAATATGATCAACGATTATGAATGATGAATATGATCAACGATTATGAATGATGAATATGATCAACGATTATGAATGATGAATATGATCAACGATTATGAATGATGAATATGATCAACGATTATGAATGATGAATATGATCAACGATTATGAATGATGAATATGATCAATGACTATGAATGATGAATATGATCAACGATTATGAATGATGAATATGATCAACGATTATGAATGATGAATATGATCAACGATTATGAATGATGATTATGAGCAAAGACATGAACAAGAAAGGACTTATGAGCATGTGATTTTCCCAAATTATGCATTCATGCATCAATGTTAGTGTTGCATTCCTTACTAAGCATTAGGCTTATAGTTTGAACCTTATGATGTAGGTGACGAGTTTTCAGGTGAGGAACTCAAGGTTAATTTTTTTTTTTTTTTTTTTTTTTTTTTTTTTTTTTTTTTTTTTTTTTTTTTTTTTTTTTTTTTTTTTTTTTTTTTTTTTTTTTTTTTTTTTTTTTTTTTTTTTTTTTTTTTTTTTTTTTTTTTTTTTTTTTTTTTTTTTTTTTTTTTTTTTTTTTTTTTTTTTTTTTTTTTTTTTTTTTTTTTTTTTTTTTTTTTTTTTTTTTTTTTTTTTTTTTTTTTTTTTTTTTTTTTTTTTTTTTTTTTTTTTTTTTTTTTTTTTTTTTTTTTTTTTTTTTTTTTTTTTTTTTTTTTTTTTTTTTTTTTTTTTTTTTTTTTTTTTTTTTTTTTTTTTTTTTTTTTTTTTTTTTTTTTTTTTTTTTTTTTTTTTTTTTTTTTTTTTTTTTTTTTTTTTTTTTTTTTTTTTTTTTTTTTTTTTTTTTTTTTTTTTTTTTTTTTTTTTTTTTTTTTTTTTTTTTTTTTTTTTTTTTTTTTTTTTTTTTTTTTTTTTTTTTTTTTTTTTTTTTTTTTTTTTTTTTTTTTTTTTTTTTTTTTTTTTTTTTTTTTTTTTTTTTTTTTTTTTTTTTTTTTTTTTTTTTTTTTTTTTTTTTTTTTTTTTTTTTTTTTTTTTTTTTTTTTTTTTTTTTTTTTTTTTTTTTTTTTTTTTTTTTTTTTTTTTTTTTTTTTTTTTTTTTTTTTTTTTTTTTTTTTTTTTTTTTTTTTTTTTTTTTTTTTTTTTTTTTTTTTTTTTTTTTTTTTTTTTTTTTTTTTTTTTTTTTTTTTTTTTTTTTTTTTTTTTTTTTTTTTTTTTTTTTTTTTTTTTTTTTTTTTTTTTTTTTTTTTTTTTTTTTTTTTTTTTTTTTTTTTTTTTTTTTTTTTTTTTTTTTTTTTTTTTTTTTTTTTTTTTTTTTTTTTTTTTTTTTTTTTTTTTTTTTTTTTTTTTTTTTTTTTTTTTTTTTTTTTTTTTTTTTTTTTTTTTTTTTTTTTTTTTTTTTTTTTTTTTTTTTTTTTTTTTTTTTTTTTTTTTTTTTTTTTTTTTTTTTTTTTTTTTTTTTTTTTTTTTTTTTTTTTTTTTTTTTTTTTTTTTTTTTTTTTTTTTTTTTTTTTTTTTTTTTTTTTTTTTTTTTTTTTTTTTTTTTTTTTTTTTTTTTTTTTTTTTTTTTTTTTTTTTTTTTTTTTTTTTTTTTTTTTTTTTTTTTTTTTTTTTTTTTTTTTTTTTTTTTTTTTTTTTTTTTTTTTTTTTTTTTTTTTTTTTTTTTTTTTTTTTTTTTTTTTTTTTTTTTTTTTTTTTTTTTTTTTTTTTTTTTTTTTTTTTTTTTTTTTTTTTTTTTTTTTTTTTTTTTTTTTTTTTTTTTTTTTTTTTTTTTTTTTCTTTTTAAAACTTAGAACTTGAACTTGACTCCTTCATGTTTCTAAAAACTCATTCATCGACAGGATCAATCGATTAAGCTCGATTGTCAGTTCCAAAACATAATCAGATAAGGAAGGAAATGCCCTCAAATCACTTAACATGATTCTACTCGGGTTTGCATGGATTTGCATGCATCGGCTGGCAGGGTGTGCCCCATCCGATTTGTCACGTGTACTCTGCGTGACTCACTTATCATCGCCTAATAGAAGATATCTTCCGGTGGGCACGTGTATTTCACATGTTCAATTAAAACATCGCCCCGTAGTGGACATCCACCGGTGAACACGAGTCCAACACGTGACTCTCTAAAATTTCACTAGATAAGAAACATCATCCGGTGAGCACGTGCATCGCACATGACTTATTAAATCACTCTCGGTCACTAAACGACAAACATCGTCTACATCATCCGGTGAATAACTACACTTCCTCCACCGGTCACTAGATGACAAAATAGCTTTTTTCATCTTCTGGCGAAGAAATACTCTACATCATCCGGTCGCTAAACGACAAAACTATACTCACATCTTCCAATAACTTTAACACTCTACGTCTGCCGATCGCTAGACGACAAAATAGCATTTATATCATCCGATGGCTTAGACACTCTACATCTGCCGATGACGTCAGCCGGATGAATGCCTCATCCAGCTTCTATCTTACAGCAATAAAACACTATAATCATCAAACAACCTCATCCAACAGAAAATACTACAACTCACTCAAATCTTAACTTGGAAATTATAAACCCTTTTGAGTAAAACCATATCCCATACAAGATACACTTAGCGGAAGGCTTAAGCAAAACAGACCATTCAATAATCCTTAAAATCGTTAACAGACTCTGAAGTTAAACCATTCAAAATCCAAATCTCATTGTTATAAGAAAACTCTATTCTACCTAGTCATCTGTTTATCATAAACTTCTCTGACTTACTATGGGTGTAACCAGGGAACTTGATCGCCTGTCCAGCCTTCACTGTCACACCGAGCATCCTCCAGCAACCAAGCTTAGACATCTTCAATGACCTTGAGTTCCTCACCTGAAAACTCGTCTCCTACATCATAAGGTTTAAACTATAAGCCTAATGCTTAGTAAGGAATGCAACACTAATATAGATGCATGAATGCATAATTTAGGAAAAATCACATGCTCATAAGTCTTTTCTTGTTCATGTCTTCACTCGTAGTCATCATTCATAGTCATGGATCATATTCATCATTCATAGTCATTGATCATATTCATCATTCGTAGTCATTGATCGTATTCATCATTCGTAGTCATTGATCATATTCATTATTCGTAGTCATTGATCATATTCATTATTTAGGTTGTGTGGATCAAGAGAGGATTTGTGCCGGTAAAGGGGGTTCGACAGTGAGTTTGATCTTGTTCCCTACTGCGGGTCGTATTCATATGTCCTTCTTTGGACTGTGACATACGCCGAACCGCCCCCAACCCTCACTTAATCCACGTTGCATAAATCTTATACATATACATAACTTATTCATGGAGAACATGCGTTAAACATTTTCTTATGCTTGAGAAAATATTCATGATGCATGAACATGAGAGCTTTTAACTCATCAAACTATGACAAGGATCATACCAGAGTAGACAACTTTTTTTTTTTTTTTTTTTTTTTTTTTTTTTTTTTTTTTTTTTTTTTTTTTTTTTTTTTTTTTTTTTTTTTTTTTTTTTTTTTTTTTTTTTTTTTTTTTTTTTTTTTTTTTTTTTTTTTTTTTTTTTTTTTTTTTTTTTTTTTTTTTTTTTTTTTTTTTTTTTTTTTTTTTTTTTTTTTTTTTTTTTTTTTTTTTTTTTTTTTTTTTTTTTTTTTTTTTTTTTTTTTTTTTTTTTTTTTTTTTTTTTTTTTTTTTTTTTTTTTTTTTTTTTTTTTTTTTTTTTTTTTTTTTTTTTTTTTTTTTTTTTTTTTTTTTTTTTTTTTTTTTTTTTTTTTTTTTTTTTTTTTTTTTTTTTTTTTTTTTTTTTTTTTTTTTTTTTTTTTTTTTTTTTTTTTTTTTTTTTTTTTTTTTTTTTTTTTTTTTT
This sequence comes from Begonia masoniana, assembly GCA_022432975.1. Taxonomy (NCBI): domain Eukaryota; kingdom Viridiplantae; phylum Streptophyta; class Magnoliopsida; order Cucurbitales; family Begoniaceae; genus Begonia; species Begonia masoniana. The sequence goes on from CM039515.1 coordinate 21,989,874, forward strand.
TTTTTTTTTTTTTTTTTTTTTTTTTTTTTTTTTTTTTTTTTTTTTTTTTTTTTTTTTTTTTTTTTTTTTTTTTTTTTTTTTTTTTTTTTTTTTTTTTTTTTTTTTTTTTTTTTTTTTTTTTTTTTTTTTTTTTTTTTTTTTTTTTTTTTTTTTTTTTTTTTTTTTTTTTTTTTTTTTTTTTTTTTTTTTTTTTTTTTTTTTTTTTTTTTTTTTTTTTTTTTTTTTTTTTTTTTTTTTTTTTTTTTTTTTTTTTTTTTTTTTTTTTTTTTTTTTTTTTTTTTTTTTTTTTTTTTTTTTTTTTTTTTTTTTTTTTTTTTTTTTTTTTTTTTTTTTTTTTTTTTTTTTTTTTTTTTTTTTTTTTTTTTTTTTTTTTTTTTTTTTTTTTTTTTTTTTTTTTTTTTTTTTTTTTTTTTTTTTTTTTTTTTTTTTTTTTTTTTTTTTTTTTTTTTTTTTTTTTTTTTTTTTTTTTTTTTTTTTTTTTTTTTTTTTTTTTTTTTTTTTTTTTTTTTTTTTTTTTTTTTTTTTTTTTTTTTTTTTTTTTTTTTTTTTTTTTTTTTTTTTTTTTTTTTTTTTTTTTTTTTTTTTTTTTTTTTTTTTTTTTTTTTTTTTTTTTTTTTTTTTTTTTTTTTTTTTTTTTTTTTTTTTTTTTTTTTTTTTTTTTTTTTTTTTTTTTTTTTTTTTTTTTTTTTTTTTTTTTTTTTTTTTTTTTTTTTTTTTTTTTTTTTTTTTTTTTTTTTTTTTTTTTTTTTTTTTTTTTTTTTTTTTTTTTTTTTTTTTTTTTTTTTTTTTTTTTTTTTTTTTTTTTTTTTTTTTTTTTTTTTTTTTTTTTTTTTTTTTTTTTTTTTTTTTTTTTTTTTTTTTTTTTTTTTTTTTTTTTTTTTTTTTTTTTTTTTTTTTTTTTTTTTTTTTTTTTTTTTTTTTTTTTTTTTTTTTTTTTTTTTTTTTTTTTTTTTTTTTTTTTTTTTTTTTTTTTTTTTTTTTTTTTTTTTTTTTTTTTTTTTTTTTTTTTTTTTTTTTTTTTTTTTTTTTTTTTTTTTTTTTTTTTTTTTTTTTTTTTTTTTTTTTTTTTTTTTTTTTTTTTTTTTTTTTTTTTTTTTTTTTTTTTTTTTTTTTTTTTTTTTTTTTTTTTTTTTTTTTTTTTTTTTTTTTTTTTTTTTTTTTTTTTTTTTTTTTTTTTTTTTTTTTTTTTTTTTTTTTTTTTTTTTTTTTTTTTTTTTTTTTTTTTTTTTTTTTTTCGTCTAGCGATCGGCAGATGTAGTGAAATAAGCCATCGGATGATGAAAGTGTTATTTTGTCGTCTAGCGATCGGCAGATGTAGTGAAATAAGCCATCGGATGATGAAAGTGTTATTTTGTCGTCTAGCGATCGGCAGATGTAGTGAAATAAGCCATCGGATGATGAAAGTGTTATTTTGTCGTCTAGCGATCGGCAGATGTAGTGAAATAAGCCATCGGATGATGAAAGTGTTATTTTGTCGTCTAGCGATCGGCAGATGTAGTGAAATAAGCCATCGGATGATGAAAGTGTTATTTTGTCGTCTAGCGAAAAAAAAAAAAAAAAAAAAAAAAAAAAAAAAAAAAAAAAAAAAAAAAAAAAAAAAAAAAAAAAAAAAAAAAAAAAAAAAAAAAAAAAAAAAAAAAAAAAAAAAAAAAAAAAAAAAAAAAAAAAAAAAAAAAAAAAAAAAAAAAAAAAAAAAAAAAAAAAAAAAAAAAAAAAAAAAAAAAAAAAAAAAAAAAAAAAAAAAAAAAAAAAAAAAAAAAAAAAAAAAAAAAAAAAAAAAAAAAAAAAAAAAAAAAAAAAAAAAAAAAAAAAAAAAAAAAAAAAAAAAAAAAAAAAAAAAAAAAAAAAAAAAAAAAAAAAAAAAAAAAAAAAAAAAAAAAAAAAAAAAAAAAAAAAAAAAAAAAAAAAAAAAAAAAAAAAAAAAAAAAAAAAAAAAAAAAAAAAAAAAAAAAAAAAAAAAAAAAAAAAAAAAAAAAAAAAAAAAAAAAAAAAAAAAAAAAAAAAAAAAAAAAAAAAAAAAAAAAAAAAAAAAAAAAAAAAAAAAAAAAAAAAAAAAAAAAAAAAAAAAAAAAAAAAAAAAAAAAAAAAAAAAAAAAAAAAAAAAAAAAAAAAAAAAAAAAAAAAAAAAAAAAAAAAAAAAAAAAAAAAAAAAAAAAAAAAAAAAAAAAAAAAAAAAAAAAAAAAAAAAAAAAAAAAAAAAAAAAAAAAAAAAAAAAAAAAAAAAAAAAAAAAAAAAAAAAAAAAAAAAAAAAAAAAAAAAAAAAAAAAAAAAAAAAAAAAAAAAAAAAAAAAAAAAAAAAAAAAAAAAAAAAAAAAAAAAAAAAAAAAAAAAAAAAAAAAAAAAAAAAAAAAAAAAAAAAAAAAAAAAAAAAAAAAAAAAAAAAAAAAAAAAAAAAAAAAAAAAAAAAAAAAAAAAAAAAAAAAAAAAAAAAAAAAAAAAAAAAAAAAAAAAAAAAAAAAAAAAAAAAAAAAAAAAAAAAAAAAAAAAAAAAAAAAAAAAAAAAAAAAAAAAAAAAAAAAAAAAAAAAAAAAAAAAAAAAAAAAAAAAAAAAAAAAAAAAAAAAAAAAAAAAAAAAAAAAAAAAAAAAAAAAAAAAAAAAAAAAAAAAAAAAAAAAAAAAAAAAAAAAAAAAAAAAAAAAAAAAAAAAAAAAAAAAAAAAAAAAAAAAAAAAAAAAAAAAAAAAAAAAAAAAAAAAAAAAAAAAAAAAAAAAAAAAAAAAAAAAAAAAAAAAAAAAAAAAAAAAAAAAAAAAAAAAAAAAAAAAAAAAAAAAAAAAAAAAAAAAAAAAAAAAAAAAAAAAAAAAAAAAAAAAAAAAAAAAAAAAAAAAAAAAAAAAAAAAAAAAAAAAAAAAAAAAAAAAAAAAAAAAAAAAAAAAAAAAAAAAAAAAAAAAAAAAAAAAAAAAAAAAAAAAAAAAAAAAAAAAAAAAAAAAAAAAAAAAAAAAAAAAAAAAAAAAAAAAAAAAAAAAAAAAAAAAAAAAAAAAAAAAAAAAAAAAAAAAAAAAAAAAAAAAAAAAAAAAAAAAAAAAAAAAAAAAAAAAAAAAAAAAAAAAAAAAAAAAAAAAAAAAAAAAAAAAAAAAAAAAAAAAAAAAAAAAAAAAAAAAAAAAAAAAAAAAAAAAAAAAAAAAAAAAAAAAAAAGGAGAGAAGAGTTCAAATATGAGTTAAAGTTTTATGTAAAGTCAAGAATTTCGTGGCGATCCTCACCAGGTCGTTACATTGAGCTTGGATAAACATCAATAGTAAACTCGATCTCTCTATCCGGCGGTAATCCGAGAAGATCATCAAGGAAGATCTCAGAGAATTCTCTAACTACTAGAAGGTCTTCTGGTTTTACCCCTTTGAGCAGCTGAGTATCGACCACTGTAGCCAGATAAACAGAGCATTCGCCCTTAAACTGCTCTCGGGCCTTCATGGAATAGGAAATAGGCGACCCATTCGACCTATTTATTGCCTGATATGAAAATTCTTCCTTATCTGGAGGCTGAAAAGTTACCAAACTGGATCGGCTGTCAATGGTAGCGAAATGGCGTGACAGCAACTCCATTCCCAAAATCAGATCATACCGCTCTATGCCCATAACTATCAACCGTGCATAGAGCGTGTTATTCCCCACCGAGATTACATTGCCCTGGAAAACATGATCGGACTGCATACTCATACTCTACTAACTCAGACACTAACCCCAATCTAGTCATGCAAGCAGTTGAAATGAAGGAGTGCGTAGCTCCCGTGTATATCAAAGAAAATACTGATACACCCATGACTAAGATAGTACCTGCTATAACAGATGGCTGAGCCTCGTCGTCGACGTCACCAGGCTCGATGAAAGTAAAGATCCTTGGCATAACTCTCCTTTGGTCTCTACCCTGTTGATCTTTGCCTGGTTGATTTCGGTTCAATAATGGGAAGTTCATGATAAAATGGCCAATCTCAAGGCCTTTTAATGATTCTTTGCTGTTGTTGTTGTGGTTGTTGTCCTCTAGGTTGCCAACCTCGATTCCGTAGCTGAGGCTGGATCTCACGAAAGAAGCCCTTACCAGGCTCACTTGGCTTAACACAGGTCAATTTCGCAGCCTCAAACCCCAAGGCCCTCACCGCGATGTCCTCCTAGGGAACATCTAAAATGCCAGATACTATGATATTCTTTCGAATCTCTGGATTTAGTCCATCCATAAATTGTTGCACCTTGTCTTCATTATCGCTGACTAAGCGCGGTGCAAACCGTGATAAGGCTTCGAACTTCCTAATATATATCTGCAACTGTACTGGTCTGGTACAGCTGCGTGAACTCCCCCCTTTTTGCCGCCCTCACGCTACGGCTGAAGTATTTATCAAAGAACATGGTCTTAAACTGTTCCCACCTCTTCAGTGTCACGTCCGCAGTCGCCTTAATTGAATCCACCAAAATCAAGCATCCAATGCCAGGTGGAAAGTGACGCACGTGACCTTCTCAGCATTCTCCACTTTGGCATAAGCCAACATGTCCTCCATCATTCGAACCCACTCCTTAGCAATAGAGGGGTCCGTTGATTGTCCGTTGAATACTGGAGGTCGTAGCTTTTGGAACCTCTTAATGTTGTGATTGTCCGGAACGACTATATCCCAGGCTCTCTAATTTTCACGATTTACCAAACTCTCGATCTATTGTGCTTGCCTACCCATATGCTAGTTGTGACAATCTAGCAAATCTGTAAGTCTATCCAGGGCTTCGTCCCTGGCGTCCCTCACTCGAACCATTTTTCTATAACTCCTATAAAAGTTAAAACAAATAATCCTAAGAAATCGAAATCAAATAAAGCAATTAAACGTACTTACAGTTGAGGAAGGATGTCCACGTAGTGGCTGTGTAGTCGAGCAGTCTACATAACAAATTTTAAAATCTGGGGGCTCTAATACCATAACTGTAACGTCCCTAATTCTTATACTCGAAATTCCCGTGAAATTTTTCATTTTGTGCACTAAGTAAATTTCGATTTTAAAGGCTTTAATCAATAACTAACTTATTGAAATTTGTTTTAAAATTCATTTAAAGAAAACATATTAAATAAAGAAAAATAATTGGCAGGAAATCGGTGGGCAAAAAGGGCATTTCGCCAGAAATTGGTATGGCCAATCGATCGGCCATTTCAGCCGATCGATCGACTATTACCAAAATAAGGGGGGCGATCGATCGCCCCCACACCATGCAATCGATTGCCCCTCGCGATCGATCACAAGCCGATCGATCGCCCTTTTACAGGAGATTGATCGGTAGACTCTCTGGAATTTCCAGAGAGTTGTCTCTCTTCTGCCGATCGATCGCCCCTCCTGGAAATTGATCGGCAAACTCTCTGGATTTTTGAAATCCAGAAAGCTGCTCCTCTTCTCCCCTTCCTCTTCCCTTTTCTTTCTCCCTTTGATGCCCTACACACACATACTTCATCAACTCTACTCCACACCTTCAACACTTCTTCTAAATGCATTTCATAGTAACACTTCAACATAACAACACTACTACCAAAACATTTAAAAAAAAAAAAAAAAAAAAAAAAAAAAAAAAAAAAAAAAAAAAAAAAAAAAAAAAAAAAAAAAAAAAAAAAAAAAAAAAAAAAAAAAAAAAAAAAAAAAAAAAAAAAAAAAAAAAAAAAAAAAAAAAAAAAAAAAAAAAAAAAAAAAAAAAAAAAAAAAAAAAAAAAAAAAAAAAAAAAAAAAAAAAAAAAAAAAAAAAAAAAAAAAAAAAAAAAAAAAAAAAAAAAAAAAAAAAAAAAAAAAAAAAAAAAAAAAAAAAAAAAAAAAAAAAAAAAAAAAAAAAAAAAAAAAAAAAAAAAAAAAAAAAAAAAAAAAAAAAAAAAAAAAAAAAAAAAAAAAAAAAAAAAAAAAAAAAAAAAAAAAAAAAAAAAAAAAAAAAAAAAAAAAAAAAAAAAAAAAAAAAAAAAAAAAAAAAAAAAAAAAAAAAAAAAAAAAAAAAAAAAAAAAAAAAAAAAAAAAAAAAAAAAAAAAAAAAAAAAAAAAAAAAAAAAAAAAAAAAAAAAAAAAAAAAAAAAAAAAAAAAAAAAAAAAAAAAAAAAAAAAAAAAAAAAAAAAAAAAAAAAAAAAAAAAAAAAAAAAAAAAAAAAAAAAAAAAAAAAAAAAAAAAAAAAAAAAAAAAAAAAAAAAAAAAAAAAAAAAAAAAAAAAAAAAAAAAAAAAAAAAAAAAAAAAAAAAAAAAAAAAAAAAAAAAAAAAAAAAAAAAAAAAAAAAAAAAAAAAAAAAAAAAAAAAAAAAAAAAAAAAAAAAAAAAAAAAAAAAAAAAAAAAAAAAAAAAAAAAAAAAAAAAAAAAAAAAAAAAAAAAAAAAAAAAAAAAAAAAAAAAAAAAAAAAAAAAAAAAAAAAAAAAAAAAAAAAAAAAAAAAAAAAAAAAAAAAAAAAAAAAAAAAAAAAAAAAAAAAAAAAAAAAAAAAAAAAAAAAAAAAAAAAAAAAAAAAAAAAAAAAAAAAAAAAAAAAAAAAAAAAAAAAAAAAAAAAAAAAAAAAAAAAAAAAAAAAAAAAAAAAAAAAAAAAAAAAAAAAAAAAAAAAAAAAAAAAAAAAAAAAAAAAAAAAAAAAAAAAAAAAAAAAAAAAAAAAAAAAAAAAAAAAAAAAAAAAAAAAAAAAAAAAAAAAAAAAAAAAAAAAAAAAAAAAAAAAAAAAAAAAAAAAAAAAAAAAAAAAAAAAAAAAAAAAAAAAAAAAAAAAAAAAAAAAAAAAAAAAAAAAAAAAAAAAAAAAAAAAAAAAAAAAAAAAAAAAAAAAAAAAAAAAAAAAAAAAAAAAAAAAAAAAAAAAAAAAAAAAAAAAAAAAAAAAAAAAAAAAAAAAAAAAAAAAAAAAAAAAAAAAAAAAAAAAAAAAAAAAAAAAAAAAAAAAAAAAAAAAAAAAAAAAAAAAAAAAAAAAAAAAAAAAAAAAAAAAAAAAAAAAAAAAAAAAAAAAAAAAAAAAAAAAAAAAAAAAAAAAAAAAAAAAAAAAAAAAAAAAAAAAAAAAAAAAAAAAAAAAAAAAAAAAAAAAAAAAAAAAAAAAAAAAAAAAAAAAAAAAAAAAAAAAAAAAAAAAAAAAAAAAAAAAAAAAAAAAAAAAAAAAAAAAAAAAAAAAAAAAAAAAAAAAAAAAAAAAAAAAAAAAAAAAAAAAAAAAAAAAAAAAAAAAAAAAAAAAAAAAAAAAAAAAAAAAAAAAAAAAAAAAAAAAAAAAAAAAAAAAAAAAAAAAAAAACAACGAATGCTAAACGTTCTATAGCTTAAAGTATCCAAACTACCCAATCTAATTACCCGAAACACGCTACATCTCCAATTTCTCAATTTCACATACTTTCTTATGGTGTAGGCCAAACCGGCCAAACAAATCACGAAGACTTACGTCACGTCCGTTGAAATTTAAGCTCCGTCCACGAGCGTTGTTCACCTACGGCAATTCACAACATTCGTCATTTAAAAAATCGAGTCTAAACCATTGAGTTTCGAAAACTACAAACTCCTAACTAAAGGAAATTTCCTAAAACTCTAATATAACTTGTTGAGGCATTTTATTGAGCAATTCACGCTTGACATTTCAAAACCTCCATAAATGGAGTTTTTGCAAAGCTCCAATATCCGATTTTTCAACATAATCACCAAATGCATCCATTATTTCAACTTACTACGCTCAATAATCGTCAATAAGGTAATTATTAACAATTCCTAACAAAATTCGACTATTTCTACGAAAATCCTACAAAACCCTAACCGTTCAATGACCTAGAAATCGAGAACTAAAGCTGGGAAAAGCTAGAATCTCACCTAGAATTGTGATGGAAGAAGAAATCGTGAAGAACCGAGTCATCGGAGGAGGAGCTTCGTTGTCGAAAGACGAAACGCGCGAGGGGGAAGAAAATTTCGCCAGAGAGAAGCAAAGGGGAGAAAATCGTGAAAGTGGAGGAGGGAGGGAAGGAGATTTATGATTTTATTAAATTTTACTTTGCAAAATTACTTAATTGCCCCTCCATTGATTTTATATTATTTCATCCTTTGTTTCGTTATTTAGCTAATGGTTCATTTTCTCCAAATTTTTTATTTCACCATAAATTCCTATTTATTATTAAGGCTCCATTAAAACTTTCTGTTCGCAAAACAAACATAATTTGACATATTTACAAAAAATGCCATTTTTTTATTTGAATAATAAAATCCCGTAAAATCGGGTGTTACACTTCGGGTTTTCAGAATCCAGATCGTGGACCAAACCGAGAACCACAGTAGTCTTTTAAGTGGAATCGGTCTTGGACCGAGCAAAGGGCAGAACCGACCAAAATCGGATTGAATTGTCTAGTCTGGTCCAGTCTGGTTCCACGGTTTTGGGCCGGTTCTGCCCACTATTTGGGTTGTTCCTGTGGCACACCATCCTACTGGGGTTGAAAAAGATTTGACCTCAAATCTAAGGACCCTTTCTCCTCGAAGTTCTACCTTCCATTCTTTTGAATTGTTCCACCATAAACAATATAACTTCTTTCTTTGAAGCTGAAAATAATGTTTGTGAAAAAAAAAAAAAAAAAAAAAAAAAAAAAAAAAAAAAAAAAAAAAAAAAAAAAAAAAAAAAAAAAAAAAAAAAAAAAAAAAAAAAAAAAAAAAAAAAAAAAAAAAAAAAAAAAAAAAAAAAAAAAAAAAAAAAAAAAAAAAAAAAAAAAAAAAAAAAAAAAAAAAAAAAAAAAAAAAAAAAAAAAAAAAAAAAAAAAAAAAAAAAAAAAAAAAAAAAAAAAAAAAAAAAAAAAAAAAAAAAAAAAAAAAAAAAAAAAAAAAAAAAAAAAAAAAAAAAAAAAAAAAAAAAAAAAAAAAAAAAAAAAAAAAAAAAAAAAAAAAAAAAAAAAAAAAAAAAAAAAAAAAAAAAAAAAAAAAAAAAAAAAAAAAAAAAAAAAAAAAAAAAAAAAAAAAAAAAAAAAAAAAAAAAAAAAAAAAAAAAAAAAAAAAAAAAAAAAAAAAAAAAAAAAAAAAAAAAAAAAAAAAAAAAAAAAAAAAAAAAAAAAAAAAAAAAAAAAAAAAAAAAAAAAAAAAAAAAAAAAAAAAAAAAAAAAAAAAAAAAAAAAAAAAAAAAAAAAAAAAAAAAAAAAAAAAAAAAAAAAAAAAAAAAAAAAAAAAAAAAAAAAAAAAAAAAAAAAAAAAAAAAAAAAAAAAAAAAAAAAAAAAAAAAAAAAAAAAAAAAAAAAAAAAAAAAAAAAAAAAAAAAAAAAAAAAAAAAAAAAAAAAAAAAAAAAAAAAAAAAAAAAAAAAAAAAAAAAAAAAAAAAAAAAAAAAAAAAAAAAAAAAAAAAAAAAAAAAAAAAAAAAAAAAAAAAAAAAAAAAAAAAAAAAAAAAAAAAAAAAAAAAAAAAAAAAAAAAAAAAAAAAAAAAAAAAAAAAAAAAAAAAAAAAAAAAAAAAAAAAAAAAAAAAAAAAAAAAAAAAAAAAAAAAAAAAAAAAAAAAAAAAAAAAAAAAAAAAAAAAAAAAAAAAAAAAAAAAAAAAAAAAAAAAAAAAAAAAAAAAAAAAAAAAAAAAAAAAAAAAAAAAAAAAAAAAAAAAAAAAAAAAAAAAAAAAAAAAAAAAAAAAAAAAAAAAAAAAAAAAAAAAAAAAAAAAAAAAAAAAAAAAAAAAAAAAAAAAAAAAAAAAAAAAAAAAAAAAAAAAAAAAAAAAAAAAAAAAAAAAAAAAAAAAAAAAAAAAAAAAAAAAAAAAAAAAAAAAAAAAAAAAAAAAAAAAAAAAAAAAAAAAAAAAAAAAAAAAAAAAAAAAAAAAAAAAAAAAAAAAAAAAAAAAAAAAAAAAAAAAAAAAAAAAAAAAAAAAAAAAAAAAAAAAAAAAAAAAAAAAAAAAAAAAAAAAAAAAAAAAAAAAAAAAAAAAAAAAAAAAAAAAAAAAAAAAAAAAAAAAAAAAAAAAAAAAAAAAAAAAAAAAAAAAAAAAAAAAAAAAAAAAAAAAAAAAAAAAAAAAAAAAAAAAAAAAAAAAAAAAAAAAAAAAAAAAAAAAAAAAAAAAAAAAAAAAAAAAAAAAAAAAAAAAAAAAAAAAAAAAAAAAAAAAAAAAAAAAAAAAAAAAAAAAAAAAAAAAAAAAAAAAAAAAAAAAAAAAAAAAAAAAAAAAAAAAAAAAAAAAAAAAAAAAAAAAAAAAAAAAAAAAAAAAAAAAAAAAAAAAAAAAAAAAAAAAAAAAAAAAAAAAAAAAAAAAAAAAAAAAAAAAAAAAAAAAAAAAAAAAAAAAAAAAAAAAAAAAAAAAAAAAAAAAAAAAAAAAAAAAAAAAAAAAAAAAAAAAAAAAAAAAAAAAAAAAAAAAAAAAAAAAAAAAAAAAAAAAAAAAAAAAAAAAAAAAAAAAAAAAAAAAAAAAAAAAAAAAAAAAAAAAAAAAAAAAAAAAAAAAAAAAAAAAAAAAAAAAAAAAAAAAAAAAAAAAAAAAAAAAAAAAAAAAAAAAAAAAAAAAAAAAAAAAAAAAAAAAAAAAAAAAAAAAAAAAAAAAAAAAAAAAAAAAAAAAAAAAAAAAAAAAAAAAAAAAAAAACCTAATTCTTCCCCAAGAAAATTAGTGATCAACAAGAACAAACACAACCATAATGTAGCAATCGGTTCTTGCCCCTTTCTTATGACATGTATCTTTTTGTCAGCTTCCTCAAATAATGTCTCCAAACTTAGTGCAGCTTGAATGTTATGAAGGTGCTATGCCAATTAGGGTGGCCGAAAGACATAGCTAATTCCTTCAATAATGCATCGTATAGTTGAACAAAATGAGCTTTCCTATGATGGTGACAATGCTCTTTTCCGTAAAGTGAGTGTTCATTTTTGATGAAAGGAAAAGACATATTCTTGTTGGCACAAATTTTCCTTGCTCCCAATAGTTAGCAAACTCAACTCCCTAAAAGTACGGATCTAACAACTCTCCATTTCAAAAACGAGGCATGCAAAATTTGCTAACCTGCAAATGGACATTACCATTATTTTAAATGTCATTCACAACCATATCATACCATATATCATACCAAATTATCAACTCCACACCACTATGATAAAAGTCTCCAATCTATCCAATTTTAAGAAATCAAGACATCAAGATGCTTAAGGCTATATACCTTATCGATGAGGTAGTGACAACTTCATTTGACTCGATGCTTGTAGTTTAGGAAGTAAGGATTTGGATGCATTTTTGAACCAATCTTTTACGCATCATTAAAGAATGTCTCGGTTGCTAAGAGAACAATCTTTTCCAATTCAAAGTAAATGGTTTTGTTGCCCAAAAATTTATTCACCACAATTGAATGACTCTTCTTTTACCATAGCATGAGTAGACCCTCCAATCAACTTGGATAGCCTTTCAAGATCATAACCAATGCCAATAATAAGTGTACCAATCTCATCATTTTGTTATTCAAAAATTGGTCTAGAATTTTCAAAAAAAACATGACTCGGTTGATCAACAAAATCATCACGACTTTGATAAAACTTTGGACGCCTCTTTCTCAACATTTTTTGGCAACAAAACACTCAAAATAAAGCAAAAAATTAACAGGAAATAAAGAGCTATGATACCAAATAATGTGATTCAAAATTGGGGATGGAGAGCACAAAGTTGCCTCGAATTATAACTGCTTTGGCAACTCGAGCAGAAGCTTCAAAATGGCATAGGTCATTGGTACCTTGAGCTTTGGAGCTGATTTGTGGACAGTAGATACTTCCTAGGATGAGGAAAGGCCCTCCAAATATCTCGGCCAAAAGCTTTGTGGATCGAGAGATAGGACAAAAGTGCTGGAGGCTCGAAATACTGTTCTAGCCAAGAACAATGTTTCTTCTTTGGAAAGGTAGAACTCATTCGTGTAATGTTGAAAGAACGTGATTTTTGGAGGGTCCTTTCCCCCACAAGTTTGGAATATGTCCTCCAAAAATAAAGGTCTGATTATTCTTGGTTGTGGAGAAATGTTGAAAGGAACAAAGGCTGGTCAGACTAGGAGCTTCGGTGCACCTAGTGACTTCTTCGGCTTTCTTTGCAAGAACACCCACCAACTTGCTTCATGAGAGTTTTCTAAATCCTTGTCAAAAATATCTAACTCCAAGGCAAGAGAAAGATGAAGGGAATAGAATAAGAGAAGAACCACTTGTACTCAAAAAGATGGTCTCAATGGTGGCTCACAAATCGTTCGGATATTACGCACCAAGGGAGGATGGCTGATTTGGGGGAGATGGACTCCAAGCTTTAAGAAACTTCAACTACGCTTTTTAATTCAACAAAATACTACAGTAGCTCATAAGTGTTGTATATATAATACCCTTAGAGAATATTAGAGTTACAACCTTAAGGAAGCTTTTACAAAAAGGTTATCCAAAAAGTTTGTAAAAATTTGCACGGCCTAATGGGCGAAGTAACACCTTTTTGGCATCCATATGCCATTGACTTTTCCAAAACCTAAAATGTATCATTCCTAGCATCTATTACATTAAAATATTTAAATTAAATACTACTATAGGTTAATCACAAAAAAAACATTTGCTTGAACTCCACATGAAAAAAAAAAAAAAAAAAAAAAAAAAAAAAAAAAAAAAAAAAAAAAAAAAAAAAAAAAAAAAAAAAAAAAAAAAAAAAAAAAAAAAAAAAAAAAAAAAAAAAAAAAAAAAAAAAAAAAAAAAAAAAAAAAAAAAAAAAAAAAAAAAAAAAAAAAAAAAAAAAAAAAAAAAAAAAAAAAAAAAAAAAAAAAAAAAAAAAAAAAAAAAAAAAAAAAAAAAAAAAAAAAAAAAAAAAAAAAAAAAAAAAAAAAAAAAAAAAAAAAAAAAAAAAAAAAAAAAAAAAAAAAAAAAAAAAAAAAAAAAAAAAAAAAAAAAAAAAAAAAAAAAAAAAAAAAAAAAAAAAAAAAAAAAAAAAAAAAAAAAAAAAAAAAAAAAAAAAAAAAAAAAAAAAAAAAAAAAAAAAAAAAAAAAAAAAAAAAAAAAAAAAAAAAAAAAAAAAAAAAAAAAAAAAAAAAAAAAAAAAAAAAAAAAAAAAAAAAAAAAAAAAAAAAAAAAAAAAAAAAAAAAAAAAAAAAAAAAAAAAAAAAAAAAAAAAAAAAAAAAAAAAAAAAAAAAAAAAAAAAAAAAAAAAAAAAAAAAAAAAAAAAAAAAAAAAAAAAAAAAAAAAAAAAAAAAAAAAAAAAAAAAAAAAAAAAAAAAAAAAAAAAAAAAAAAAAAAAAAAAAAAAAAAAAAAAAAAAAAAAAAAAAAAAAAAAAAAAAAAAAAAAAAAAAAAAAAAAAAAAAAAAAAAAAAAAAAAAAAAAAAAAAAAAAAAAAAAAAAAAAAAAAAAAAAAAAAAAAAAAAAAAAAAAAAAAAAAAAAAAAAAAAAAAAAAAAAAAAAAAAAAAAAAAAAAAAAAAAAAAAAAAAAAAAAAAAAAAAAAAAAAAAAAAAAAAAAAAAAAAAAAAAAAAAAAAAAAAAAAAAAAAAAAAAAAAAAAAAAAAAAAAAAAAAAAAAAAAAAAAAAAAAAAAAAAAAAAAAACATTTGCTTGAACTCCACATGGTCTGTACTTCAAAAATTTCTTAGGCTAGTGTTGCACCTCTCCACGTGCAAAGTGGTAGTCAAGACAAGGAATTCGGATGCCGAGATACTAATAAACCCACAAAATGTAATTTTTTTGATGCTCCTTTATCCCTTGGACATAGCATTGGAACAATGATTTCTCTTCTTGACTTGTCTTTAATTGGATTTAGGCTCTAATTCAACAAGTGGAGGAGTGCCGAGTTTTCACCAACTTTGATCTCCCTCAAGGGTTCATGAACTTGTTCTTCTTAATTAATGGACGTTGATAGATCGTTCAGGCTCTCATGACATTTTATTCATATAAAAAAAAGGTAAACTAAATAAGTTAGAAAATTTTTTGATTTGTGTTCTTGAGGACGATTCACGTGGCACGTCAAAATCAGAGGAGCAACATCAAGTGCTTTATGTGATGACCTGGATGTGTACGTATAAGTACGATGGATGCATGAACCGAAACCTGGATGGCGGTACGTGCACGTGGGCGAACTGGAAGGTGACGGGTCGTAAAGAGGGGGGTTCTCAAAATTCCACATCGCTTGGGAAAGTATGTGGAAATGAAACATATGTAAAGAGAACCTCCCAAGATAGTAAGACGCGTTTTGGAGCACATTTGGCAACGGATCCCATAAGAACTCTAAAGTTAAAAGTGCTTCGGCGAGAGCAATCCCAGGTTGGGTGACCGACAGGGAAGTCCTCGCCAAACAAAGCCGTGAAGGGAGAATATTGGGCTACGGCCCAATCCCCAGAGTGGGCAATATCTTACTGGAAAAAATGGTCATTACAAATGGTATCAGAGCCTGTACCCAACTAGAAATGTGGCCAACGAGGACGTTGGGCCCCCGAGGGGGGGTTATTCTGATGACCCGGATGTGTACGTATAAGTAAGATGGCTGCACGAATCGAAACTCGGATGACGGTACATCCGCGAGGGCGAACTAGAAGGTGACGAGTCGTAAAGAGGGGGGTTGTCACAATCTCACATCGCTTGAAAAAAAAAAAAAAAAAAAAAAAAAAAAAAAAAAAAAAAAAAAAAAAAAAAAAAAAAAAAAAAAAAAAAAAAAAAAAAAAAAAAAAAAAAAAAAAAAAAAAAAAAAAAAAAAAAAAAAAAAAAAAAAAAAAAAAAAAAAAAAAAAAAAAAAAAAAAAAAAAAAAAAAAAAAAAAAAAAAAAAAAAAAAAAAAAAAAAAAAAAAAAAAAAAAAAAAAAAAAAAAAAAAAAAAAAAAAAAAAAAAAAAAAAAAAAAAAAAAAAAAAAAAAAAAAAAAAAAAAAAAAAAAAAAAAAAAAAAAAAAAAAAAAAAAAAAAAAAAAAAAAAAAAAAAAAAAAAAAAAAAAAAAAAAAAAAAAAAAAAAAAAAAAAAAAAAAAAAAAAAAAAAAAAAAAAAAAAAAAAAAAAAAAAAAAAAAAAAAAAAAAAAAAAAAAAAAAAAAAAAAAAAAAAAAAAAAAAAAAAAAAAAAAAAAAAAAAAAAAAAAAAAAAAAAAAAAAAAAAAAAAAAAAAAAAAAAAAAAAAAAAAAAAAAAAAAAAAAAAAAAAAAAAAAAAAAAAAAAAAAAAAAAAAAAAAAAAAAAAAAAAAAAAAAAAAAAAAAAAAAAAAAAAAAAAAAAAAAAAAAAAAAAAAAAAAAAAAAAAAAAAAAAAAAAAAAAAAAAAAAAAAAAAAAAAAAAAAAAAAAAAAAAAAAAAAAAAAAAAAAAAAAAAAAAAAAAAAAAAAAAAAAAAAAAAAAAAAAAAAAAAAAAAAAAAAAAAAAAAAAAAAAAAAAAAAAAAAAAAAAAAAAAAAAAAAAAAAAAAAAAAAAAAAAAAAAAAAAAAAAAAAAAAAAAAAAAAAAAAAAAAAAAAAAAAAAAAAAAAAAAAAAAAAAAAAAAAAAAAAAAAAAAAAAAAAAAAAAAAAAAAAAAAAAAAAAAAAAAAAAAAAAAAAAAAAAAAAAAAAAAAAAAAAAAAAAAAAAAAAAAAAAAAAAAAAAAAAAAAAAAAAAAAAAAAAAAAAAAAAAAAAAAAAAAAAAAAAAAAAAAAAAAAAAAAAAAAAAAAAAAAAAAAAAAAAAAAAAAAAAAAAAAAAAAAAAAAAAAAAAAAAAAAAAAAAAAAAAAAAAAAAAAAAAAAAAAAAAAAAAAAAAAAAAAAAAAAAAAAAAAAAAAAAAAAAAAAAAAAAAAAAAAAAAAAAAAAAAAAAAAAAAAAAAAAAAAAAAAAAAAAAAAAAAAAAAAAAAAAAAAAAAAAAAAAAAAAAAAAAAAAAAAAAAAAAAAAAAAAAAAAAAAAAAAAAAAAAAAAAAAAAAAAAAAAAAAAAAAAAAAAAAAAAAAAAAAAAAAAAAAAAAAAAAAAAAAAAAAAAAAAAAAAAAAAAAAAAAAAAAAAAAAAAAAAAAAAAAAAAAAAAAAAAAAAAAAAAAAAAAAAAAAAAAAAAAAAAAAAAAAAAAAAAAAAAAAAAAAAAAAAAAAAAAAAAAAAAAAAAAAAAAAAAAAAAAAAAAAAAAAAAAAAAAAAAAAAAAAAAAAAAAAAAAAAAAAAAAAAAAAAAAAAAAAAAAAAAAAAAAAAAAAAAAAAAAAAAAAAAAAAAAAAAAAAAAAAAAAAAAAAAAAAAAAAAAAAAAAAAAAAAAAAAAAAAAAAAAAAAAAAAAAAAAAAAAAAAAAAAAAAAAAAAAAAAAAAAAAAAAAAAAAAAAAAAAAAAAAAAAAAAAAAAAAAAAAAAAAAAAAAAAAAAAAAAAAAAAAAAAAAAAAAAAAAAAAAAAAAAAAAAAAAAAAAAAAAAAAAAAAAAAAAAAAAAAAAAAAAAAAAAAAAAAAAAAAAAAAAAAAAAAAAAAAAAAAAAAAAAAAAAAAAAAAAAAAAAAAAAAAAAAAAAAAAAAAGGCATCTGCCGAACTCAACGACAAAACTTCACTCTCATCTGCCGATGACGTCAGCAGGAAGATAAACAAACTGTATCTGCCGATGACGTCAGCAGGAAGATAAACAAACTGTATCTGCCGATGACGTCAGCAGGAAGATAAACAAACTGTATCTGCCGATGACGTCAGCAGGAAGATAAACAAACTGTATCTGCCGATGACGTCAGCAGGAAGATAAACAAACTGTATCTGCCGATGACGTCAGCAGGAAGATAAACAAACTGTATCTGCCGATGACGTCAGCAGGAAGATAAACAAACTGTATCTGCCGATGACGTCAGCAGGAAGATAAACAAACTGTATCTGCCGATGACGTCAGCAGGAAGATAAACAAACTGTATCTGCCGATGACGTCAGCAGGAAGATAAACAAACTGTATCTGCCGATGACGTCAGCAGGAAGATAAACAAACTGTATCTGCCGATGACGTCAGCAGGAAGATAAACAAACTGTATCTGCCGATGACGTCAGCAGGAAGATAAACAAACTGTATCTGCCGATGACGTCAGCAGGAAGATAAACAAACTGTATCTGCCGATGACGTCAGCAGGAAGATAAACAAACTGTATCTGCCGATGACGTCAGCAGGAAGATAAACAAACTGTATCTGCCGATGACGTCAGCAGGAAGATAAACAAACTGTATCTGCCGATGACGTCAGCAGGAAGATAAACAAACTGTATCTGCCGATGACGTCAGCAGGAAGATAAACAAACTGTATCTGCCGATGACGTCAGCAGGAAGATAAACAAACTGTATCTGCCGATGACGTCAGCAGGAAGATAAACAAACTGTATCTGCCGATGACGTCAGCAGGAAGATAAACAAACTGTATCTGCCGATGACGTCAGCAGGAAGATAAACAAACTGTATCTGCCGATGACGTCAGCAGGAAGATAAACAAACTGTATCTGCCGATGACGTCAGCAGGAAGATAAACAAACTGTATCTGCCGATGACGTCAGCAGGAAGATAAACAAACTGTATCTGCCGATGACGTCAGCAGGAAGATAAACAAACTGTATCTGCCGATGACGTCAGCAGGAAGATAAACAAACTGTATCTGCCGATGACGTCAGCAGGAAGATAAACAAACTGTATCTGCCGATGACGTCAGCAGGAAGGTATATAAACTACATCTGCCGATGACGTCAGCAGGAAGGTATATAAACTACATCTGCCGATGACGTCAGCAGGAAGGTATATAAACTACATCTACCGATAGAAAACACCCTGCATCTACCGATAGAAAACACCCTGCATCTACCGATAGAAAACACCCTGCATCTACCGATAGAAAACACCCTGCATCTACCGATAGAAAACACCCTGCATCTACCGATAGATAACATACTACAGCTACCGATAGAAAACACCCTGCATCTACCGATAGAAAACACACCACTCCTACCGGTAGGACTAAACAACATCTCCCAATAGACATAATCATGAACAAGTCTCAAACTTTCTAGACTTAACATTTCTGTAAACAGAAATCAATGATTCCCTCAGAGTACATATATCGGAAGTCTTAACAAAAGATATTCAATAACTGACCATCCTCTATCCGTGAGCATCCAGATAATTTCAAATCCGAGTACTATGAAATTAACTTCATTCTACTTAGACTTCCATATTAAAAATCATTAATAATGTTCATAGAGCATAACAGAGACTTATTCGCCATCCGCCTGCACTGTCACACTGAGCATTCTCCAACAGCCAACTTAGACTTCCCTCATTTAACTTGAATCCCTCACCTGAAAACTCGTCACCTACATCAAAGGTTTAAACTATAAGCCTAATGCTTAGTAAGGAATGCAACAATACATGAATGCATGAAGCATATGAGAAAAAACGTGGTCATGAGTCTTTTCTTGTTCATAATCATTATTCCATATTCATCATTCATAACATAGTTCACATCGCTGAAACACATTCATCGTTCGTATCATAGTCCATATCGCTGAACCATATTCGTTATTCATATCATTGTTCATGTTGCGTGGGATGAGAGAGGATTTGTGCCGGTAAAGGGGGTTCGACAGTGAGTTTGATCATGGTCCCTACTGCGGGTCGTATTCATATGTCCTACTGTGGACTGTGACATACGCCGAACCGCCCCAACCCTCACTCATCCACGTTGTAGGGATTTTATCATCTTATCTTGTTCATGAGAGAACATGCTTTTAAACATTTTCATGTGCATAAAACATTGATAATGCATGAGCATGGGGTTCTTTAACTCGTCCAAGCTGTAGGACAGAACATTCAGCCAGTATGAAAAGCTTACTATCGAACCAATCGTCGACATAAATGCTAGACAGTAACATGAAAGAACTACTAATCATCGTACGAGTTTCTACCTTAGCATCCTTTGATGTAGGGTCCTATTGACCGAGAAACCTATACATTCACTTACCTGGTCTCCTTAGCACTTTGAGCTCTTTCTCTTCAAACTTCTTCACCTAAAACATTCACATTGCAGTAGTTAAAACAAAGTCCTATAAGTTCTAACCTCAAGTCATCCTAGGGTCTAATAGACAAAGCCATCCTGAATCCTTAGTCTAACGCTCTGTGCAAAATCTGAAATCCAAGAACTGAAATAGACAGATTCGACTATCGGTTACTCAGGGTTGATTGTTTTTAAATGTCCAAAACTGATTCGGAATGACATTATCACTCTCAGATTAACAATGAACTATATTATTACCCTGTTGTTTAAGGATTTGAGTTACGGGTTCAAGCTGAAAACAGAGCTAAACGATTAACTGATAACTACATTGTCTAACTCATACCTCGAGCGTAAGGTAACCGAGAAATAGCAAGGGAACTGGTCGTCGAAGGAAGGATTACAGGCAGGCAGAGGGCGAGAGCTTGCGAGAGAAGGAATCGCCGAGAATGGAGGATGTCGGCTACAGTGAGTTAATGAGGTTTAAATCATTTCCACTTCCTTTAAATATCGGTCTAAGCCCTCTATTATTACAACTTTGCCACTCGACCTAGTTTAAACCCACATGTAATTAATTACACTTGTCTTAAAATTCTAAACCGCGAAGATTAAATGTTCATGACCGTTAATACAGTTAGGAAAATTACCTAGTCGTAACTCGGGTGTTACATCCACCCCTCCTTAAACAAAATTTTCGTCCTCGAAAATTGCTTAAGCAAATAACTCCGGATAATTGTCCAACATGTCCTGTCGCCGCTCCCAAGTGGCTTCTTCAATGCCGTGGTTTGTCCACAAAACTTTCACCAATGGGATTTCCTTGTTCCTTAGAGTTTTCACTGCAGAATCCAAAATTTGTACCGGTTTCTCCTCATACTCCAAAGTCGGTTCAATTTCGATTTCTGATGGCACCACAACATGCGTTGGATCACGTATGCATTTCCTTAGCATTGACACATGAAAAACATTATGAACCTTCTCCAATGACGGAGGTAATTGTAATCTGTAAGCTGTGTTTCCAACCTTTGCCAAAACAAGGAATGGTCCAATGAACCGTGGGTTAAGCTTCCCTTTCTTGCCAAATCTTAGCACTCCTTTAAATGGTGAAATCTTCAGGAAGACTTCATCACCAACAGCAAACTCGAGGTCTCTCCTCCTTTGGTCTGCATAACTCTTCTGTCGACTTTGTGCAGTCATCATCCTGTTTCTAATAATGGCGATCTTATCTGACATTTGCTGCAAGATCTCAGGGCCCAAGAGCTTTGCTTCGCCAACCTCATCCCAATACAAGGGTGACCTGCACCTCCTGCCATAAAGCGCTTCATAAGGTGCCATACCAATGGTGGACTGATAACTGTTGTTGTAAGAAAATTCAACTAACGGTAGATGTCTATTCCAAGTTGTCTGAAAGTCCAACACACATGCTCTCAACATATCCTCAAGTATCTGAATGGTCCTCTCTGATTGGCCATCTGTCTGTGGATGAAATGCAGTACTGAAGGTTAACTTTGTTCCTAACGTGCCTTGCAAACTTTTCCAAAATCGTGAGGTGAACCTGGGGTCACGATCAGAGACAATGGATACCGGTGTTCCATGTAACCTTAGAATTTCTTGAACATACAAGTTCGCCAGTTGGTCCATTGTGTAGGTCATCTTTACAGGTAAGAAGTGAGCTGACTTGGTCATTCTGTCAATCACGACCCAAATACTATCATGTCCTTTAGTTGTCTTTGGCAAACCTACAACAAAATCCATGGCAATGTTTTCCCACTTCCATTCAGGGATAGGTAGAGGCTGAAGGGTACCTCCAGGGCGTTGATGTTCTGCTTTAACTTGTTGGCATACCAAACATGATTCTACAAACTTAGCCACATCCCTCTTCATGTTTGGCCACCAATAATATAACCTTAAATCCCGATACATCTTGGTGTTACCAGGGTGCACAGAGAAGGAAGATGAATGGGCTTCAGCCAGAATTAACTTACGTAACCCTTCATCACTAGGGACATACCATCTATCTCTAAACTTCAGGATCCCATCCTTGGAGAGACTAAACTCGGAGGTGGCGTCCTTCATCTTGATCAATATTCTGTTATTCTCCTCTAAGTTCTTCTGTTGTGCTTCTTTGATCTTTTCCAAAATGGTTGGTTGGATAGTTAGAGTAGCAAGTAGACTCGACAGTTCAGGAACTAACTCCAATTCCAATTTCTGAATCTCTGTCCTCAAAGGTATAGACACAGCTGATATCGCGGGTTGCATTGTTGCTGACATTCTGCTCAAGGCATCAGCTACAGCATTAGCCTTGCCTGGATGATACTTAATTTCGAAGTCATAGTCTTTAACAAATTCTAACCAACGTCTCTGTCTCATGTTTAATTCTTTTTGAGTGAAGAGATATTTCAAGCTCTTATGGTCAGAAAATACTTCGCACTGTCGTCCATACAAATAGTGTCTCCAAATCTTTAGCGCAAATACAACTGCGGCTAATTCCAAATCGTGAGTGGGGTAGTTCTGCTCGTAACTTTTTAGCTGCCTAGAGGCATACGCTATAACTTTGCCTTCTTGCATCAAAACACACCCTAGTCCGACTTTGGACGCATCACAATAAACACTAAACTTCCCTTCTTCGGTTGGGAGGGTCAATAGTGGAGCTGTCGTTAACTTTAGTTTAAGTGTCAGGAAGCCATCTTCACAAGCTTTGGTCCAAGAGTATTTGGTGTCCTTCTTTGTCAAACTTAGATAAAGGCTTAGCTATCATAGAAAATCCTTTAATAAACTTCCTATAATAACCTGCCAAGCCAAGAAAACTACGGACTTCACTGACATTCCTTGGCTGTGGCCAGTCCTTAACAGCCTGAATCTTGGTTGGGTCTACTGATATACCTTCAGCAGAAATGACATGGCCTAAAAAGTTGACCTTACTCAACCAGAATTCACATTTAGATAACTTGGCATACAGTTGATGCTGTTTCAGGGTTGTCAAAACTATCCTTAAGTGTTCTGCATGGTCAGCTTCTGTCTGCGAGTATATAAGAATATCATCTATAAACACAATTACAAATTTGTCCAAATACTCACGAAACACTCGATTCATTAAGTCCATGAAGGCTGCAGGTGCGTTGGTCAACCCAAACGACATCACCAGGAATTCATAATGTCCATAACGGGTCCTAAAAGCTGTCTTAGGTATGTCACTTTCCTTAACCTTCAGTTGGTAATACCCCGAACGTAAATCTACTTTTGAAAACACTTTTGCTCCTTGCAGTTGGTCAAACAAATCATCAATCCGGGGCAAGGGGTACTTGTTCTTAATCGTCAGTTTGTTCAATTCTCTGTAATCTATGCACATCCTCAAAGAACCATCCTTCTTCTTGACAAATAAGACAGGCGCACCCCAGGGAGAGCTACTAGAGCGTATGAATCCCTTGTCTACTAACTCCTGTAATTGGACTTTTAATTCTTTTAATTCGACAGGTGCCATACGGTAAGGATTCTTAGACACAGGTAATGCCTCGGGATATGTATCAATTACAAACTCTATTTCCCTATCAGGTGTTAATCCTGGCAAATCGTCCAAGAATGCTTCAGGGAACTCTCGGACTATAGAAATATCTTGTAGCTCTATCTTATTCTTCGCTCGGGTATCCATTACACTAGCTAGATAACAATCACAACCATCTTTCAATATCCGTTGAGCCTCTAGTGAAGTTATAATTGGCATTTTACTTATTTTTGGGATAGCTTGGAAGGTATAACGATCTCCATTTGGGGGTCGGAACTCTACTAATCCAGACCTACAACTTATCGTGGCATAATGCCTGGATAACCAATCCATCCCTAATATCACCTCATACCTTTCATGTCAATTACAACCAGTTTCTACATATAGTTTTCTTACTTCCTAAGGTCACAACATCACCTTTAACAATCTGTTCAGAATGTAGGGACTTCCCCGATGGATAACATAACATCATATGACCTTTCGGCTGGTAAAGTTCTAAGGTTGTGTCGGCATACAACAGAGTTGATATAAACGAGTGTGGTGGCTCCCGTATCAATAAGTGTGTAAGCAGAAATACCACAGATCATATTGTACCTGTTATGACCGTATGCTGCATGGTTTCTTATCTTCCATCATTGCATAGACTCTAGGTGCTACCCTTGCACGGTTCGGGTCTGGCGGCATGGGGCAGTCTCTGGCTATATGTCCAACTTTGTCACACCTGAAGCATCGGCCAGAATGCAACTTGCACTCACCATGGTGGTTCTTCTGGCAGTTGGGGCATAGAGGGGCCAATGGTCGTTTTCCCTTCCCTTGGTCATCATTTGGATTGAAGGGTCTCTTTATACCTTGCTGTTGTTGCTGTGGCCCTCTGTTCTGTTGCGGCTGCCATCCTTTGTTCTGACGAGGTGGCGGCTGAGTTTCCTTCGTGAACTTCCTTGGTTGCTCACGCTGTGCATATGCTGTCATCTCAGCCTCTTCCAGCTCCAATGCCTTAGCCGTCACTTCTCCATAAGGTACATTGTGTATCCCAGCAGTCTTTACTTTCACGTACATTTTTTTTTTTTTTTTTTTTTTTTTTTTTTTTTTTTTTTTTTTTTTTTTTTTTTTTTTTTTTTTTTTTTTTTTTTTTTTTTTTTTTTTTTTTTTTTTTTTTTTTTTTTTTTTTTTTTTTTTTTTTTTTTTTTTTTTTTTTTTTTTTTTTTTTTTTTTTTTTTTTTTTTTTTTTTTTTTTTTTTTTTTTTTTTTTTTTTTTTTTTTTTTTTTTTTTTTTTTTTTTTTTTTTTTTTTTTTTTTTTTTTTTTTTTTTTTTTTTTTTTTTTTTTTTTTTTTTTTTTTTTTTTTTTTTTTTTTTTTTTTTTTTTTTTTTTTTTTTTTTTTTTTTTTTTTTTTTTTTTTTTTTTTTTTTTTTTTTTTTTTTTTTTTTTTTTTTTTTTTTTTTTTTTTTTTTTTTTTTTTTTTTTTTTTTTTTTTTTTTTTTTTTTTTTTTTTTTTTTTTTTTTTTTTTTTTTTTTTTTTTTTTTTTTTTTTTTTTTTTTTTTTTTTTTTTTTTTTTTTTTTTTTTTTTTTTTTTTTTTTTTTTTTTTTTTTTTTTTTTTTTTTTTTTTTTTTTTTTTTTTTTTTTTTTTTTTTTTTTTTTTTTTTTTTTTTTTTTTTTTTTTTTTTTTTTTTTTTTTTTTTTTTTTTTTTTTTTTTTTTTTTTTTTTTTTTTTTTTTTTTTTTTTTTTTTTTTTTTTTTTTTTTTTTTTTTTTTTTTTTTTTTTTTTTTTTTTTTTTTTTTTTTTTTTTTTTTTTTTTTTTTTTTTTTTTTTTTTTTTTTTTTTTTTTTTTTTTTTTTTTTTTTTTTTTTTTTTTTTTTTTTTTTTTTTTTTTTTTTTTTTTTTTTTTTTTTTTTTTTTTTTTTTTTTTTTTTTTTTTTTTTTTTTTTTTTTTTTTTTTTTTTTTTTTTTTTTTTTTTTTTTTTTTTTTTTTTTTTTTTTTTTTTTTTTTTTTTTTTTTTTTTTTTTTTTTTTTTTTTTTTTTTTTTTTTTTTTTTTTTTTTTTTTTTTTTTTTTTTTTTTTTTTTTTTTTTTTTTTTTTTTTTTTTTTTTTTTTTTTTTTTTTTTTTTTTTTTTTTTTTTTTTTTTTTTTTTTTTTTTTTTTTTTTTTTTTTTTTTTTTTTTTTTTTTTTTTTTTTTTTTTTTTTTTTTTTTTTTTTTTTTTTTTTTTTTTTTTTTTTTTTTTTTTTTTTTTTTTTTTTTTTTTTTTTTTTTTTTTTTTTTTTTTTTTTTTTTTTTTTTTTTTTTTTTTTTTTTTTTTTTTTTTTTTTTTTTTTTTTTTTTTTTTTTTTTTTTTTTTTTTTTTTTTTTTTTTTTTTTTTTTTTTTTTTTTTTTTTTTTTTTTTTTTTTTTTTTTTTTTTTTTTTTTTTTTTTTTTTTTTTTTTTTTTTTTTTTTTTTTTTTTTTTTTTTTTTTTTTTTTTTTTTTTTTTTTTTTTTTTTTTTTTTTTTTTTTTTTTTTTTTTTTTTTTTTTTTTTTTTTTTTTTTTTTTTTTTTTTTTTTTTTTTTTTTTTTTTTTTTTTTTTTTTTTTTTTTTTTTTTTTTTTTTTTTTTTTTTTTTTTTTTTTTTTTTTTTTTTTTTTTTTTTTTTTTTTTTTTTTTTTTTTTTTTTTTTTTTTTTTTTTTTTTTTTTTTTTTTTTTTTTTTTTTTTTTTTTTTTTTTTTTTTTTTTTTTTTTTTTTTTTTTTTTTTTTTTTTTTTTTTTTTTTTTTTTTTTTTTTTTTTTTTTTTTTTTTTTTTTTTTTTTTTTTTTTTTTTTTTTTTTTTTTTTTTTTTTTTTTTTTTTTTTTTTTTTTTTTTTTTTTTTTTTTTTTTTTTTTTTTTTTTACTAAGCAGCGGAAATACTAATTCTGTAGTCACATGTAGGACATGGACAATGAAATAAGACATTTGGCTGGGGGATTTAAAAAAAAGGCATCTGCCGAACTCAACGACAAAACTTCACTCTCATCTGCCGATGACGTCAGCAGGAAGGTATATAAACTACATCTGCCGATGACGTCAGCAGGAAAAATATATAAACTACATCTGCCGATGACGTCAGCAGGAAGGTATATAAACTACATCTGCCGATGACGTCAGCAGGAAGGTATATAAACTACATCTGCCGATGACGTCAGCAGGAAAAATATATAAACTACATCTGCCGATGACGTCAGCAGGAAAAATATATAAACTACATCTGCCGATGACGTCAGCAGGAAGGTATATAAACTACATCTGCCGATGACGTCAGCAGGAAAAATATATAAACTACATCTGCCGATGACGTCAGCAGGAAAAATATATAAACTACATCTGCCGATGACGTCAGCAGGAAGGTATATAAACTACATCTGCCGATGACGTCAGCAGGAAGGTATATAAACTACATCTGCCGATGACGTCAGCAGGAAGGTATATAAACTACATCTGCCGATGACGTCAGCAGGAAAAATATATAAACTACATCTGCCGATGACGTCAGCAGGAAAAATATATAAACTACATCTGCCGATGACGTCAGCAGGAAAAATATATAAACTACATCTGCCGATGACGTCAGCAGGAAAAATATATAAACTACATCTGCCGATGACGTCAGCAGGAAGGTATATAAACTACATCTGCCGATGACGTCAGCAGGAAAAATATATAAACTACATCTGCCGATGACGTCAGCAGGAAAAATATATAAACTACATCTGCCGATGACGTCAGCAGGAAAAATATATAAACTACATCTGCCGATGACGTCAGCAGGAAAAATATATAAACTACATCTGCCGATGACGTCAGCAGGAAAAATATATAAACTACATCTGCCGATGACGTCAGCAGGAAGGTATATAAACTACATCTGCCGATGACGTCAGCAGGAAGGTATATAAACTACATCTGCCGATGACGTCAGCAGGAAAAATATATAAACTACATCTGCCGATGACGTCAGCAGGAAGGTATATAAACTACATCTGCCGATGACGTCAGCAGGAAAAATATATAAACTACATCTGCCGATGACGTCAGCAGGAAGGTATATAAACTACATCTGCCGATGACGTCAGCAGGAAGGTATATAAACTACATCTGCCGATGACGTCAGCAGGAAGGTATATAAACTACATCTGCCGATGACGTCAGCAGGAAAATATATAAACTACATCTACCGATGACTAGGCGACAGGGAAAAAGACTCCTACTTCACCCGATATAAACACACTGTATCTACCGACAGAAATCTCACTACTTCTACCGATAGCAAAAGAAATCCTTTATATTTACCGACTGATAACATACTACAGCTACCGATAGAAAACACCCTGCATCTACCGATAGAAAACACACCACTCCTACCGGTAGGACTAAACAACATCTCCCAATAGACATAATCATGAACAAGTCTCAAACTTTCTAGACTTAACATTTCTGTAAACAGAAATCAATGATTCCCTCAGAGTACATATATCGGAAGTCTTAACAAAAGATATTCAATAAACTGTACCATCCTCTATCCAGTGAGCATCCAGATAATTTCAAATCCCAGTACTATGAAATAACTTCATTCTACTTATACTTCCATATTAAAATCATTAATAATGTTCATAGAGCATAAACAAGAGAACTTATTCGCCAATCCAGCCTTCACTGTCACACTGAGCATTCTCCAACAGCCAAACTTTTACTTCCTCATTTAACTTGAATCCCTCACCTGAAAACTCGTCACCTACATCAAAGGTTTAAACTATAAGCCTAATGCTTAGTAAGGAATGCAACAATAACATGAATGCATGAATGCATAATTCAGAGAAAAAAACGTGGTCATGAGTCTTTTCTTGTTCATAATCATTATTCCATATTCATCATTCATAACATAGTTCACATCGCTGAAACACATTCATCGTTCGTATCATAGTCCATATCGCTGAACCATATTCGTTATTCATATCATTGTTCACGTTGCGTGGGATGAGAGAGGATTTGTACCGGTAAAGGGGGTTCGACAGTGAGTTTGATCATGGTCCCTACTGCGGGTCGTATTCATATGTCCTACTGTGGACTGTGACATACGCCGAACAGCCCCCAACCCTCACTCATCCATGTTGTAGGGATTTTATCATCTTATCTTGTTCATGAGAGAACTTGCTTTTAAAACATTTTCATGTGCATAAAACATTGATAATGCATGAGCATGGGGTTCTTTAACTCGTCCAAGCTGTAGGACAGAACATTCAGCCAGTATGAAAAGCTTACTATCGAACCAATCGTCGACATAAATGCTAGACAGTAACATGAAAGAACTACTAATCATCGTACGAGTTTCTACCTAGCATCCTTTGATGTAGGGTCCTATTGACCGAGAAACTTATACATTCACTTACCTGGTCTCCTTAGCACTTTGAGCTCTTTCTCTTCAAACTTCTTCACCTAAAACATTCACATTGCAGTAGTTAAAACAAAGTCCTATAAGTTCTAACCTCAAGTCATTCTAGGGTCTAATAGACAAAGCCATCCTGAATCCTTAGTCTAACGCTCTGTGCAAAATCTGAAATCCAAAAACTGAAATAGACAGATTCGACTATCGGTTACTCAGGGTTGATTGTTTTTAAATGTCCAAAACTGATTCGGAATGACATTATCACTCTCAGATTAACAATGAACTATATTATTACCCTGTTGTTTAAGGATTTGAGTTACGGGTTCAAGCTGAAAACAGAGCTAAACGATTAACTGATAACTGCATTGTCTAACTCATACCTCGAGCGTAAGGTAACCGAGAAATAGCAAGGGAACTGGTCGTCGAAGGAAGGATTACAGGCAGGCAGAGGGCGAGAGCTTGCGAGAGAAGGAATCGCCGAGAATGGAGGATGTCGGCTACAGTGAGTTAATGAGGTTTAAATCATTTCCACTTCCTTTAAATATCGGTCTAAGCCCTCTATTATTACAACTTTGCCGCTCGACCTAGTTTAAACCCACATTTAATTAATTACACTTGTCTTAAAAT
Source organism: Begonia masoniana (assembly GCA_022432975.1). Classification (NCBI taxonomy): domain Eukaryota; kingdom Viridiplantae; phylum Streptophyta; class Magnoliopsida; order Cucurbitales; family Begoniaceae; genus Begonia; species Begonia masoniana. The sequence goes on from CM039515.1 coordinate 22,018,197, forward strand.
TCTAAACCGCGAAGATTAAATGTTCATGACCGTTAATACATTTAGGAAACTTACCTAGTCGTAACTCGAGTGTTACAGTATAGGTTCAAGACATATTGGGCTACGGCCCAATCCCCAGAGTGGACAATATCTTACTGGAAAAATAGGTCGTTACACTTTAGGTGTATAGGTTCAAGACATATTGCTTGTCAGTGTCCAAACAACAAAGTGATCGTTTTGAAAGAGATAAAATTGAAATAGAGTGTGAGGAGGATACAAATGATGTAATTATTGGAAAGGAACAATCATATAAGGAGGTTATGCATCCGCATAAACGTCCTATAGCGTAAGGAGGAATATGACTACTCAAGTTTAAGAACAGACAAACTCTAAGAAGAAGATATTGCACACTTAATCATTAGCCAAAGAGAAGCTATGCTCTCTCCCACGAATGGTGGTAGTAATGTTAATGTGGTTTCAATAATGTATGTAGACAGGTTGGGATGTGAGTAGTGAAATATCCAAAACCTTATAAGTTGAAGTGGCTAGATGACACGTGAGAGGTTAAGGTAACTAAGCAGGTAAAGATATTTGCTATAGGTTGGTATAAGGATGAGGCGTCTTGCGAAGTTTACCTATGAATGCATGTCATTCATTACTTTAGGAGACCCTGGTGCGTGATCCATAATAAGTGGGGAGTGGGGAGGGGAGAGGGGGGGGACTTGCTATATCAAATTAGTCTATTTTATCTTTTAACTATATCTGCTAAGTCTAATATGTAAACAATGGTAGTAACAATAAGTAGGAGAGTAAGAGAAGAGAATGCAAACAGTTTGTTAACTCGTGTAAGCCAATATTGCCTATTTTCGTGCTCTAAGTCTACTCTTTGAAGATTATCCAAAGTAATGACAGATTGCATTTTTGGGCAACAATCAAGCCTTACAACAAATTTTCTCAGGCGTCATCCTTAGATCGTTTACAAATACAAATGTAGAAGTTTTAGGCATCAAACGTAGCTCTCACAAGGATGAAATTTCAAGTTTGGGTATAAAGGAGTTAGAAATAACTCAAAAATAGAGGCTTCAAAGTTTCAAGAAAATTCGACAACACTTTAGTGTGAGAGTCTCTAGGTGTTTTGCATAGCGGTGTGAGCTTCTATTTATAGCACTTTTCAAATCTCTCAAGTTGTGGGCGTTCTGTAGTTTTCATTTGGTGTCCACGATATGTATGTTGGAAACATCAATGAGGCAATGAGTTTCTACAACTTAAGTTGTGGGCTACCGCACTGGCTTCTACTAATCGCGACCAGGTATTTGCAAAAGCATCAATTTGAATTTTTTCCTTGAATAAGACTTCTGCAAGGTTCTTCGGGTGTCCATTGTGGGTATTTGTGCATGTTTTTCGAAAATTTGAACTTCAAAAAACAAAGATTCAAGATTGGGCTTCTATAGCTTGCTCAAGGCATCTCCTGTGGGTGTCTACATCTAACATCCTAACATCTGCACTTCTATTATCAATTTGTTTAATGTTCTTGATCAGGCTTCTGCAAATTCTGTTACGCTTCAGCTACAGGTGTTGTAACACCCAGTTTTACGGGATTTATTTATTCCAATAAATAATGGTATTTTTGTAAATATGTCAAATTAACTCCGTTTTGCGAACGAAAAGTTTTAATGGAGCCTTAATAATAAATTTGAATTTATGGTGAAATAAAAAAATTTGGAGAAACCGAATCGTTAACTAAATAATGAGATGAGTAAAGAAACAAAATAGAAAATCAATGGAGGGGCAATTAAGTCATTTTGCAAGGTCAAAATTTAATAAAATCACAAATCTCCTCCCCTCCCTCCTCCACTTTCACGATTTTCTCCCCTTTGCTTCTCTCTGGTGAAATTTTGCTTCTCCCTCGCACGTTTCTTCTTCCGGCGACGAAAGCTCGCTTTCCGGCGATCCATCCTTCGCGTTTCTTCCTTGTCTTTGCTCCCTAGGTAAGAATCTACTGTTTTGGAACGTTAGATTTCAATTTTCGCAGAGTTATACGATTAGGGTTTCATTTAGGGTTTTGTTAAAAATGTGAATTAAGGTTGGAAATCGATAGGTTACCATGATTATGGCTCTAATGGGCGTATTTATTATTATTGGTGAGTGTTAGATGAATTAATGAGGGTTGTTGAGGTTTTGGGTGGTTGGAGGTGTTAAAAGCTCCATTAATGGAGGTTTAGAAATTCACGAGCATGAATTGCTCGATAAAATGCCTCAACGAGTTAAATTAAAGTTTTAGGAAATTTCCTTTAGCTAGGAGTTTTGTAGTTTTTGAAACTCGATGGTTTAGACTCGATTTAATGACGAATGTTGTGAATTGCCATAGGTGAACAACGCTCGTGGACAAAGCTTAAATTGCAACGGACGCGAGGTAAGTCTTCATGATTTGTTTGGTCGGTTTGGCCTACACCATAAGGAAGTATGTGAAATTGAGGAATTGGAGATGTAGTGTGTTACGGGTAATTAGATTGGGTAGTTAGGCTACTTTAAGCTATAGAACGTTTAACGTTCGTTGTTTGTTTTCATTATTGTATTGTGCACGTCCATGCATTATGTTTTCTGAATAAGCATGCAAAATGAACTTTCAAGTATGTTTTTCATAAAAGGGATAACGAAAAGGTATAAATGTATGTCATAACGGTCACGTCGGGGTGGTGGTTCAGACATGGCTGTCAGATGAAGCATGTTTTCCCCCCGGGTAGATACGAGGAGCTATCCAGTCATCGGATGTGCCGCTTCTATCTACTGAGAGCGAAACCTCGGTGACGTCTTAATTGAAATGAATAACGAAAAGGTAGGATGACTGCATGATTTTAAGTATTGCATACGCATAGAATTCATATGCATTTACGTAGGTTTACTGAGCCCTTTAGCTCATAGTTTAATTCTATGGTGTAGGTGATTTTGAAACAGGTGAGGATGACGTTCCTCCACCCAACGCATGAGCAGGTTGAAGAAGAATGCCCGCGGGAGTGCGCTGGCAGTCGGTGCGAATTTGGACCCGTGGGGATTTAAGTAAATATTTTGGGGATTTGATAGATAAAAGGATAGAAAAAATGTATAGATGACTCATTTTAGGATGTTTGGTAACTGGATAGATAATGTATAGTATTTTGTTGTGTTTTTTATTTTCTCAAATAGAGGGAAATGTTTAGTTTTTAAACGGAACCACGCGGTTCATTTTTATGAAATTTGGATATGTTTTAAATATATTTCGAGTCATTTTTGGGTGATTGGTGGAGTGAGGATTGTATGTGGGTAGTAGTGTTGTTATGAAATGTATTTAGAAGAAGTGATGAAGGTTTGGTGTGGAAAATATTGTGAGTTGTGTAGTGTGCAGGGGATTGAAGGGAAAAGGGAAGAGGAAGAGGAGCAGCTCTCTGGATTTCAAAATCCAGAGAGTCTGTCGATTGATCGCCAAGAGGGGCGATCGATCGGCAGAAGAGGAGTGACTCTCTGGAAATTCAAGAGAGTCCGCCGATCGTTTTCCAAAGAAGGGGCGAACGATCGGCCCTCTTTGGCCACGCTCTGGAAGAAATTCCAGAGCGTGTGCCGATCGATCACCTGTGAGGGCGATCGATCGGCTGGTGATCGATCGTGAGGGGCGATCGATCGGCTGGTGATCGATCGCAAGGGGCAATCGATCGCCTGGTGTGGGGGCGATCGATCGTCCCACCTTATTTTACACAGCCGATCAATCGGCTATCCAAGGGCCGATCGATCGGCCATGCAATTTTGGGTACCGTTGTCCTTTTTGCCCTCGTTAAGTTTGGCCGATGGTTTTCTTTCATTTAGCATGTTTTCATTAAATGGTTTTCAAGATGTTTTAAATGAATTAGACTTTGATTTAAAGTACAAGAAAAAAATATATAATTACGGTCAATAAAATGAACAAAATTTTATATGGGAAATAAGGGTACAATATTAAGGGATGCTACAGGTGTAGCGACCCTTAAACCCATATCCTAATTTACCGTAAAAAATTTTCATTTTATTGACCGCAATTATATTTTATCATCTTACATTTTAAATCAAAGTCTAAATTGTAGAAAATCATTTGAAAACTGTTTGAAGAAAACATATATGCACTCAGGAAAATCATAGAACAACAAGCCGAGGGCAAAAAGGGGATTGTGCCCAAAATTGCATGGCCGACCGATCGATTGGCCCTTAGACAGCCGATCGATCGGCTGTGTAAAATAAGGGGGGGCGATCGATCGCCCCCATACCAGGTGATCGATCGCCCTTTGGTGATCAATCTTAGCCAATCGATCGCCCTTAACAGGCAATCGATCGGCACACGCTCTGGAATTTCTTCCAGAGCGTGACCAAATAGGGCTGATCGATTGCCCTCCCTGGCGATCGATCGACAAGCTCTTTGGAATCCAAATTTCCAGAGAGCTGCCTCCTTCATTCTTTCATGCCCTGCACGCTTTGCACACACTTCACAATTCCTCATTTCCACTCCACACCTTCATCACTTCTTCTAACTAATTTCATAACACTTCCACATAACAACACTACTACCCACATACACTCCTTATACATTTCCCCGCTTCATCAATCATCAAACCGACCAAAAACGTATCCTAAAACACAATAAAATAACTCCAAACAATTCAAGTATAATCCAAATTAAAAGCTTAACAAAACAATTTCATTAAACGAATTCACCAAAACATCAAAACGTGTAAGTTTTCTAGCTAATCACCCATCAACCCAACTAAACATCCCTATACACTTATCGACGTTTCTAACTATCAAAATCCCAAATTACCTACGTGATGTCCCCACGGGTCAGAATAGCGTCGACTGCCCAGCGCACTCCCATGGGCCATCCTCCTTCAACCTGCTCATACTTCGGGTGGAAGAATGTCGTCCTCACCTGTTTCGAAATCACCTACACCATAGAAAATAAACTATGAGTTAAAGGCTCAGTAAATCTACGTAAATGTAAATGCATGCTATGCCTGCGAGGTTTGTAAAAACATGCATTTCTTTTTCATTATTTAGTTACATAGCAGGAGGTGTCACCGGAGTTTGACTCACCAGATAGAGAGGGCACATCTCACGGTTAGATAGCCATTTCCATCTGCAGGGGGGAAAACATGCTCCTCCTCTCTGGACAGTCATGTCTGAACCCCACCCCGACGTGATCGGGATTACATACATTTCATATCTTTTCATTAGGCGTTTCTTTTCATGAAAACATAATGCGGGAAGTTCATTTTCTATGCTTTTTGAAAACATGGTGCATGAACATGAATTTGAGCATAAACGTAAAGAAAAGCACAAACAATATATAGAGCCTAATAAATAAACGTTCTAACATACAATTATTCTAACTACCCTTCCAACCTACACTAAACAAGAATTTCTCCAATTATCCTCGATCAACTAAGCTCATCCATGTGCGAGCTGGGACTGCACGACTTGCCTGGCCTCGGATGTGGGGTGCGTCTCGACGGTGTTGAAACTCATAGATGTATCTTATGAAGCGAAAGTAGAAGCAGCACTTGAAGTTGAAGGGAAGCTCTCGACAAGTCCAACCATTATGCCCGCATGCCTACATCTTCCACACGTCATTGTTGAGTTGTCTCATCGACATCTCGTGTAACACCCGACATTTCGGCAAGGTGATTTTCTGACCATTTTATTTATCACCCTTTTATTTAACCTTTATGATTTAAATTTGATGTTAAGACAAATTTATTACAAGTTGAGTAAAACTAGGTTGGGTGGCAGAATTGTAATTAAGATTGATGGATTAAGTATAAATAGAAAAAGGAAACCTTAAATCTCATTTAAACCTCACTGTAGCCGACACCCCTTCTCTCGGCGATTTCTTCTCTCCCGAGCTCCTGCTCTCTGTTACCGGCGTTCTCCCTCACTGACGACTATTTTCAGCCTGCATTTTCTCTGCAAGTTTGTACCCGAGGTATGCAATAGACAATGTAGCTATCTGTTAGTTTATCAGCTCTGTTTTCAGCTCAGCATCTGAACTTGGAGTTTATCAATGGCCATGCCGTTTTAGAACATTTTAGAATCCGAGAGTAGTAATGTCAACCCGAATAGATTCTGGTCATTTTAAGTAACCTAACTCAGATTTAATCAATAGTAGAACCTCTTTGTTCTATTTTGGATTTCAGATTCTGCACAGAGCTTTAGACTAAGGATTCGGAGATGACTCTAGCTATTAGATTCTAGGATGACCTATGATTAGAACTTTTAGGATTTTATTTAACTACTGTAATGTGAAATGTGTTAGGTGAAGAAGTTGAAGAGAAAGTGATCCAAGTTGCTAAGGAATCCAGGTAAGTGAATGTATTAAGTTTCCGGCCAATAGGGCCCTACATCAAAGGATTAAGTTAGATTTAGTGAACATTGTCTGCTATATGTTTGATGAAATGTCGATGGATATGGTTCTGTTATTCTCATGTACTCCCCTGTCTTAGTTCGATGATTAAGTGCATTTATGTTATGCATCATGTTTTACTTCTCAAGCATATGAAAATGTTTTGAAATATGTTTTCTCATGAATAAGGTAAGAAGATAAAACTTATGCAACGTGGTTAAGTGAGGGTTGGGGGTGGTTCGGCGTATGTCACAGTCCGCAGTAGGACATATGAATACGACCCGCAGTAGGGACCATGATCAAACTCACTGTCGAACCCCCTTTACCGGCACAAATCCTCCCTTAAACCACATAATGTAATGAAGAATATGAATGATGAAAGGAATGATGAATATGAGCATGTCTACGAATGATGATTATGAACAATGAATACGAGATACGATTATGAATGATGATTAAGATAAGTACATGAAAAGAAAAGACTTATGAGCATGTTTTTTCTCCAAGTTATGCATTCATGAACTCATAATAGTTTGCATTCCTTACTAAGAGCGTTAGGCTTACAGTTACACCTTAGGATGTAGGTGAAGAAATATCAAGGTGAGGATTCAAAGTTGAAGGAAAATGTCTGAGCTAGGTTTGCTGAGGTGATCAGTGTGACATCTGTGGCTGGATGGGCAAATGAGTAACCCTGTTAACGTTTTATGATTTAAGGATGTTTATAAGTTTCTGAAGTTTAAGTAGTAATGTTTATGAGTAGGAAAGTCATAAGTAAAATGAGGACTTTACTTTCGAATTATTGAGTTCTGAGTTGGTCTGGTATGAAGTACTGAATCTGAGGATATTTATGAGGATATGAAATGAATTTATTACAGTCTTGCGCTGTAGGAGTTCGAGTAAGTTTATGGTTCATTCCGCTTGAGTCCTTGGTTATTAAGATTGAGGCTAATGAAGTTTATGTTATCTAAATCTAAGTCTGCAGGAGAAGTGTGATAGAAGTTGTATGAGTTTGCCTTCCGGCTGACGTCATCGGAAGAGGAGAATTGTTGTCTTCCGGCTGACGTCATCGGCAGGAGAAGTGTGATAGAAGTTGTATGAGTTTGCCTTCCGGCTGACGTCATCGGCAGGAGAAGTGTGATAGAAGTTGTATGAGTTTGCCTTCCGGCTGACGTCATCGGAAGAGGAGAATTGTTGTCTTCCGGCTGACGTCATCGGAAGAGGAGAATTGTTGTCTTCCGGCTGACGTCATCGGCAGGAGAAGTGTGATAGAAGTTGTATGAGTTTGCCTTCCGGCTGACGTCATCGGAAGAGGAGAATTGTTGTCTTCCGGCTGACGTCATCGGCAGGAGAAGTGTGATAGAAGTTGTATGAGTTTGCCTTCCGGCTGACGTCATCGGCAGGAGAAGTGTGATAGAAGTTGTATGAGTTTGCCTTCCGGCTGACGTCATCGGAAGAGGAGAATTGTTGTCTTCCGGCTGACGTCATCGGCAGGAGAAGTGTGATAGAAGTTGTATGAGTTTGCCTTCCGGCTGACGTCATCGGAAGAGGAGAATTGTTGTCTTCCGGCTGACGTCATCGGAAGAGGAGAATTGTTGTCTTCCGGCTGACGTCATCGGCAGGAGAAGTGTGATAGAAGTTGTATGAGTTTGCCTTCCGGCTGACGTCATCGGAAGAGGAGAATTGTTGTCTTCCGGCTGACGTCATCGGAAGAGGAGAATTGTTGTCTTCCGGCTGACGTCATCGGCAGGAGAAGTGTGATAGAAGTTGTATGAGTTTGCCTTCCGGCTGACGTCATCGGAAGAGGAGAATTGTTGTCTTCCGGCTGACGTCATCGGAAGAGGAGAATTGTTGTCTTCCGGCTGACGTCATCGGAAGAGGAGAATTGTTGTCTTCCGGCTGACGTCATCGGAAGAGGAGAATTGTTGTCTTCCGGCTGACGTCATCGGCAGGAGAAGTGTGATAGAAGTTGTATGAGTTTGCCTTCCGGCTGACGTCATCGGCAGGAGAAGTGTGATAGAAGTTGTATGAGTTTGCCTTCCGGCTGACGTCATCGGCAGGAGAAGTGTGATAGAAGTTGTATGAGTTTGCCTTCCGGCTGACGTCATCGGAAGAGGAGAATTGTTGTCTTCCGGCTGACGTCATCGGCAGGAGAAGTGTGATAGAAGTTGTATGAGTTTGCCTTCCGGCTGACGTCATCGGAAGAGGAGAATTGTTGTCTTCCGGCTGACGTCATCGGAAGAGGAGAATTGTTGTCTTCCGGCTGACGTCATCGGCAGGAGAAGTGTGATAGAAGTTGTATGAGTTTGCCTTCCGGCTGACGTCATCGGCAGGAGAAGTGTGATAGAAGTTGTATGAGTTTGCCTTCCGGCTGACGTCATCGGCAGGAGAAGTGTGATAGAAGTTGTATGAGTTTGCCTTCCGGCTGACGTCATCGGCAGGAGAAGTGTGATAGAAGTTGTATGAGTTTGCCTTCCGGCTGACGTCATCGGCAGGAGAAGTGTGATAGAAGTTGTATGAGTTTGCCTTCCGGCTGACGTCATCGGCAGGAGAAGTGTGATAGAAGTTGTATGAGTTTGCCTTCCGGCTGACGTCATCGGCAGGAGAAGTGTGATAGAAGTTGTATGAGTTTGCCTTCCGGCTGACGTCATCGGCAGGAGAAGTGTGATAGAAGTTGTATGAGTTTGCCTTCCGGCTGACGTCATCGGAAGAGGAGAATTGTTGTCTTCCGGCTGACGTCATCGGCAGGAGAAGTGTGATAGAAGTTGTATGAGTTTGCCTTCCGGCTGACGTCATCGGAAGAGGAGAATTGTTGTCTTCCGGCTGACGTCATCGGCAGGAGAAGTGTGATAGAAGTTGTATGAGTTTGCCTTCCGGCTGACGTCATCGGCAGGAGAAGTGTGATAGAAGTTGTATGAGTTTGCCTTCCGGCTGACGTCATCGGAAGAGGAGAATTGTTGTCTTCCGGCTGACGTCATCGGCAGGAGAAGTGTGATAGAAGTTGTATGAGTTTGCCTTCCGGCTGACGTCATCGGCAGGAGAAGTGTGATAGAAGTTGTATGAGTTTGCCTTCCGGCTGACGTCATCGGCAGGAGAAGTGTGATAGAAGTTGTATGAGTTTGCCTTCCGGCTGACGTCATCGGAAGAGGAGAATTGTTGTCTTCCGGCTGACGTCATCGGCAGGAGAAGTGTGATAGAAGTTGTATGAGTTTGCCTTCCGGCTGACGTCATCGGAAGGGGAAAGATGGTTGTCTTCCGGTGACGTCATCGGCAGAGGAGAATTGTTGTCTTCCGGCTGACGTCATCGGCAGGAGGAAGTGTGATAGAAGTTGTATGAGTTTGCCTTCCGGTGACGTCATCGGAAGGGAAAAATGGTTTTGTCTTCCGGCTGACGTCATCGGAAGAGGAGAATGTTGTCTTCCGGCTGACGTCATCGGCAGGAGAAATGTGATGGAAGTTGTATGGGTTGCCTTCCGGCTGACGTCATCGGAAGAGGAAAATGGTTGTCTCCCGGCTGACGTCATCGGAAGAAGAAAACGCTATTTTGTCGTCTAGTGACCGGTAGAGGTAGTGTAATTCTCTACCGGAAGACAAAGATGTTATTTTGTCGCCTAGTGACCGGTATAGGTAGTGTAATTCTCTACCGGAAGAAGTATATCACACGAGTAAATTTAATGAAGCACGAGAGAGTCACGTGTCCACCGTAGATGTCCCCTACCGGATGAGGTTTAATGAACACGAGAGCTGCACGTGTTCATCGGTAGATGTCCACCACCGAGCGAGTTTTAATGGGTCACGTGTTAAGCTCATGCTCACCGGAAGATGTGAACTCTAAGCTTGTCGTTTAGCGATTGGCTGAAGTGCTTGCATGGCTCGCCGGCAGATGCTATGCACTTCATTAAAGTTACGTTTTCAAAAAAAAAAAGAGTACAAAAATGAGTTTAAGTTTAAGTAAGGTCAAGAATTTCGTGACGGTCCTCCTCGGGTCGTTACATCTCGACCTCTTTTTTTCTTCAGCCTCTCACGTTCATGTTTTATTATCAGCAAAATATTGATGCATACGTATTTCGGGCAACGTGTGTTGGCAACTAAGCCGATAATTGAAGTTTCCGTACATCTTTGGATAACTTTCCTGGTGATAGCATTGATAAACAAAATCTTCTAGTGCAACCCTCGTGAAATGGAGACACAAAAGTGCATGAACAGGTCAATGAAGAATAAGTGTCTCATTGCCCTCGCAAAGTGTGTGGTTGCTTTATCTGTATTCCACAAAGCATCTTTGTACACTTTACCCAAAGAGTTTTTTCTTTTTTAAATTTGGGTGCAAATGTTTGAGGCAGTAGTGGTATTAACCTGACGGTAATATATCTGTCACAGCAAGCAATAAACTCTAACATTTCAACAAACAAGGTAATCAACAACAAAAGCATGTACAAACACACATTTGTCTCTAAACAGGACTTTTGCATGTTAGGTTGAAGGCTACTGCTTTGTGCATCTGCAAATCGTGATTGCGCTTCCGTAGAAGCTTCAATGTGAATTCTTTGTCTCTAAACATAACTTCTGCAAGATCTTTTGGGTGTCCATTGCAGGTTTCCACATTTGTCTCTAAGGGTCTGCAAATTGAGTTTCAAAAAATATTACCTCTGGACTGGGCTTTCCCAGGTTTCTCTAGGCACCACTCTAGTTATGTAACGACACGCTTCATCCACCGAACGCTAGACGACAAAATAACATTTACATCATCCGGTGAAGGAATACGCTTCATCCACCGAACGCTAGACGACAAAATACCATTTACATCATCCGTTGAAGGAATACGCTTCATCCACCGAACGCTAGACGACAAAATACCATTTACATCATCCGGTGAAGGAATACGCTTCATCCACCGAACGCTAGACGACAAAATACCATTTACATCATCCGGTGAAGGAATACGCTTCATCCACCGAACGCTAGACGACAAAATACCATTTACATCATCCGGTGAAGGAATACGCTTCATCCACCGAACGCTAGACGACAAAATACCATTTACATCATCCGGTGAAGGAATACGCTTCATCCACCGAACGCTAGACGACAAAATACCATTTACATCATCCGGTGAAGGAATACGCTTCATCCACCGAACGCTAGACGACAAAATACCATTTACATCATCCGGTGAAGGAATACGCTTCATCCACCGAACGCTAGACGACAAAATACCATTTACATCATCCGGTGAAGGAATACGCTTCATCCACCGAACGCTAGACGACAAAATACCATTTACATCATCCGGTGAAGGAATACGCTTCATCCACCGAACGCTAGACGACAAAATACCATTTACATCATCCGGTGAAGGAATACGCTTCATCCACCGAACGCTAGACGACAAAATACCATTTACATCATCCGGTGAAGGAATACGCTTCATCCACCGAACGCTAGACGACAAAATAACATTTACATCATCCGGTGAAGGAATACGCTTCATCCACCGAACGCTAGACGACAAAATACCATTTACATCATCCGGTGAAGGAATACGCTTCATCCACCGAACGCTAGACGACAAAATACCATTTACATCATCCGGTGAAGGAATACGCTTCATCCACCGAACGCTAGACGACAAAATACCATTTACATCATCCGGTGAAGGAATACGCTTCATCCACCGAACGCTAGACGACAAAATAACATTTACATCATCCGGTGAAGGAATACGCTTCATCCACCGAACGCTAGACGACAAAATACCATTTACATCATCCGGTGAAGGAATACGCTTCATCCACCGAACGCTAGACGACAAAATACCATTTACATCATCCGGTGAAGGAATACGCTTCATCCACCGAACGCTAGACGACAAAATACCATTTACATCATCCGGTGAAGGAATACGCTTCATCCACCGAACGCTAGACGACAAAATACCATTTACATCATCCGTTGAAGGAATACGCTTCATCCACCGAACGCTAGACGACAAAATAACATTTACATCATCCGGTGAAGGAATACGCTTCATCCACCGAACGCTAGACGACAAAATACCATTTACATCATCCGGTGAAGGAATACGCTTCATCCACCGAACGCTAGACGACAAAATAACATTTACATCATCCGGTGAAGGAATACGCTTCATCCACCGAACGCTAGACGACAAAATACCATTTACATCATCCGGTGAAGGAATCACTAGATGACAATTTAACATCCACATCATCCGGTGAAGAATTACACTTCATCCACCGAACACTAGACGACAAAATAACATTTACATCATCCGGTGAAGGAATACGCTCCATCCACCGAACGCTAGACGACAAAATACCATTTACATCATCCGTTGAAGGAATACGCTTCATCCACCGAACGCTAGAGGACAAAATACCATTTACATCATCCGGTGAAGGAATACGCTTCATCCACCGAACGCTAGACGACAAAATACCATTTACATCATCTGATGATGTCATCCGGAAGACTCAATCGTTCATCTTCCATCATTTGACATCCGTCGATGACGTCAGCCGGATGATTGCCTCATCCAGCCTCCATCATACGGCAGTAAAACACTACAATCATCAACAAACTTCATCCAACAGAAAATACCACGACTCGCTCAAATCTTAACCTGGTAACTATAAACCTTAATGAGTATGAATCATAGACTCATCATAATTCATATAGCAGAAGACTTAAACAAACAGACCGTTCGATGATCCTTAAAATTATCCCCAGATTCAGAGAACAACAGACAACTTCAAAAGATTCAATGTTATCAGGTAGACTCATCATACTTGTAACGACCCCTTATCCCAGCAAGATATTGTCCGCTCTAGGGATTGGGTCGTAGCCCAATATCCTCCCCTCACGGCTTTGTTTGGCGAGAACTTCCCGGAAGGTCACCCAACCTGGAATTGCTCTCGCCGAAGCACTCTTAACTTCGGAGTTCTTACGGGATCCGTTGCCAATCGTGCTCCAAAACGCGTCTTGCTATATTGGGAGGGATCTCTTACATATGTTTCATTTCCACATACTTCCCCAAGCGATGTGGGATTGTGACGACCCCCTTTTCTATGACCGAACCCTCCGGCCCAAGTCCAACCCGGGATCCGCGGAGTTTTAACCCAGCACGTCACCCTCCGGCCCAAGTCCCACTCGGGATTCGCGGAGCACTGGGTGGTTCCTCCTCATACGTGTCCATTCGGGTCATCACAATCACCCCCCTCGGGGGCCCAACGTCCTCGTTGGCCACATTTCCGGTTGGGTACAGGCTCTGATACTATTTGTAACGACCCCTTATCCCAGCAAGATATTGTCCGCTCTGGGGATTGGGTCGTAGCCCAATATCCTCCCCTCACGGCTTTGTTTGGCGAGAACTTCCCAGAAGGTCACCCAACCTAGAATTGCTCTCGCCGAAGCACTCTTAACTTCGGAGTTCTTACGGGATCCGTTGCCAATCGTGCTCCAAAACGCGTCTTGCTATATTGGGAGGGATCTCTTACATATGTTTCATTTCCACATACTTCCCCAAGCGATGTGGGATTGTGACGACCCCCTTTTCTATGACCGAACCCTCCGGCCCAAGTCCAACCCGGGATCCGCGGAGTTTTAACCCAGCACGTCACCCTCCGGCCCAAGTCCCACTCGGGATTCGCGGAGCACTGGGTGGTTCCTCCTCATACGTGTCCATTCGGGTCATCACAATCACCCCCCCTCGGGGGCCCAACGTCCTCGTTGGCCACATTTCCGGTTGGGTACAGGCTCTGATACCATTTGTAACGACCCCTTATCCCAGCAAGATATTGTCCGCTCTAGGGATTGGGTCGTAGCCCAATATCCTCCCCTCACGGCTTTGTTTGGCGAGAACTTCCCGGAAGGTCACCCAACCTAGAATTGCTCTCGCCGAAGCACTCTTAACTTCGGAGTTCTTACGGGATCCGTTGCCAATCGTGCTCCAAAACGCGTCTTGCTATATTGGGAGGGATCTCTTACATATGTTTCATTTCCACATACTTCCCCAAGCGATGTGGGATTGTGACGACCCCCTTTTCTATGACCGAACCCTCCGGCCCAAGTCCAACCCGGGATCCGCGGAGTTTTAACCCAGCACGTCACCCTCCGGCCCAAGTCCCACTCGGGATTCGCGGAGCACTGGGTGGTTCCTCCTCATACGTGTCCATTCGGGTCATCACAATAACCCCCCCCGGGGGCCCAACGTCCTCGTTGGCCACATTTCCGGTTGGGTACAGGCTCTGATACCATTTGTAACGACCCCTTATCCCAGCAAGATATTGTCCGCTCTGGAGATTGGGTCGTAGCCCAATATCCTCCCCCCACGGCTTTGTTTGGCGAGAACTTCCCGGAAGGTCACCCAACCTAGAATTGCTCTCGCCGAAACACTCTTAACTTCGGAGTTCTTACGGGATCCGTTGCCAATCGTGCTCCAAAACGCGTCTTGCTATATTGGGAGGGATCTCTTACATATGTTTCATTTCCACATATTTCCCCAAGCGATGTGGGATTGTGACGACCCCCTTTTCTATGACCGAACCCTCCGGCCCAAGTCCAACCCGGGATCCGCGGAGTTTTAACCCAGCACGTCACCCTCCGGCCCAAGTCCCACTCGGGATTCGCGGAGCACTGGGTGGTTCCTCCTCATACGTGTCCATTCGGGTCATCACACTACTAAACCTATTATATTCATTGTCTTAACTAAAATCATAAAACATTAACCCGGGGTCTCATTCGCCAACCAGCCACAGAATTGCACCCTGTACACCTTCTAGCAACCAAGCTTAGATATCCTCATTAACCTTGAGTTCC
Organism: Begonia masoniana; assembly: GCA_022432975.1. Taxonomy (NCBI): domain Eukaryota; kingdom Viridiplantae; phylum Streptophyta; class Magnoliopsida; order Cucurbitales; family Begoniaceae; genus Begonia; species Begonia masoniana. Next base: position 22,033,405 of record CM039515.1, read on the forward strand.
TCACCTGAAAACTCGTCACCTACATAATAAGGTTTAAACTATAAGCCTAATGCTTAGTAAGGAATGCAACACTAACATGGATGCATGAATGTATAATTTGGGAAAATCACATGCTCATAAGTCTTTTCTTGTTCATATCTTTGCTCGTAATCATCATTCATAGTCATAGATCATATTCATCAATCATAGTCATTGATCATATTCATCATTCATAGTCATTGATCATATTCATCATTCATAGTCATTGATCATGTTCATCATTCATTTAAGTTGTGTGGATTAAGAGAGGATTTGTGCCGGTAAAGGGGGTTCGACAGTGAGTTTGATCTTGTTCCCTACTGCGGGTCGTATTCATATGTCCCTCTTTGGACTGTGACATACGCCGAACCGCCCCCAACCCTCACTTAGTCCACGTTGCATAAATCTTATATATATATACATATATACATACATATCTTGTTCATGAAAAACATGCATTAAAACATTTTCTTATGCTTGAGAAACATTCATGATGCATGAACATGAGAACTTTTAACCCATCAGACTATGACAAGGATCATACCAGAGCAGACAACTTCACATTCACTAGCAGGTCATCAAATAGTATAACTCACAACATTCATCAATCCTTCAAGTGCAGACAAGCTCATTATCATAAGGTAAACATTAGACATCTAAAACAACCTAGTACTCCCATGATGTAGGGCTCTATCAACTGGAAATCTTAATACATTCACTTACCTGGTGTCCTTAGCAATGAGAGCTCATTTTCCTCAGACTTCTTTACCTAAAGCATTTACATTACAGTAGTTAAAACAAAATCCTAGAAGTTCTACTCACAAGTCATCCTAGGGTCTAATAGCTAAGAGTCATTCCCACTCTCAGATTTCAAATGTTTTTATTATTAGTCGGCCATTGGAAAATCCAAAACTCCAATGCCGAGTAGAAAACAGGGCTAACAAACTAACAGATAGCTACGTTGTCTATTGCATACCTCGGGCACAGAGTAGTCGAGTGGTGGCAGAGAAACCGATCGTCGAAGAGAGTATGCTGAAAGCAGAGAGCAAGAGCTTGGGAGAGAAGAAATCGCCGAAAAGGAAGGTGTCGGCTACAGTGGTTCAAGTGAGGTTTAAAACATTTCATTTTTCTTTATATATTGGTCATCACCCTCCATTATTACAACTTTGCCACTCAACCTAGTTTAAATCCACATGAAATTAATTATTCTTGGTATAAAACTCTAAACCGTGGAGATTGAATATTTATGACCGTTAATACAGTTAGGGAGTCACCTAGCTGAAGTTGTCGGGTGTTACAAGTTGTCCACGACCAAAATACTTCTTTGGACTGGGCATTCGCGAGTTCTTCCATTTTGTATATGGCACGAGACTGAGCTTGTGCACTTCTTTTTAGGGCTCCCGCATAGAATTATCTTCAAAACTTGAATTTTTTTTAATGGGTCTTTCATCATAAATTTATCATTTGCTGCATAAACTCAATAAACATATAAGTACATCAAAATATCCACTTTCATGGGTATTTTGAATGTGAATAAAAAAATTATCCTTATAACAATTCAACTCAATAATCATTATTAACTTAGCATAAGATAATAATTAATTATGCTAATCATAAAAAAAATATGCTTAATATCAATAGATTCTATTTGAGAAGGAGGAAGGTAGCAACAACAAGATTTGTTCTTAAGAGTTTTAAGTTACTAGAGGGTAGAAGCTAAAGAACAAAGGATGTCTAGTCTATTTATACAGTTGCTGGTAACAAAGTGAAGTGGGAGCATGTGACTATGAATTTTATCAAATATTTGTTTAGGTCTGTAAACGGGTATGATGTCAAATGGGTTGTAATGGACTTTTTTTTACCAAGTCAAACCACTTCTTGGCCATCAAAACAACTTGAATGATTTGTGCAGACTATATCGATATTTCAGGGCTTCATGGTGTGCCCATCATTATAGTTTCAAACAGAGATCACGAGTCTACGTCTAAGTTCTAAAAAGAATCGCAGAAGTTGATGGGAACAAAGTTAAACATTAGCACAATCTTCATCTTGAGACAGGTGATCAGTTGAAAATGACCATTCTATGCTCTAAGGTATACTGAAGATTTTTGTTAGAGTAAGTTGTTAGGATGAACCAGTTACATTAACCCCCCAAAAAAATGGACAGATCCCAAATCCTTAATAGCAAACAGAGACGACAAATAACCAAGTAGGACTATTACCAGTTAGTAATATGTCGTCGATATAAACTAAGATGACCAGAAAAATTAAACTCTTGTGATAGACAAACATCGAAGTGTCGGATTTCACCGATATAACCCCAGTTTATAAGAGCTAAGTGCAGCTTGTTATACCTTGCACGCGGCGACTGCTCGAAGCCATAAATAGATTTCTTGAGTAGACAGACATGGGACGGCTTAGATTGATCAATGAACCCCGACGGCTGAGACATGAAAACAATTTCTGCCAACTAATCTCGCTTTATGGCGATCGATAGACCCATAAGGACATAACTTCACTCTGTATACCCAGTTGCATCCAACTACCTTGGCACCGCGAGGAGGCTGAACTAAAATCCAAGTCTGATTGTTTTGTGACGCACGTATTTCAAATTGCATGGCTTGCATCCATTGCTGAGACTTTGAAGCTTGACTAAAGGTAGAAAGCTCAGCAGGAAGATGGCTACAGTTTGTAAAAACACCTTAGTATTAGGTTTGCAAATTCCCGACTTGGCACGAGTAGTCATGGGATGAGTATTGTTAACACTCTGTATAGCAAGAGGAAAAGATGATAAGTGGGAGGTGAGGCTTCATGCAAGGAAGGAGAGGAAAGGGAGGGTGCTGGAAGCACAAAAGATGATAGGGATGGAAATGGAAGACTAGTAATAGGAACAGAAAATGAAGACACAGTAGAAGAGGAGGTAGACTAGGGAGATGGTGGAAAGGAAAACACCATTCATTAAATATCAATATATAGGGTCGGTAAATAATTGATTAGTGTAACAACGGTTTGAAAAGCATATGTCCAGAAATGAAGTGGAAATATTCCCACAGTGGTAAAAAACCATAACCGAGTGACCAATCTTATTGCAAATTTTGCAACAAAGCTTAGAGTTATTGTTCTTGGGCTTCCATTGACTGGGAGGTGCAAAAGGCTTGTCGAGAAGCCTAAGTTGAGAGATGGCTAGATTAGAGGATTGGCGAAGAGGTCGATGATTATGCCAACAACTGAAGTGAGTTTGAACTTGGTTAAGAATCGGAGGAGTAGTTTGTCTCTACAGAAAAAATTAATAGTTAAAAGCAGACTATGAACCTCATCAACAGTAGGAATATCAGATCGACTCGAGATAGCAATCACAAAATTCACTTCCTAGGTCGCCCAACAGATAAATAAGTTGGTCTTTATGAGGTATCGACTCACCAATGGAGGCCACGCCAGTGTGTTACAGAGGGAGGTGAATTTGCGAATGTACTTACAAACAGTCATACCATCCTTTAAAATGGTATTTAGTTGGCTCCGTGGTTCTGTTAGATGAGCCAGAGAGATAGAGGAGTGTACCTTTTCCAGGACAAGCCAAATCTCAGCAGCAGAAGAATAATGGACAACTTGAGATAGAAGAGATTTTGGCAAGGATTCATATAACCAGCATATCAACAAATGGTTGTACCTGAGGCAGACGCCGTGATTAGGATTTGGGAGAAGATCAGAAAGAAGTTTCGGCGGTTCAAGAGAGGACTCATTGATGAAGGACTCGAGACCATTAGCAAAGATGACGTTCAGCAGCTGATTTTTTCAAATAAGAAAGTTAAAGTCGTCCAACTTCACTGTAAGTATCTGATTCATGTACGAAAAAGAGGGATGTAACGAAGCAGCGGAAGAAGCTTCCTGCGAAAAAGTAGTGGAGCTAGAGGAGGCCATGCGACAAGCTCTCATACCAAGTCAAATTTTGAGAGAGAGAGAGAGAGAGATAACCAATTTCTCAAAGAGAATAAATTATGTTGTATTGATTCATTTACACGAGAATAAAATATGTTAGCATATCAATGTAAATGCTAATATATAACCAAACACTCATACATCTAGTTTCACATATGAATTGCTATATTTTTAGGTTTTTACAAACCAACCAAAGCAGTCACCACCATTCTCTTGATGAGGTTTATGGAATCACATATAGTCACTACGAAGAACATATAGTTTCTCTTTTTTTTTGCTAAAATCTAGATTAAATGTTCATGATAGGTGACGAAAAGTATATATAACTGGGGTATGATACATAAACCAGACAAATAACAATTCATCCAGCATACAATGATGTTTAATATGTTTATCAATCCACTATGCTAACTCATGCATTTATACTCATGCATATAATGCCGTACATACCAATCATACCCTTATTCATCTAATTAATTTTGTTTTTAAAACATATTATAAACCTCATTTACACTAGCGCTACTGTGCCCGAGCTTGACCAACTAGCGCTAGTGCCCTCACTCTCTGCCTAAAGCGCTACTGTGTTGCCATATTAGCACTATTATGCTCACACTCTATTCAAGAGCTCCACTGCACTAATGCACGAATTTAGAAATTCATTTACATTTTAAACACGGTTTCACAAATTTTTAACCAAAACTTATTTTCTTTGATTTGAATATACTTTAATGATGTATTTCATCAAAACCCTACTATATAAATGTACAATTTAAAAGATTTATACTCAATTCACTAGATTGCTCATATTTTCCTGACTCTACATAGTAAGGAAAATGTAACACCTACGATATCCAATAAAATTTAATTTTGCATCCAAAGACAAGTTTAAGTTTTATATTAATATTACAATGATTATGGAGAATGTGAGAAAAAATAATACAATCTGCTCAAGGGTTAAATGATATAATGATACGAACTACGAAAGGTCAAAAATTTTAACTTCCGTCAAAGTTTTTCCAAGCATGGATAAACATTGTTAAAGGAAAGTGATGTCTTTGAAAGTGTAAAAGAAGAGTTTTTGAATTAAAAATTATAAATAGAAGCCAAGAAGATATTTGGAATGCATCTAGTAACCCACAAAGTGAAAAACATGAAGTAGAGCATGTATCAAAGCATAGGGAGCGACGGAGGCGCAAGAAGGTGTGCAACAGGCGCACATGGCCTGCGAGAGGCGCACTGGGCACGCCAAATAGCAGCATGCGCCGCTTGCACGCCGCGTTGCTTCTCGCACCTAGTTTTTCTAAAAACACATTTTTTTGTATTTTTTGGCATTTTAGATTATTTCCAAAATTATTAGGGTTTTCTATATTTGTAGAGATATTTTGAGTTATTTACCATTAATTTTAGGATTTATTTGATCATATTTAAACACCCATTTTTACCAATTTATACACGTTAAACTTAACCCTTATTTTGTTCAGAACTCGGGAGTAGCCTCCTCGTTTCTGCAGAATCTCCTAGGTAAGCGTAAAACTAACAAACTTCAACTCTCAACAAGTAAACACATGAATTTGCATGCTTAAGGGAGACAGTTTGGATTTTCATTATTATTAAGGTTTCTCCATAAAAATTCATCGATTATGATTATTCTCCTCACTTTCTTTCAATATTACGCAGCAACTTATGGGTAGGTTAATTAAATAAAAGTTGAAGGATACCCATCGTGAGCAAAAGTGTACGTACTAAGGACTCGTGGTAAGTGATGTTTGTATGTGCGTTGCCTTTCGGCTTACATCACAAAGTGATAGGTTTTATAGTTATATTATGACAATTGATTGAGGGCTTGTCTTATTGTTATGTTTACAATAATAATCACTTGATAACTTGTCTTATTGTTATGATTATAATACTAATGACTTGACTTGTTTTATTGTTATATTTTTATGATAATAGCTCTAGGATTTATTTTTATGTTAGTTTAAAATGATGTTGATTCGAAGATATGTTATATTATAAACTCTTGAATATGACACGTTAATGGATATAAATTCGAGGATATGCTATGTGAGATATTGTCTGTATGCCTTATTGTTATACTGAGAATATAATACCGCTTGAGAATATGGTTTGTTTGATGATTTGATAAATATAGAAATATTGATGCTTTTATGATACGTAGTAGGTTATGATTGAATAGAAAGAACCTATGAATTGACTCGATGATATGCTATGTTTTGCATTGTATGTTTATAAATGACTCATGCATCATGAAAAGAATTTTTGTTGAGAAATATTTAAAAAGAACATAGAAAAAAAAACTAACCAAAAAGACCGACAAAAAAAATGAAAAGTAAGAGAATGACTGAATAAACATGTAATACCCGAGATTTTTCCCTAAACGTAAGTTGCCTTAGATTAGGTTAAGTTATGAGAGTTTAACGTTAATTCTAGGATTATGTTAAGTATTAGATTTAGAAGGTGAAGGTTGGTTTGAAAACACTAGGTTTGGAGTAGCTTAGGATTATTGTTGGTTGAAATTAATGTAAAGGGCAAGTAAAGGGGAAAATGAAATAGAAAAAGGGGAAAAGAAAAGAGAGTCCCACGTTAGAAATGAGTTAAGTGGAAGGTAAGGGCTTAAATTATAAAATTGAAATGTTGTGTGGTAAATTTGGAAAAGGTAAGCAAAGTTAAATTGAGTTAGGCTAAGGGTTAATGGGCAAAAGTGTTATCTTCCCCTCTCCTCCCTCCCCAGAAATTTTCAACATCATTAGAGGAGCTCTTCCTCTTCCAATTTTCAAATTTCTTCAAGGGTTTAAGGTAAGTTTTAATGGGTTTTGTAATAGATGCACATTGATGAAGGTTTTAGATGTTTTGATAAGGTTTTATTGGGTTTTTGGAAGGGTTTTGGAAACCCTAAATTGAAGCTCCAAAATTTCCATGCCTTTGTTGTATTTTCTTGCTAATTTTGGTGGTTTAGATATTAGATAGGTTAGTTTAGGTTGTTTATGTAGATAGATTAGAGTTTGGTTGAAATTGGCAAAAAATCTGTTTTGGATCAATGGGAAACCGATTCTGTTTGAGTGCAGAATCCGATCGGCCATGTTCTTTAATTTGGTAATTGGATTGATTCATTGGATAGTACACATGTAGAGGTTTACGGAATGGGTAGGATCGTTAAAATCTGATAGAAAACGAGTAAGTTATGGCCGATTAAAGTTTGGACATTGAAAATGGGTGAAATTCGGGATTTGTGGTTTAAGGTTTTAATGTTGGCTTGGTTTATTGCTAAAAATAGAGTAGGCATCGTTTAGATTGTGTTTTGATGATTTCCAAGTGAATTCTCCATTTATGCTAGGTTAATGAGTCGTGCATTTGACATAGCCGAAGTGAGTGAGTACGTTACGGGAATCCAAGTAAGTAGTAGAGTAAGTAGTGGAGTGTGTGCGTTTTGCCTTCGAGCCTACACCATTGAACGGTAGGGTTTGATTGTTGGTTGTTATTTTGTTTTGCGTTGAGCATTTGTATTGGCATGCATCATAGTTTTCAAACTACGAAAAACAAGTTTTAAGCATAGTTTTGAAATGTGAGAACGAAACGTAAAAGAAATGAAATATGGTCTCGAGTAGACTCGCCTAGTCACGTTAGGGTGCTAGGGTAGCACTTACGAGGGGCTCTACGAGAGATGCACCGCTGAAAATATGTAAGCTGTCGTGAGTATGAACGCCTCGTTGTTAACGTGCGAGAGAAAGCACGGTTCTATGATCGATGTGGGTCAAGGTGTGGTCGTCCAGTGAGCGGGGCTCGGATGAGTGCCTACTTGATCCACACGAAAAAGTGAAAGAATAATAAACGAAAACGAAACGAGAACAACAGAGCGTGTAGAAACTGCATGTGTTAGGGGTTGAGTATGCATTGTGTTTTGTTTACATTCATTACTCCCTACTTGCTAAGCATTAGACTTACGTTTTGTGTTCGATGGTGTAGGTAACGATAAACTTTCAAGTGAGTCTTGTGGACATGGACTAAATGAGGATAGCAGTTTGGGGACGCACTTGTGTGGGCTGGTGCTGGTAACTTGTTAGGGCGATTCCGACCGAGCTCAGTACGTGTGTTGTGTAATGTGGTTGTTTTGATAGAAAAGTGCTTAGATAGTTGAATTGTGAGGATTTTGAAATGTATATTAATTCTTTTGGGTGTGTGGTTTGTATTTTGATTGTATAAAATGTTGGTTTTAGAAAAATCAAATGTTATGCTGCTCGAATTTTTATACAAGAAACGATGTTTATTTTCACTCATTTTCACGTTTTTGCTTACGTTTTTGGGTCATGTTTTTGGGATTTTCACGTGTCGACGGGTGGAAAGTAGTGGAAAATAGTTAGGGGATGTTTTTGGGTGAAATGGTAGAGTAGAATATGAAGAAAATAGGAAAAAGGTGGAAAAATGGTGAAGGAGGTGCGCTGGTGGCCGAGGGTGGCGCGCGTAGCGCCCAACGCCGATCGATTGGCACATGTTGTGCTCGTTGGTCGGGCAACCAGAGAGGGTGCCGATTGATCAGCACCTGGTGCACAAGGTTGTGCGTGCTGCTTGGGCGACGCGCGCACTGAGTGCGCACACACAGCGCCCCTTGTGGCCCAACCAAGTTTTTTTTTCAAAATTTTCCCTTTTCAAATATGTTTTAACCCGACCTTTTCTGACGCATTTTGTACGTATTTTACGCACGTTTTTCACACATTTTTTAGGGTTAGAAAAACCCAAAAATTGAGTCAAAATTTTATCGAATATTATTTTAAATTTGATTTTAAATGTTGTAAAGACGAGCAAATTAGCGACCCAAACTAGGGTGGGTTTGAGGGCGTTACAAAACATAACTTTTGTTGTGAGATGGGATTATGAGTTTGTTGTCCCACAAGACGAGATCATGAGGTGTCTTCTTTCTTCCCTACACTGAGTTACCTCCAACAAATGGATTGTATATCGAAATTAAATCAAGAATAAAAGACTTAATGAGAAAGAACCACGATATCACTATTTTTATGAAAATGCATCTGCCTACATGTTCATGAGAGTTTATGTGGTGTTAATGCAAATAGCAATTCAGAAGCTATGAAGAGGAAAACTTACATTTTATTTTTATCTGAGTTAAAAGAGATTTTATGTCACTTATTGTTTCGTTATTTTTATAGATGAATTTGTTAAGTATTATTTCCAAACGAATATTTAAAATCATTGATTTGATTTTAATAAATACTAATAGATTTTAAGACTTCTATTGTACGTTCTTAACAAAGGGATTTCAAAATTTATGGGAAATCTTTTAAAGAAAAAGAGAAATAGAAACGGTGTGCTACATGGCGTTACCAACATGGTATCAGAGTGGTTTTTACATTAACACACTAGTCTCCTCATGAGAATGCTTCTTCAATTGTAAGTATGATCTCTTTGTTAAATTTAGTTTTGAATTACTTTCCTTTTTAACTTATTACTTTAGGATTTTATTTCGAGGACACTATAGTTTGAGAAGCTAGAAGAAACATGGATGATAAAGATGAAGCTATCTGACGATTGTCTGACCTTGTGGAATGTCAGTTTCAATATCTAGAAAGATTTATAGAAAGAGAAAGACAAGGGAACTCGTGTCCTGTTGCCCATATGGAAGATGGATGGAAGAAATTTCATTGTCTGAAACTATCGAGCATTGGAGAATATGTTTGAGTATGCTAAGACTGAGGACAAGGAGAGAGTTTCCTATGCAACATATCTTTTAGTTCAAGATGTAAGATTTTGGTGGGACTCAATTAAAACAACTCATGATGTGAAGACAATGACATTGGAGAAATTTAAGAAAATCTTCTATGACAAGTACTTTAGTCATGCCTAAAGGACATGAAAATTGATGGAGTTTCTTCAACTTCGTATGATTAGGCTCGTAGTTGAATATGTGCGAAAGTTCAAATCCCTATCACGTTTCACAACACATCTTGTAGCAACCAATGATCTGAAAGTTTATTAATTCGTGCAAGGATTGAAACTTTAAATTTATCTAGGTGTGAATATTTATGGCACTCAGGATGTGCCCTTTGCAAACATTGTGTCTAAGACACTCGAAATGGAAGAGGCGGAGTTCCAATTTGCAAAACAGATTGAGGTCAGCAGAAAACATCTTAAGGAGAATCAGCCTCAACAAAAGAACAGAGAAAAAATTGACACGAGGAATTAAGAGGCCTTCCAATGATAACGAACAGCAAGGAAAAGAAAAGTGTGCCCAAACTAAGTTAGCTACTATTGCAGAAAACTTATGCCTCAAGTGCAAGAGGAATATGTAACGCCCCCGAACCCACCCTGGCTAGGGGCGCTACTTTGCTAACCAATTCCACGATAAAACTGACTCCCAAACATAAAAGGAAACGGACACATCTGAATTTAAAACTAAACTCCCGAAAACTCTCTTATGTCATACCTAGCTGCCTAGACTCACCAAAACCCTTACCCCTAACCTTTAAGCACCATGGCGTCATTCCCGAAAATTTCGGCAAAGTAACGCCTGAAATGGCGCCTCCAAAATGCTAAGTACCTGCATTCAAGCAAATTCTCAACCAGTCCAGAATATTCCTAACCATCTAACCAACCTATGAAATCTCCAACAATCAACCTATTGTCAATCAATGCTATCAACCAAAATGAAGAAAATCCACAATACATAGTAACACCTCACCCTGAACTATGACTAATATAACAAATACACATAAGACATCCACCCAAAAAGAACTACACACTTCCACCAATGCACAAGCAGACATTTACAATACTGCCAAAATACAAAACCCACATTCTCCGAAGACTATGGTCGAGGCGCACCAACAACTGCCCGCACCGGCATGCCCCGTACTCCATACAGTATCAACTGTTTGCACATACACATTAACGCTCTCCTGCACTTTAACGACGAGGCGTTCAACTCCCTAGTGCATGCTCTAGCACATTAACGATGAGACGTTAAACCCGCTAGTGCTTTTGCACTTTAACGACGAGGCATTTAACTCCCTAGTGCTTGCTCTAGCACATTAACGACGAGACGTTAAACCCTCTAGTGCTCTTGCACTTTAACGACGAGGCATTTAACTCCCTAGTGCTTGCTCTAGCACATTAACGACGAGACGTTAAACCCTCTAGTGCTCTTGCACTTTAACGACGAGGCATTTAACTCCCTAGTGCTTGCTCTAGCACATTAACGACGAGACGTTAAACCCTCTAGTGCTCTTGCACTTTAACGACGAGGCATTTAACTCCCTAGTGCTTGCTCTAGCACATTAACGACGAGACGTTAAACCCTCTAGTGCTCTTGCACTTTAACGACGAGGCATTTAACTCCCTAGTGCTTGCTCTAGCACATTAACGACGAGACGTTAAACCCTCTAGTGCTCTTGCACTTTAACGACGAGGCATTTAACTCCCTAGTGCTTGCTCTAGCACATTAACGACGAGACGTTAAACCCTCTAGTGCTCTTGCACTTTAACGACGAGGCATTTAACTCCCTAGTGCTTGCTCTAGCACATTAACGACGAGACGTTAAACCCTCTAGTGCTCTTGCACTTTAACGACGAGGCATTTAACTCCCTAGTGCTTGCTCTAGCACATTAACGACGAGACGTTAAACCCTCTAGTGCTCTTGCACTTTAACGACGAGGCATTTAACTCCCTAGTGCTTGCTCTAGCACATTAACGACGAGACGTTAAACCCTCTAGTGCTCTTGCACTTTAACGACGAGGCATTTAACTCCCTAGTGCTTGCTCTAGCACATTAACGACGAGGCATTTAACTCCCTAGTGCTTGCTCTAGCACATTAACGACGAGACGTTAAACCCTCTAGTGCTCTTGCACTTTAACGACGAGGCATTTAACTCCCTAGTGCTTGCTCTAGCACATTAACGACGAGACGTTAAACCCTCTAGTGCTCTTGCACTTTAACGACGAGGCATTTAACTCCCTAGTGCTTGCTCTAGCACATTAACGACGAGACGTTAAACCCTCTAGTGCTCTTGCACTTTAACGACGAGGCATTTAACTCCCTAGTGCTTGCTCTAGCACATTAACGACGAGACGTTAAACCCTCTAGTGCTCTTGCACTTTAACGACGAGGCATTTAACTCCCTAGTGCTTGCTCTAGCACATTAACGACGAGACGTTAAACCCTCTAGTGCTCTTGCACTTTAACGACGAGGCATTTAACTCCCTAGTGCTTGCTCTAGCACATTAACGACGAGACGTTAAACCCTCTAGTGCTCTTGCACTTTAACGACGAGGCATTTAACTCCCTAGTGCTTGCTCTAGCACATTAACGACGAGACGTTAAACCCTCTAGTGCTCTTGCACTTTAACGACGAGGCATTTAACTCCCTAGTGCTTGCTCTAGCACATTAACGACGAGACGTTAAACCCTCTAGTGCTCTTGCACTTTAACGACGAGGCATTTAACTCCCTAGTGCTTGCTCTAGCACATTAACGACGAGACGTTAAACCCTCTAGTGCTCTTGCACTTTAACGACGAGGCATTTAACTCCCTAGTGCTTGCTCTAGCACATTAACGACGAGACGTTAAACCCTCTAGTGCTCTTGCACTTTAACGACGAGGCATTTAACTCCCTAGTGCTTGCTCTAGCACATTAACGACGAGACGTTAAACCCTCTAGTGCTCTTGCACTTTAACGACGAGGCATTTAACTCCTAGTGCTTGCTCTAGCACATTAACGACGAGACGTTAAACCCTCTAGTGCTCTTGCACTTTAACGACGAGGCATTTAACTCCCTAGTGCTTGCTCTAGCACATTAACGACGAGACGTTAAACCCTCTAGTGCTCTTGCACTTTAACGACGAGGCATTTAACTCCCTAGTGCTTGCTCTAGCACATTAACGACGAGACGTTAAACTCCCTAGTGCATGCTCTAGCACATTACGATGAGACTTAACCCGCTAGTGCTTTTGCACTTTACGACGAGGCATTTAACTCCCTAGTGCTTGCTCTAGCACGTTAACGACGAGACGTTAAACCCTCTAGTGCTCTTGCACTTTAACGACGAGGCCATTTAACTCCCTAGTGCTTTGCTCTAGCACATTAACGACGAGACGTTAACCCTCTAGTGCTCTTGCACTTTAACGACGAGGCATTTAACTCCCTAGTGCTTGCTCTAGCACATTAACGACGAGACGTTAAACCCTCTAATGCTCTTGCACTTTAATGACGAGGCATTTAACTCCCTAGTGCTTTTCTTACACATTTCATACTACTCACACAATGCTTAAACACCAAACAACAACACAACTATCAAACAATGCCACTCCCACAATATTCAAACACCAAACACCAAACAACAACCAAGCAATTTATCAATCAATACTCAAACACCAATTAGTAACAACCAAGCCATTCATTACTCAACCACCAAACAACAAACAACAACCAAGCAACTATCAAACAATAAATCCTACCGTTCTGTGGTTTAGGCCCGAAGGCGACAAAATACACAATCCATTACTTACCTGAACTCCTGCACGTTTTTGTTCCCTCGGCTAATCCACTCGTCAACCTAACAAACATAGGAAAATAACTTAGCAATAACCTATTTCCTAACTAAATCCAATCAACAAAATTTAAACAAATCTTAACAACTTAAACCCTAAAATCCGAAATTCCCCCAATTTTCAACGTCCGACATCAAACAGCCATAACTCCCTCATTTTTCATCGGATTTCGACGTGCCACCCCAATTCGGAAACCTCTACACGTCAACACTCAAATTCAACAACCAAACCACATGGTCAGATCGAAAACAGCAAAACAGAACCGGTGCACGTTGAGTTAAAAACTGGTTTTTCCCAAACACAACTCCAAGCTTCCATTTCTCCCTAAATCAACCTAAACCAATTCATCTAACCTCTTATTCATGATCTTAGGGAAGAAAACCACCATTTTAACTCCAATTTTCGGAATCCATGGTTAAGGTTTTCCAAACCCTAACCAAACTCTCCAAAAACACCCTAATAACTCCTAAAATCAACACCTAACCATACACAAACAAAAACCCATACTTTCTTACCTTGCAAACACCTTGAAAATGGAAGAGAGCAAGCCCTCCAATGGCTGAAAGCTTCGATGGAGTTTTGGGAAGATGAAGATGGCTTTTTGCCATTTAATCACCCCTTTTTCTCATTTTATAAAACCTAATTTTTTCCTCTTTTTGTTTCCCTCCACCAAGGTTTTCAATTTTGCAAATAAAGCCCTCACTTTTCTCTTCTTCTTCTCCCAACGTGATTGACTTCTTAAAACCACCTTTTTCCATAAATTATTTCAATACAAATTTTCTTTGACTTTTCAAACTCTTTTGAAGTTTGAATTTTCAACCCTTTTTTTCTTCTCTCTTCTCATTCACTTTCTCTTCAATGCATAACCTCACATATGTATCATTAAACTCTCCTAACACGTCAAATTGTAGGCGACGCACGTAATAGAAAATTCTCGAGTGTTACAGAATCACTTTGGGGAATGCAAGGTAGACACGAGAAAAAGTTTCAAGTGCAATGAAACAGAACATATATCCAAAGATTGCCCAACTATAAGTGGAAATCAAAAGAGAGTGGCACCAAAGGTTCTCACCCTTATTGAGAATGAAAAAGAGAAACAACCAGCCATGGTGTCAGGTACCATTCTTATTAATGGCATGGTTGCTTATACATTAATTGATTCTGGATTTACTCACTCGTTTGTTGCATCTATGTTTTGCTCTACTATGAATTCCATGTCTAAAATGTTTGATTATACATATAATGTAATGCTGCAATCTGGAGAACATTTAAATGTCAAAAGCATTTTAAAAGAATGTGAGATAAGCATCGACAATCATCGATTATATGCCGATCTTATCATAATTGATATGAAAGGCTACAATGCAATTCTTGGCATGGACTGATTATTCCGACACTTCGCAACAATAAACTGTAAAAAGAGGACACTCTATTTCTACCTCCACAAGGGGAAGGATATATTTTGCAAAGAACGAAGGATAGAAAAAAGCACCCAATTGTTTCTTGTAACGTCCCCCGGTGCTATCAGTATACTATTGTCCGCTTTATACCAGAGCCCACACATATTTGTTCTTGGAGTAAATCCCAAAATACGTTGTACTGGGTAGAAAGGAGAACTCTACATATAAACCATGTATTTTTTACTCTCCCAAACAATGTGGGATTGTACACCCCTACTAGTATGGGCTAGGCTCCACCGAACCTTCCTTGCCTTCACATGGCGGGCTGTCACAATCTCCTGCCCTTCGGGGCCCGACGTCCATGTCAGCCACACTTTCAATTAGGCAGTGACTCTAAGACCATTTGTAACGTCCCCCGGTACTTCTAGTAATATTGTCCACTTTGAGTCAGAGCCCGTATGATGTGACTCAAACTGGGTGAACTTCGAAACACAAGAAAATCGAAATTGTGTTGTTTTTCTAGAAACAGACAACAATTTTGAATAGCAAAAACTTGAGCTGTACTTGGCTTTTGGGGTTGAAATTTTAACAACTTCTAGCTTTTAATGTTGGAAATAAACCCTCAAAATATGACGGCATAAGTCGATGTGGAACGAAAGTTATGATTAAAATATTAGAGGTCACCTGAGCTCAAATTACTGCTCTGGTCGACAACAATGTATCAAATTTAGAGAGGCATAACTCTTTCATGTGAAAACGAATTTATATGCTTCGACCTATAGACAAAATGCAAAAACAACCGCGACAAGGTGCATGGTTCGATAAACCCTGTTCTAGCCGAGAAGTACCCCAAACAGCCAAGTTTATAAATTTCAATCAAATCAAATCCAAATGCTCTAAAAACTTAACAGTGGCTGGCCAAAAATATATTTGAAATGCTCTTACAATTTCAAGGCTAAATTCATTGTGACCAAAAAGTTGTGTATTAAACAAACTCACAAAAACTGCTTGGAGAAAATCTGCTAGTGGCTGAGAATGATTCAACTACCTGAATGCTCAACTTTCTCAATACTACTCCAAATGAGTTAAAATTTTAAATGAAACTTATGGGAGATTTGCACAAGATACCCTAAAAATTTCAGAGGTTGATTCGTGGAGGATTAAAAGATACGGGGGAAACACTGCTGCTGGCTTGAGGAAATGATAAATCTGCACCTCTCGGGTTTGGCTCCTTCTAGAGAAACTCTCCAACAAACTTTGAAAGGGAGTTTGTGTGCACCTTGCAAGAGAGTTTGTGTGCACCTTGCTGAGGATTTTTACCCTTAAGAAAGAGGTAGAGAAGGAATGAAAGATAAAGGATTCTTCCTATACTCACAAAAAAAGAATCAGTTGGTAAAACCTCGCTCACTCTCGAATATCACTCACCGAATGCAAGGAGAAAAAGATGAAGACTATGCTTTAGATTTTCATTCACAAAAGGCTGCCTCCTACCATGATAAAAGGGGTTTAAATACCTTCCCCCATTACAACTAGGGTTCAACCATCTGGCTGAATACAAAAGGTACACTCCTTTCTCTCTCACATGATCTAGATGCCACATCATATGGTCCCCTCCTCCATACAAACTGCAGTGCACTCTCCCTCCAAAACATATCCAGCCATGCATGCAACAAAACAAGAAACTAAACTAAGGTTTTTGAAAAAAAAAGGAATAAAAGGTGGTGCTCTATTATATTAATTTCCAAAAGGGAAGACAAATTCCCGCTTCAACTTGAGGGGGTCTGTAACACCCGACATTTTCAGCCAGGTGATTTTCTTAATGGAATTAACTGTCACCTTTATTGTTGATCTTTAATTTAAATTTTAATGCCTAAGCTTAATTGATTTTATTTGCGTGGTGGCAGAATGATAATTAAGAGGGATTGTATTTAGTATAAAAAGAAAATGGAAACCTTAAACCTCACTTAAACCCCACTGTTGCCGACATTCTCTCTCGGCGATTCCCGTGTTTCCAGAGCTCTTTCTCTGCCGGCGACTCCCTCTTTGGCGATTGATTCTTCCAGTCTCCACCCCGTTAAATCACGCTTCAGGTAAGACATTGTCAATGTAGATACTGGTTCCTTATTTAGAGCTCTGTTTTTCAGCAAAGCTTGTAGTTTCAGATTCTTCGATGGCAAAGTAATAGCAATAGCATTCGTAAACTTTGTAGAGTAATGGCATTCCAATTTGAATCTGGACATTAGAGTAGTCAATTAAAATAGTTGATGGATTGAACTGGTTGTTTTGGTTCTACATTTCAGGATGCCCACTAGGCTAAGGAATTCGGAAATGACTGTAGCTAATAGATCCTAGGATGACTTGTGATTAGGACTTTTAGGATTTTGTTTTAACTACTGTAATGTGAAATGTTTTAGGTGAATAAGGTTTTAAGGAGAGTGCTCCATTGCTAAGGAAACCAGGTAAGTGAATGTGTAGGTTTACCCGGCCATTAGGGCCCTACATCTCAAGGGTACTAGTTAGAAGTTGTTTTGATGTTTAAAGATTATCTGAGTTATTGTCTGTTGGTTATATTACTCGAACTGTTAGGATGAATCTAGCTAGAAGTATGATCTATACAGTAGAATGATGATCCAAGAGTACCCCTGCTCATGCATCATGAATGTTTCTTAAGCATATGAAAACGTTTTAAATGCATGTTTTCTCTCAAGATTAAGATATGAATGTAAAACCTATGCAACATGGATTAAGAGAGGGTTGGGGGCGGTTTGGCGTATGTCACTGACCAAAGAGGGACCATGAATACGACCCACAAGGGACTATGTACACTCTCACTGTCGAACCCCCTGTACCGGCACAAATCTTCTCTTGATCCATACAATGTAAATGATGATTATGAATGATGAATGGGAACGAAGAATATGAACATGTATATGAATGAGAACAAGAAAAGTTTCCTAAGCATATGTTTTCTTTAAACTGTGCAATTATGTATACATGTTGGCATTGCATTCCTTATTAAGCAATAGGCTTATAGTTTAAACCTTATGATGTAGGTGACGAGATATTAGGTGAGGACTACAAAGTTACTGATGATGTCTAAGCTAGGTTGCTGGAAGGTGCTCAGGGTGGTGATTGTGGTTGGCAGGCGAATAAGACTCCTGGTTAATGCTCTTATGTTTTTAGCAATGAATACGAATATGGTAGTCTAAGTGGGATGGAACTATTTTTATGATATTGTAGTTCTGGAATTGTCTGTTTAATTTCTGAGTCTGGGGATGATTATAAGGATATAGAAAGAGTTATTTTAACTAAGACTTCCGCTACAAGAATTTCTGGATGAGTCTCTGATTTTCATTTATATGAGTGTTGAGTCAATGAAGTTTGAAGCCTGTGTATATGTATGTCCACCGATAGATGTACTCTATCGGAAGATGTTAAAAGTTTGCATCCACCAATAGATGTTCTCTATCGAAAGATGTAATAAATGAACACGTGGCTTGCACATGTCTATCGATAGATGTAAGGTATTTCAAATACTGGGTGATATAAGGGTTGTTTTGTCGTCTAGTGATCGGTAGATGTAGTGTGTTTCAAATACCAGATGATATAAGAGGTGTTTTGTCGTTTAGTGACCGAATGATGCCTCTTCCTAGCAATGTTAAGTAGTCACGTGAGATGCACATGTCTACCGGGCGATGTAGGTGTTTTCAGCACCGGATGAGGTAGGTGTTTTGTCGTTTAGTGACCGGGCGATGTAATGTGTTTCTTCGCCGGGTGATGTAAGTATTATTTTGTCGTCTAGCGATCGAGCTGTGTTTATGGTTCACGTGAGATGATCGTATCCACCGGTGGATGCCTCTTACCGGTCGATGTCTGCAAATCCATGTAGCCCGAGAACGATGAAGTTGAGTGATCTGAGGGTACGTCTTTTCTACCTGTTATTGTTGCGAGGTTGATGTCCGAGCAAAGTCGCTCTACTCTGTGATGATTTATGCTAATAGTTTTATGGGAAGTCGAGTTCTCGAAGGGTAGGGTCCTGTTAGATATGCAAATGGTGTATGTATTTTTTTAAAAAAAAAAGCACAGAGAGTACTAAATAGGTGTGTATGTTCCACGAGAATTATGAAATGGGTCTCGGCCCTTAACCGGGTCGTTACAGGGTCGAGGGATGCTCTTATGCTTGCAAGGTGGTTAGACTTCTCCAAGTATTGTGCCCCTTTGTTCTTCACTTCTTCAAGGAGGGGATGATGGAGGTTGGTCTCTTTAAGTGCTTCACGGGTCGGGTGTTCTTTGGTGCTCGGAAACTCGTCCCTTCCCTTTTGTTCCAAGTGCTTATTTGCTATTACCTTTGACTCAAGCTTCATCATCTTAGAGAGCCAACCCTTGTGATAGACTACGGGGGGTGCTAAATGGGATGAGATGACATGCGGAAGACAGAAAATGAACAAGAGGATCGGTGCTCTAAGGAACACCCCAAAACAGAACAGAAAATCGATAAACAGAGCAACAGAAAAAATGAAAATGGCGAGAGGGACAAAAGAGTGATACCAAGCTTTCCGTGAAGTGGGTGAGGTTGCAAACTCCTCAGAGTTTGCCGATGGAGTGGAAGGAAGACCCTCAGCTGGCCGGACAACAAAGATCTTTGCGTCGGCAATTTGTTCTTCCATGGAAGAACAACAGCGCTCGGGAACGAAGGTTTCGCCACCCTCCGACGACTGAGTATTCCTCCGAGCAACCTTGAGCTCGAGGAAGATTTGGCGAAGCCATTTAGGCGCTGGGCGCCGGAGACACTGAGAGAGAAGCTCTCTCTTTCACGGAGAAACTCCGACAACGAGCAACGTTCTGGTTTTCCAAAAATTTGTATTACTGGCTAACCAAATTACAGAGGTGGAGAGAAGCTTAAATACAAGAAGAAGAATTCGGGGAAGAAGAAGGAGAGAAAAGAAGTGCTCTGGAAATCATCGGGCAACGGCTCGAATTGTAGCCGTTGGAGCGTCTACAGAAGGCTTGCAGTCTGGTTCACTGGCCAGCGCTTCTCCAGAGTGGTTTAGCTTTGAATCCCTTTTGGTTTGGCCGATTCAGCCATGGTCCCTCTTGGTTTGGCCCGTTCAGCCTTGGTTCCACTTGGTTCGGCTGGTTCAACCCTTGGTTCTCCCTTGGTTCAGCATCATTTTGAAGACTATTACAAAATAAATACATTCTAAAAGGCTAAAGTTTGCCAATTAATAAGTTTTAAATAAAACTGAAGTTTCCTAAATATACAAAATAAGTACAAGGCTCGGTTACATAATTTGAGTTTAAGGAAAACAATTCCTTCTTCATTGATTTCTTTCCAAGCCTTGAAAAACCAATTACCTACAAAATTTCACAAGTCCATTAGATAGATAAAATAGATAAATTAAATACATACTTGACTTGTGCTCGATGGATCGGGCCGTGGGCATATCACCTTGTCTTGTTTGTTGGCATCTAATGCCCTTAGATCTTCATGAATATGACCTACAACATGAGCAAATAAATTAGTAGGGAGTTTGGTTCGAAGTTGTGTGAACGTGCCCCTTGGCACGTCATCCTCCCTGGGTGGTTGAAGATTTGACCTCAAGTCCCAAAAAGATGCTCTCTTCTTCTTCCTCCTTTTCCCTAAGATAGATAGCCAATTGGCATAAGTGGTTGGTGTCTTTGATGAATCTCTCGGCTTTTGACTACCTCGGACAAGAAGTTTGCACTTCCTTTCTTGGTCAAAAATAGAATAGGTTTGGCTCTTCCTTCCCTACTTAATGTCTCATCTAAGGCCACTTGCTCCGGTTTGAGAGGGGCTAATTGGATTACTTTTCCACCAGATTCAAAAGAGTAGCAATTGGAGTAACCATCATGAGTTGCTCTCCTATCATATTGCCAGGGCCTACCTCAAAGAAGGTGGCTAGCATTAATTGGTACCATGTCGCACATGATTTTGTCTTTATAACTCCCGATGGAAAACTCTAGGCACACTTGCTCGGATACCTTGAGTTATTTTTTTATCATTCAATCACCTCACCCCCAACTTCTTTATAATATCACATGATGCCATGTTGGCACAACTACCTCCATCAATAATGAGGGAGCACACTTTCTCCTTGACGAGACATCGGCTATGGAAGATGTTTTCTCGTTGAAACTCTTCATTGACAATTTGAGTTGTTAAGGCCCTCCACACAACTAACTAACAAGAGTGGTCCCTCTTGAGGGAGGATCACTTCTTCTTGTGGTTCGAGGTCTTCACTTGAGTTTTCCACTAACTCATCCTCACTAACTACTTCGCCGATGCCCTCTCTAAGTATCATCAACCGTCTATTGGGCCATTGAGAGGCAATGTGCCCCAATCCTAGGCACTTGAAACATTTGATTTCCCTTGCTCTAGGTTGAGTGGTTCCTTCCACCACTTACTTATCCTCTACTATTTTTGGTGGCCGAGTCTTCACATAAGGTTTCTCTTCATCGACCTTCAATGGTGGTTTAAAAGGGATCTCGGTCTTTGGGTAAACCAATTGCCAACTCCTTTCCCCTTTCTTTTTACTTGTCTTTCCACCTTCAAAGCTAGTTATACTACCACATCCATGGTTTCAAATATTTGTAGTCCCACCACATCATCAATTTCTCGATTCAAACCCCTTATGAATCTAGCAATCACTTGCTCTTCACATTCTTCTAATCCACTCCTAATCTTGAGTGTCTCAAATTCGGTTAGATACTCTTCAACCGTTTGTGAATTTTGCTTCAAATTTTGCATTTGTAAAAACAACTCTTGTTTGTAATGGCTAGGCATGAATCTTTTCCTCATCAAGGACTTCATGGCCCTCCAAGTCAAAATATCATCCCCTTCACGCCTCCATTGTGCTCATAAATTTTCCCACCATAAACTAGCATATCCGACCAACTCTAGAGACACTAGTTGCAATGTCATCATCTCAGAATAGTTGTAGTAGTCAAACACCTTTTCCACTTTGTTCACCTAATACAAGAAAGCATCTTCATTACATGAACCATTAAAGGGAGGTATGGATACCTTAATATGGCTCAAATCCTTGTTAGCACCATGCCTAGCATGTTGATTATCAAAATCCTCTTCCTCGGATTCTTCTTCAAAAACCTCACCAAAATTATTTCTCCCCTTTGGAGCTTCGAGCCTTCTTCTAGGTAAAGGGCTTTGAGGAACTCTCAAACATTCATTCCTCATTTCCATAACCCATTGGTGTATGCTATCAAGCTTATGGTTCAACTCATCAATTTATTCTTGGTAGTTAGACACACCAACACTCAAGTTGGGTGCAATGACTAGGGGTTCATTAGGGCCTCAGTTTTGGCCAAGAGTAGCACCACTTCTTGTCTTCATTTTAGTGCAACAAAATCACTCCAAAACTTAGCAAAATAATCAAGGACACAGCAAGACTCTGATACCAAATGATATGCTTCGACCTACGGATGAAATACAAAAAAAACTGCGACAAGGTGCACAGTTCGGTAAACCCGGTTCTAGCCAAGAAGTACCCCAAACAACTAGTTTATAAATCTCAATCAAATCAAATCCAAATGCTTTGAAAACTTTACAGTGGCTGGTTAAAAATATAATTGAAACGATTTCAAAGCTAAATTCGTTGTGACCAAAGAGTTGTGCATTAAACAAATTCACAAAAAACTTCTTGGAGAAAATCTGCTAGTGGCAGAGAATGACTCAACTTCCTGAATGCACAACTTTCTCAATACTACTCCAAATGACTTGAAATTTTAAATGAAACTTACTGGGAATTTGCACAAGATCCCCTTAAAATTAAAGAGGTTGATTTTTAGAGGATGAAAATATATGGGTGAAACATTGCTGCTGGCTCAAGGAGGTGATAAATATGCACCTCTCGGATTTGGCACCCTTTTAAAGAAGCTGTCCAACAAACTTTGAAGGAGAGTTTCTGTGCAGCTAGGGATTTCTACCCTTAAGAAAAGGGTAGAGAAAGACACAAAGATAAAGGATTCTTCCTATACTCACAAAAGAAGAATCGGTTGGTAAAAACTTGCTCACTCTAGGATATCACTCATTGAATGCAAGGAGGAGAAGAAGAAAAATATGCTTCAAATTTTCATTCACAAAAAGGTGCCTCCTACCATGATAAGAGGGGTTTAAATACCTCCCCCCATTACAATTAGGGTTCAGCCACCTAGATGAGAAAGAATGCTCTAGAAATGGAAGGTACTTAGCCACCTCATTGGCCGAGTACAAAAGGAACACTCATTTCTCGCTCCCATGATCTAGATATCATATCATGTGGTCTCTTCCTCCATTCAAATTGCAGCACACTCTCCCTCCAAAATATGTCCAGCCATGCATACAACAAAACAATAAAATAAACTAAGGGTTTTGAAAAAAAAACAGAAATAAAAGGTGGTGCTCGGTTATGTTAATTGCCAAAAGGGAAGACAAATTCTACCTTCAACTTGAGGTGGCCAAGGGATGCTCCTATGTTTGCAAGGTGTTTGGACTTATTCAACTATTGTGCGCCTTTGTTCTTTTCTTCTTCAAGGAGGGAATGATGGAGGTTGGTCTCTTTGAGTGCTTCATGGGGCGGGTGTTCTTTGGTGCTCAGAAACTCGTCCCTTCCCTTTTGTTCCAAGCGTTTATTTGCCCTTACCTTTGACTCAAGCTTCATCATCTTAGAGAGCCAACCCTTGGCTTGTTTGTTGGTATCTAATGTTCTTAGATCTTTATGAATATGACCTACAACATGAGCAAATAAATTAGTAAGGAGTTTGGTTCGGAGTTGTGTGAGCGTGCCCTTTGGCACATCACGAATGGATGCGATTTTTGTGATAGGTTGAAGTTGTTTGTGTCTAAAAATGAAGGGATGAATCGTTGGGGATGAAGAGATATGGATGAAGTGATGCACATTGGTCGGGAAAGTAATATGGCTGCACTTTCTCAGTTCTGGGCTCTCCTTAAAGATGAGCACTCCAACTTGTTGTGATGAGAGCTTGATACATCATTGTTGAATGTTCTACCTTCAGGGAATAGGTAGAGAAGGGAGCAATGCAATGAATTCCATACACTCGCAAATATGGAAACCAAATCACACACACACTTGATCGGATATAACTCACCGAGGAGGGCAAGGTATTGAGCAACAGTCAAAGCAAGTGACAACCGATCATCTAGCAAAACTTGAGCAATCCATTAAGGCAAGCATTAATGAGAAATAGACAGAAACAAAATTAATGTTTCAGAATCAAGTTGCAATCAACAAAAATTTGTAGACACAAATAGCTCAACTCGCCCAGACAGTGAATACAAGATGATGGGACACCAAAGTACCACAAAGGTCGGGTAAGGAACATTATAAGGCTATAGTATTGATGAATGAGAGAGAGTTAGAGGTAACTACGTTGCATAAAGAAAAACCAAAAAGTTCAGGAGAAAGGATAAAAAGAGAATAGTTAGTAGCCCTAAAAGTATTAGTACCAGAAAAAAATATAGATGTTGCAACAAAGCTACAGCAACCAAACCCATAAACAGAAATCAGTAGACCTCCACCACCTTTTCCACATAGGTTTCAAAAGAAAAATCAAGACGCAATTTCAAAAGTTCCTAGAAGTGCTAAAGTAGTTACATATTAATGTGCCACTCGTGGTGGCGCTTGAACAGATGCCACAATACCTAAAATTTTTGAAGGACATTGTCGAGAAAAAGAAAGGTCAATAAGTATGAGATGCTAGCTATGATCGAAGAAACGAGCTACATCCTGCAAAATTAGATGTCTCCTAAACTCAAAGATCCAAGAAGCTTCACTATACCTTGTATGATCGGAAGCAATTATTTTAAAAAGGCATTGTGCAACTTGGGCACAAGTATAAACCTTCGTGTCCATTTTTAAAAAGCTTGGCATAAGAGAAGCTCATCCCACTACATCCTGCAAAATAAGCTACCTCATAAACTAGAAGATCCAAGAAGCTTCACTATACCTTGTATGAACTGTAGCACCCGGTTTAATCACAATCTAATTATTTAATCAAATCGTGAGACATTATTTTTATGGAGGATTAATGACTAGGTTAATGTATGACTAAGGGAGGGCAGTATGGTAATCTGATAGTAATAAAGGTTAACGTATTTAAGGAAACTATTAATGAAGTAGTCGCCACTGTTTATTTCATTTTCCACTCCATTCTCAGCTCCTTAGCTTAGCAGAGCGTGATAGGAGACCCCCTTCGACTTCCTCAAGCAATTTCCTCCGAACTCGGTGAGTTTTGCTTCTATTTCTTGTTACATTGTACCTATCGTTGATAGGAGGGATGATATATGAGTTTTTGAGAAGGCGGTAAGCGAGTGGTGGTTTTGGTTTAAGTTGAAATCGGGAATGCACAATGACTAGAGTTCCCAAAACAGTTTCCCTTAAATTTCTAGTGGTTTAGAATGAAGATTAGAGGAAATTTAATGTATGCTCTGTCTATGGTTTTAGGTTTGAGTAATACCCGAAGTAGCTTGCAACCAAGTTTTTCCAGGAGACCAGGTAAGTAGAGTTTGCATGTGCCTTCGGGCCTACATCACAAAACAGTAGGATTTATGTGCGCATGAATGAATGTTTCTTTTCAGTTACCATGCATCATATTTTGAAAGAAAAACAAAAATGAATTTACATGAAGTAGCATGGTGAGATGTGAACAGATTGTAACAGTATACTTTTAAGGGAATTAATCCACCCCTTAATCGAACATATGGATTCATACCCTGGGAAAATTGATCCACCTCCCATTGTATCAGGGATCAAATCAGCTGTTAAGGGAATTAATCCGCCCCTTAATTGAATATATGGATTCATACCTTGGGAAAACTGATCCACCTCCCATTGTATCAGAGATCATCAGACCAGTGAACGAATGCAACATAACTGAGGAATGAAAGTAGAAACTGCATATTTGGGATTTACATTCCAGTACACATTTCATTTCTAGCTTTACTTGCTTAGCATTAGGCTAATAGATGAGTTTTGTGATGGAGGTGAAGAGATTACTGCAGGTGAATTTTCCGTGTGCACAGATCAGTAGATGTGGTTGGAGGGGTACATTCATGCTCCGGTCTGGTAAACTGATGAGGCGGGTTAACTGGTGTCAGCGGTTGTGAAGGTCTAATTGATAATGATTCAATCTGAGTATATTGAGTTTTCATGACAGTAGTGGTAGCAACCTTTTGAATTAGTTT